>OY997269.1:694043520-694350238 GCA_963921465.1 Triticum timopheevii
GCTCGTCGTGGACGGAGCTGCACGCGTGCCATGGAAAACATGGCAAAAGCACAGACGATTCCACGATCCGTACATGGACCAGTACACGTACCTAGAACGGACCGTACGGGGACACGGGAAAAAAAGTTCCCGACGACCGTCGTGGACGGAGCTTCACGCGTGCCATGGAAAACAGGGCAAAAGCAAAGACGATTCCACGATCCGTACACGGACCAGTACATGTACCCAGAACGGGCCGTACGGGGACACGGGAAAAAAGTTCCTGACGCCCGTCGTGGATGGAGCCGCACGCGTGCCCTGGAAAACAGGGCAAAAGCACAGACAATTCGACGATCCGTACACGGACCAGTACACGTACCCAGAACGGGCCGTACGGGGACACGGGAAAAAAAAGTTCCCGACGCCCGTCGTGGACGGAGCTGCACGCGTGCCATGGAAAACATGGCAAAAGCACAGACAATTCCACGATCCGTACACGGACCAGAACACGTACCCAGAACGGGCCGTGCGGGGACACGGGAAAAAAAGTTCCCGACGCCCGTCGTGGACGGAGCTGCACGCGTGCCATGGAAAACAGGGCAAAAGCAGAGACGATTCCACGATCCGTACACGGACCAGTACACGTACCCAGAACAGGCCGTATGGGGACACGGGAAAAAAAGTTCCCGACGCCCGTCGTGGACGGAGCTGCACGCGTGCCATGGAAAACAGGGCAAAAGCACAGACGATTCCAAGATCCGTACACGGACCAATACACGTACCCAGAACGAGCCCTATGGGGACACGTGAAAAAAGTTCCCGACGCCCGTCGTGGACGGAGCTGCATGCGTGCCATGGAAAACAGGGCAAAAGCACATACGATACCATGATCCATACACGGACCAGTACACGTACCAAGAACGGGCCATACGGGGACACGGGAAAAAAGTTCCCGATGCCCATCGTGGACGGAGCTATACGCATGCCATGGAAAACATGGAAAAAGCACAGACGATTCCACGATCCGTACACGGACCAGTACACGTACCCAGAACGGGCCGTACGGCTACATGGGAAAAAAAGTTCCCGACGCCCGTCGTGGACTGAGCAGCACGCGTGGCATGGAAAACAGGGCAAAAGCGCAGACGATTCCACGATCCGTACACGGACCAGTACACGTACCCAGAATGGGCCGTACCGGGCACGGGCAAAAAAGTTCCCGACGCCCGTCGTGGACGGAGTTGCACATGTTCCATGGAAAACAGGGCAAAAGCACAGATGATTCCACAATCCGTACACGGACCAGTACACGTACCAACAACGTGGACAAGGTGTTCGGGAAAACGGCCCATAATCCATGGAAATTGCGCCTAGACTAGCTCCCAAAGGGCAAAAACGCTGCCATGACAGCCAAAACATATGTCATGGCAAAATAACCGTGCCACGACAATGTTTCAAAATAGTGTACCCCTCCTTCACAAACTGAAGGGCACGGTTCCCATGGGGGGCTAAAACCCTCAGGTACTCTGGGGGAGGAGGGGTCCTCCCGGTTGGGCGTATGGAACTCGGTTTGTTTTTCATAATAAAAACACCCATTTTTGTTGGGGATCATAGCAGAAATTTAAAATTTTCTACGCATCACCAAGATCAATCTATGGAGTAATCTAGCAACGAGGGGAAGGGGAGTGCATCTACATACCCTTGTAGATCGCTAAGCGGAAGCGTTCAAGTGAACGGGGTTGATGGAGTCGTACTCGTCGTGATCCAAATCACCGATGATCCTAGTGCCGAACGGACGGCACCTCCGCGTTCAACACACGTACAGCCCGGTGACGTCTCCGACGCCTTGATCCAGCAAGGGGAGAAGGAGAGGTTAGGGAAGACTCCATCCAGCAGCAGCACGACGACATGGTGGTGAAGGAGGAGCGTGGTAATCCTGCAGGGATTCGCCAAGCACCGTAGGAGAAGAGGAGGACTTGGGAGAGGGGAAGGGCTACGCCAGAACTTGGGTGCGGCTGCCCTCCCAACCCCCATATATATATAGGGGCAAGGGAGAGGGGGGCCGGCCCCCTTAGATCCAATCTGAGGAGGGGCGACGGCCAAGGGGGGTTGCCTTGCCCCCCAAGGCAAGGGGGCGCTCCCCCTTTAGGGTTCCCCAAACCCTAGGCACATGGGCCCTAGGGGGGAGGCGCCCAGCCCACTAAGGGGCTGGTCCCTCTCCACATACAGCCCATAGGGCCCTCTAGGGCAGGTGGACCCTCCCAGTGGACCCCGGAACCCCTCCGGTGGTTCCGGTACAATACCGGTAACCCCCAAATTATTCCGGTGACCATATGATGACTTCCCATATATAAATCTTTACCTCCGGACCATTCCGGAACTCCTCGTGACATCTAGGATCTCATCCGGGACTCCGAACAACATTCGGTAACCACATATATCTATTCCCTATAACCCTAGCGTCATCGAACCTTAAGTGCATAGACCCTACGGGCTCGGGAGTCATGTAGACATGGCCGAGACAACTCTCCAGTCAATAACCAACAGCGGGATCTGGATACCCATGTTGGCTCCCACATGCTCCACGATGATCTCATCGGATGAACCACGATGTCAAGGATTCAATCAATCCCGTATACAATTCCCTTTGTCCACCGGTACGATACTTGCCCGAGATTCGATCGTCGGTATCCCGATACCTTGTTCAATATCGTTACCGGAAAGTCTCTTTATTCATTCCGTAACACATCATCCCGTGATCAACTCCTTGGTAACATTATGCACATTATGATGATGTCCTACCGAGTGGGCCCAGAGATACCTCTACGTTTACACGGAGTGACAAATCCCAGTCTCGATTCGTGCCAACCCAACAGACACTTTCGGAGATACCTGTAGTGAACCTTTATAGCCACCCAGTTACGTTGTGACGTTTGGTACACCCAAAGCATTCCTATGGTATCCGGGAGTTGCACAATCTCATGGTCTAAGGAAATGATACTTGACATTAGAAAAGCTTTAGCAAACGAACTACATGATCTTGTGCTAGGCTTAGGATTGGGTCTTGTCCATCACATCATTCTCCTAATGATGTGATCCCGTTATCAACAACATCCAATGTCAATGGTCAGGAAACCGTAACCATCTATTGATCAACGAGCTAGTCAACTAGAGGCTTACTAGGGACATGGTGTTGTCTATGTATCCACACATGTATCTGTGTTTCCTAGCAATACAATTCTAGCATGGATAATAAACGATTATCATGAACAATGAAATATAATAATAATAACTAATTTATTATTGCCTCTAGGGCATATTTCCAACAGTCTCCCACTTGCACTAGAGTCAATAATCTAGTTCACATCGCCATGTGATTAACACTCACAGGTCACATCGCCATGTGACCAACATCCAAGAGTCTACTAGACTCAATGATCTAGTTTACATCACTATGTGATAAACACTCAAAGAGTTCTGGGTTTGATCATGTTATGCTTGTGAGAGAGGTTGTAGTCAACGGGTCTTGCCATATTCATATCCCTATGTATTTCGCAAAACTTTATATTGTAGATGCTGCTACCACATTCCACTTGGAGCTATTCCAAATTATTGCTCCATTATACGTATCCGGTATCTCTACTCAGAGCTATCCGGATAGGTGTTAAGCTTGCATCGACGTAACTCTTTATGTCGAACTCTTTATCACCTCCATAACCGAGAAACATTTCCTTATTCCTCTAAGGATAATTTTGACCGCTATCTGGTGATCTGCTCCTAGATCACCTTTGTACCCTCTTGCCAGACATGTGGCAAGGCACACATCAGGTGCTGTACTCAGCATGGCATACCGTATAGAGCCTATGACAAGAGCATAGGGGACGACCTTCGTCCTTCCTCTTTCTTCTGCCATGGTCAAGCTTTGAGTCTTACTCAACTTCACACCTTAGAACTCAGGTAAGAACCCCTTCTTTGACTGATCTATTTTGAACTCCTTCAAAAATATGTCAAGGTGTGCATTCTTTGAAAGTATCATCAGGCGTCTTGATCTATTTCTATAGATCCTGATGCCCAATATGTAAGCAGCTTTATCCAGGTCTTCCTTTGAAAATCACTCTTCAAACAACCGTTTATGCTTTCCAGAAATTCTACATTATTTCGAATCAGCAATATGTCATCCACATATACTTATCAGAAATTTTGTAGTGCTCCCACTCACTTTCTTGTAAATACAAGTTTCTAGCAAACATTGTATAAACCTAAAAGCTTTGATCACTCCATCAAAACATATATTCCGATTCCGAGATGCTTGCTCTAGTCCATAGAAGGATTGTTGGAGCCAGCATACCTTTTAGCATCCTTAGGATCGACAAAACCTTTTATTGTATCACATACAACTTTTCTTACGAAAACTTGTAAGAAAACTTGTTTTGACATCCATCTGTAAGATTTCATAATCGAAAAATACAGCTAATGCTATCATGATTCCGACAGACTTAGGCATCGCTACGGGTGAGAAATTCTCATCGTAGTCAACTCCTTGAACTTGTGAAAAGAGTCTTTCCCACAAGTCGAGCTTCATAGACGGTAACATTACCGCCCACGTCCGTCTTCTTCTTAAAGATCCATTTATCTCAATGGCTTGCCGATCATCGGGCAAGTCCACCAAAGTCCATACTTTATTCTGATATATGGATCCTATTTCGGATTTCATGGCTTCTAACCATTTGTCGGAATACGGGCCCACCATCGCTTCTCCATAGCTCGTAGGTTCATTGTTTTCTAACAACATGATATCTAAGACAGGATTATCGTACCACTTAGGAGTAGTACATATCCTTGTCGACCTACGAGGTTCAATAGCAACTTGATCCGAAGCTTCATGGTCACTATCATTAACTTCCTATTCAACAGACGTAGGCGCCACAGAAAACATCTTTCTGTGTTGCATCACTCTCTGGTTGAAGTAAAGGTTCGACAACCTCATCAAGTTTATCTTCCTCCCACTCAATTCTTTCGAGAGAAACTCCTTCTCCAGAAAGGACCCATTGTTAGCGACAAACAATTTTCCCTCGGATCTGAGATAGAAGGTATAACCTACTGTCACCTTTGGGTATCCTATGAAGATGTGTTTGTCCGCTTTGGGTTCGAGCTTCTCCGGCTGAAGCCTTAAGCATCGCAGCCCCAAACATTAAGAAACGACAACTTTGGTTTCTTGCCAAACCAATGTTCATACGATGCCGTCTCAACGGACTTAGATGGTGTTCTATCTAAAGTGAATGCAGCTATCTCTAACGCATAACCTCAAAATGAAAACGGTAGATTGATAAGAGACATCATAGATCGCACCATATCTCATAAGGTTCGATTACGATGTCCGGACACATCATAACCCAGTGGTGTTCCAGGTGGCTTCAACTGTGAAACAATTCCACAATGTCTTAAGTGATTGCCAAACTCATAACTTAGATATTCTCATTGATCAGATTGTAGGAATTTGATATTCTTGTTATGATGATTCTTAACTTCACTCTGAAATCACTTGAACTTTTCAAACATTTCAGACTTGTGCTTCATTAAGTAAATATACCTATATCTACTCAAATCGTTAGTGAAGATGAGAAAATAGCGATATCCACCGCACGCTTCAATTCTCATTGGATCACACGCATCAGCATGTATGATCTCCAACAAGTCACTTGCCCGTTTCATTGTACCTGAAAGCGGGGTCTTAGTCATCCTGCCCATGAGGCATGGCTCGCATGTGTTCAAAATCAAGTGACTCCAAACATCCATCGACATGGAGTTTCTTCATGCATCTTACGCCAATATGACCTAAGCGGCAGTGCCACGAGAAAGTGGTACTATCATTATTAACTCTACATCTTTTGGCGTGAACATGTGTATTACCACGACCGAGATTCAATGAACCATTCACATAGGGTGCATGACCATGAAAGGTATCATTCATGTAAACAGAATTAGTAACCATAATTCTCTAACTTAAATGAATGACCGTATTGCAATGAACATGATCTAATCATATTCATGCTCAACGTAGACACCTGATAACATTTATCTACGTTCAATACTAATCCCGAAAGCAGATGGAGCGTGCGATGGTGATCTTATCAACTTTGGAAACACTTCCAACACACATCGTCACCTCGCCCTTAGCCAGTCTCCGTTTAGTCCGTAGCTTGGGTTCCTTCACTAGAGCGGCAACTAGTTTGCCATCCATGTAGTTTCCCTTCTAGCCCTTGCCCTTCTTGAAACTAGTGGTCTTGTTAAACCATCAACACTTGATGCTCCTTCTTGATTTCTACCTTTTACGGTCTTAAGCACCGCGAACAGCTCCGGGATCAACTCCATCACTTGCATGTCATAGTTCATCACGAAGATCTAGTAGCTTAGTGATAGTGGCTAGAGAACTCTATCAATCACTATCTTATCTGGAAGTTTAACTCCCACTTGATTTAAGTGATTGTAGCACCCAAACATTCTGAGCACATGCTCACTAGCTGAGCTATTCTCCTCCATCTTGTTGGCTAAAGAACTTGTCAGAGGTCTCACACCTCTCAACACGGGCATGAGCCTGAAATCCCAATTTCAGCTCTTGGAACATCTCATATGTCTTATGGCATTCAAAACATCATTGAAATCCTGATTCTAAGCCGTAAAGTATGGTGCACTAAACTATCAAGTAGTCACCAGGATGTGTCTGTCAGGTGTTCACAACATCCACAGACGACGTTGTAGGGGTTTGCACATCGAGCGGTGTATCAAAGACATAAGCCTTCTGTGTAGCAGTGAGGACACTCCTCGGACTACGGACCTAGTCCGCATCATTGCTTACAATATCTTTCAACTTAATCTTTCTCTAGGAACGTATTGAAGCAGGGAGCTACAACGTGAGCTATTTATCTACAACATATTTGCAAAGTCAATTTAGACTATGTTCATGATAATTGAATTCATCAAATCAAATTATTTAATGAACTCCCACTCAGATAGACATCCCTCTAGTCATCTAAGTGAAACATGATCCGAGTCAACTAGGCCGTGTCCGATCATCACGTGCAACGGACTAGTCAACATCGGTGAACATCTTCGTGTTGATCGTATCTTCTATACGACTCATGTTCGACCTTTCGGTCTTCCGTGTTCCGAGGCCATGTCTGTACATGCTAGGCTCGTCAAGTCAACCTAAGTGTATTGCGTGTGTAAATCTGGCTTAAACCCGCTGTATTCGAATGTTAGAATCTATCACACCTGATCATCACGTGGTGCTTCGAAACAACGAACCTTCGCAATGGTGCAAATTAGGGGGAACACAATTCTTGAAATTATTGCGAGGGATCATCTTATTTAAGCTACCTTCGTTCTAAGCAAATAAGATGTAAAACATGATAAACATCACATGCAATCAAATAGTGACATGATATGGCCAATATAATTTTGCTCCTTTTGATCTCTATCTTCGGGGCTCCATGATCATCGTTGTCACCGGCATGACACCATGATCTCCATCATTGTGTCTTCTTGAAGTTGTCTCGTCATCTATTACTTCTACTACTATGGCTAACGCTTTAGCAATAAAGTAAAGTAATTACATGACGTTTATGTTGACACGCAGGTCATAAATAAATTAAGACAACTCATATGGCTCCTGCCGGTTGTCATACTCATCGACATGCAAGTCGTGATTCCTATTACAAGAACATGATCAATCTCATACATCACATATATTATTCATCACGTCCTTTTGGCCATATCACATCACAAGGCATATACTACAAAAACAAGTTAGACGTCCTCTAATTGTTGTTGCAAGTTTTTATGTGGATGCTATAGGTTTCTAGCAAGAACGTTTCTTACCTACGCGAAAACCACAATGTGATATGCCAATTTCTATTTACCCTTCATAAGGACCCTTTTCATCGAATCCGATCCGACTAAAGTGGGAGAGACAGACACCCGCTAGCCACCTTATGCAACTAGTGCATGTCAGTCAGTGGAACCAGTCTCACGTAAGAGTACGTGTAAGGTCGGTCCGGGCTGCTTCATCCCACGATGCTGCCGAATCAAGATAAGACTAGTAACGGCAAGCAAATTGACAAAATCGATGCCCACAACAACTTGTGTTCTACTCATGCATAGAAACTACACATAGACCTAGCTCTGATACCACTGTTGGGGATCGTAGCAGAAATTTAAAATTTTCTACGCATCACCAAGATCAATCTATGGAGTAATCTAGCAACGAGGGGAAGGGGAGTGCATTTACATACCCTTGTAGATCGCTAAGCGGAAGCGTTCAAGTGAACGGGGTTGATGGAGTCGTACTCGTCGTGATCCAAATCACCGATGATCCTAGTGCCGAACGGACGACACCTCCGCGTTCAACACACGTACAGCTCGGTCACGTCTCCTACGCCTTGATCCAGCAAGGGGAGAAGGAGAGGTTAGGGAAGACTCCATCCAGCAGTAGCACGACGGCATGGTGGTGAAGGAGGAGCGTGGTAATCCTGTAGGGCTTCGCCAAGCACCGTAGGAGAAGAGGAGGACTTCGGAGAGGGGGAGGGCTGTGCCAGAACTTGGGTGCGGCTGCCCTCCCAACCCTCACATATATATAGGGGCAAGGGAGAGGGGGGGCGGCCCCCTCAGATCCAATCTGAGGAGGGGCGGCGGCCAAGGGGGGTTGCCTTGCCCCCCAAGGCAAGGGGGGCACCCCCCTTTAGGGTTCCCCAAACCCTAGGCGCATGGGCCCTAGGGTGGAGGCGCCCAGCCCACTAAGGGGCTGGTTCCTCTCCACATACATCCCATAGGGCCCTCCGGGGCAGTTGGACCCTCCCAGTGGACCCTCGGAACCCCTCCGGTGGTCCCGGCACAATACTGGTAACCCCCGAATTATTCCGGTGACCATATGATGACTTCCCATATATAAATCTTTACCTCCGGACCATTCCGGAACTCCTCGTGACGTCCGGGATCTCATCCAGGACTCCGAACAACATTCGGTAACCACGTACATCTATTCCCTATAACCCTAGCGTCATCGAACCTTAAGTGTGTAGACCCTACGGGCTCGGGAGTCATGCAGACATGGCCGAGACAACTCTCCGGTCAATAACCAACAGCGGGATCTGGATACCCATGTTGGCTCCCACATGCTCCACGATGATCTCATCGGATGAACCACGATGTCAAGGATTCAATTAATCCCGTATACAATTCCCGTGGACGGAGCTGCACGCGTGCCATGGAAAACAGGGCAAAAGCACAGACGATTCCATGATCCGTACACGGACCAGTACACGTACCCAGAACAGGCCGTACGGGGACACGGGGAAAAAAGTTCCCGGCGCCCCTCGTGGTTGGAGCTGCACGCGTGCCATGGAAAACAGGGCAAAAGCACAGACGATTCCACGATCCGTACACCGACCAGTACACGTACCCAGAACGGGCCGTACGGGGACAGGGGAAAAAAGTTCCTGACGCCCGTTGTGGACGGAGCTGCACGCGTGCCATGGAAAATAGGGCAAAAGCACAGACGATTCCACGATCCGTACACAGACCAGTACACGTACCCAGAACGGGCCGTACGGGGACACGGGAAAAAAAGTTCCCGACGCCCGTCGTGGACGGAGCTGCACGCGTGCCATGGAAAACAGGGGAAAAGCACAGACGATTTCCACGATCCATACACGATCCAGTACACGTAACCAGAACGGGCCATACGGGGACACGGGAAAAAATGATCCCGACGCCCGTCGTGGACGGAGCTGCACACGTGCCACGGAAAACATGGCAAAAGCACAGATCCGTGTACGGGCCGTGGAATCGTCTGTGCTTTTGCCATGTTTTCCATGGCACGCGTGCAGCACCATCCATGACGGGCGTCAGGAACTTTTTTTCCCGTGTCCCCGTAGGGCCCGTTCTGGGTACGTGTACTGGTCTGTGTACCGATCATGGAATCGTCTGTGCTTTTGCCCTGTTTTCCATGGCACGCGTGCAGCTCCGTCCACGACGGGTGTCGGGAACTTTTTTCCGCGTGTCCCCGTACGGCCCGCTCTTGGTACGTGTACTGGTCCATGTACGGATCGTGGAATCGTCTGTGCTTTTGCCATGTTTTCCATGGCACATGTGCAGCTCCGTCCATGACGGGCGTCGGGATTTTTTTTTTCTCGTGTCCCCGTAGGGCCCATTCTGGGTACGTGTACTAGTCCGTGTATGGAACATGGAATCGTCTGTGCTTTTCGCCCTGTTTACCATGGCACGCGTGCAGCTCCGTCCACGACGGGCGTCAGGAACTTTTTTTCCCGTGTCCCCATAGGGCCCGTTCTGGGTACGTGTACTGGTCCGTGTACGGATCGTGGAATCGTCTATGCTTTTGCCATGTTTTCCATGGCACGCATGCAGCTCCGTCCACAACGGGCGTCGCGGACTTTTTTTCCCGTGTCCCGGTATGACCCGTTCAGGGTATGTGTACTGGTCCGTGTAGGGATCGTGGAATCGTCTGTGCTTTTGCCATGTTTTCCATGGCACGCGTGCAGCTCCGTCCATGACGGGCGTCGGGAATATTTTTTCCCGTGTCCCCGTACGACCCGTTCTGGGTTCGTGTACTGGTCCGTGTACGGATCATGGAATCGTCTGTGCTTTTGCCCTATTTTGCATGGCACACGTGCACCTCCGTCCACGACGGGTGTCGGGAACTTTTTTTCCCGTGTCCCCGTACGGCCCATTCTGGGTACGTGTACTGGTCCATGTACGGATCGTGGAATCGTCTGTGCTTTTACCCTGTTTTCCATGGCACGCGTGCAGCTCCGTCCACGAAGGTCGTCGGGAACTTTTTTCCCGTGTCCCCGTACGGCCCGTTCTGGGTACGTGTACTGGTCCATGTACGAATCGTGGAATCATCTGTGATTTTGCCCTGATTTTCATGCCACGCGTGCAGTTCCGTCCACGACGGGTGTCGGGAACTTTTTTCCCATGTCCCCGTACGGCCCGTTATGGGTACGTGTACTGGTCCGTGTACGGATCGTGGAATCGTCCGTGCTTTTGCCCTGTTTTCCATGGCACGCGTGCAGCACCATCCACGATGGGTGTCGGGAACTTTTTTGCCCATGTCCCCATACGGCCCGTTCTGGGTACGTGTACTGGTCCGTGTATGGATCGTGGAATGGTATGTGGTTTTGCCCAGTTTTCCATGGCACGCGTGCAGCTCCATCCATGACGGGCGTCGGGAACTTTTTTTCCCGTGTCCCCGTACGTCCCGTTCTGCATACGTGTACTGGTCCGTGTACGGATCGTGGAATCGTCTGTGCTTTTGCCCTGTTTTCCATGGCACGCGTGCAGCTCCGTCCATAACGGGCGTCGGGAACTTTTTTTCCCGTGTCCCCGTAGGGCCCGTTCTGGGTATGTGTACTGGTCCATGTACGGATCATGGAATCGTCTGTGCTTTTGCCCTGTTTTCCATGGCACTTGTGCAGCTCCGCCCACGACGGGCGTCGTGAACTTTTTTTCTCGTGTCCCCGTACGGTCTGTTCTGGGTACGTGTACTGGTCCGTGTATGGATCGTGGAATCGTCTGTGCTTTTGCCCTGTTTTTTTCCCGTGTCCCCGTAGGGCCCGTTCTGGGTACGTCTACTGGTCCGTGTATGGATCGTGGAATCATTTGTGCTTTTGCCATGTTTTCCATGGCACGCGTGCAGCTCCGTCCACGACGGGCGTCGGGAACTTTTTTCCCGTGTCCCCATAGGGCCCGTTCTGGGTACGTGTACTGGTCCGTGTATGGATCGTGGAATCGTCTGTGCTGTTGCCCTGTTTTCCATGGCACGCGTGCAGCTCCGTCCACGACGGGCGTCAGGAACTTTTTTTCCCGTGTCCCCGTAGGGCCCGTTCTGGGTACGTGTACTTGTCCGTGTACGGATCGTGGAATCGTCTGTGCTTTTGCCATGTTTTCAATGGCACGCGTGCAGCTCCGTCCACGACAGGTGTCGGTAACTTTTTTCCCGTGTCCCCGTAGGGCCCGTTCTGGGTACGTGTACTGGTCCGTTTACGGATCGTGGAATCGTCTGTGCTTTTGCCATGTTTTCCATGGCACGCGTGCAGCTCCGTCCGCGACGGGTGTCAGGAACTTTTTTTCCCGTGTCCCCGTAGGGCCCGTTCTGGGTACGGGTAGTGGTCCATTTATGCATCGTGGAATCGTCTATGCTTTTGCCATGTTTTCCATGGCACACGTGCAGCTCTGTCCACGAAGGGCGTCGGGAACTTTTTTTCCTGTGTCCCCGTAGGGCCCATTCTGGGTACGTGTACTGGTCCGTGTACGGATCGTGGAATCGTTTGTGCTTTTGCCATGTTTTAGATGGCACGCGTGCAGCTCCGTCCACGACGGGCGTCGGGAACTTTTTTTCCCGTGTCCCCATAGGGCCCGTTCTGGGTACGTGTACTGGTCCGTGTATGGATCGTGGAATCATCTGTGCTGTTGCCCTGTTTTCCATGGCACGCGTGCAGCTCCGTCCATGACGGGCATCAGGATATTTTTTCCCGTGTCCCCGTACGGCCCGTTCTGGGTACGTGTACTGGTCCGTGTACGGATCGTGGAATCGTCTGTGCTTTTGCCCTATTTTCCATGGCACGCGTGCAGCTCCGTCCACGACGGGCGTCAGGAACTTTTTTTCCCGTGTCCCTGTAGGGCCCGTTCTGGGTACGTGTAATTGTCCGTGTACGGATCGTGGAATCGTCTGTGCTTTTGCCATGTTTTCAATGGCACACGTGCAGCTCCGTCCACGACGGGTGTCGGGAACTTTTTTTCCCGTGTCCTCGTAGGGCCCGTTCTGGGTACGTGTACTGGTCCGTTTATGGATCGTGGAATTGTCTATGCTTTTGCCATGTTTTCCATGGCACGCATGCAGCTCCGTCCACAACGGGCGTCGCGAACTTTTTTCCCGTGTCGTAGTATGACACGTTCTAGGGACGTGTAATGGTCCGTGTAGGGATCGTGGAATCGTCTGTGCTTTTGCCATGTTTTCCATGGAACGTGTGCAGCTCCGTCCATGACGGGCGTCGGGAATATTTTTTCCCGTGTCCCCGCACGGCCCGTTCTGGGTACGTGTACTGGTCCGTGTACGGATCATGGAATCGTCTGTGCTTTTGCCCTGTTTTGCATGGCACACGTGCAGCTCCGTCCACGACGGGCGTCGGGAACTTTTTTTCCCGTGTCGCCGTACGGCCCGTTCTGGGTACGTGTACGTGTCCATGTACGGATTGTGGAATCGTCTATGCTTTTGCACTGTTTTCCATGGCACGCGTGCAGCTCCATCCATGAAGGGCGTCGGGAACTTTTTTTCCCGTGTCCCCGTACGGCCCGTTCTGGGTACGTGTACTGGTCCATGTATGGATCGTGGAATCGTCTGTGCTTTTGCCCTGTTTTTCATGGCACGCGTGCAGTTCCGTCCACGATGGGTGTCGGGAACTTTTTTTCCCGTGTCCCCGTATAGCCCGTTATGGGTACAAGTACTGGTCCGTGTACGGATCGTGGAATCGTCTGTGCTTTTGCCCTGTTTTCCATTGCACGCGTGCAGCGCCGTCCACGACGGGTGTCGGGAAATTTTTTGCCCGTGTCCCCATACAACCCGTTCTGGGTACGTGTACTGGTCCGTGAATGGATCGTGGAATCGTATGTGCTTTTGGCCAGTTTACCATGGTACGCGTGCAGCTCCGTCCATGACGGGCGTCGGGAACTTTTTTTTCCCGTGTCCCTGTACATCCCGTTCTGCATACGTGTACTGGTCCGTGTATGGATCGTGGAATCGTCTATGCTTTTGCCCTGTTTTCGATGGCACGCGTGCAGCTCCGTCCACGATGCGTCAGGAACTTTTTTTCCCGTGTCCCCGTAGGGCCCGTTCTGGGTACGTGTACTGGTCCATGTATGGATCGTGGAATTGTCTGTGCTTTTGCCCTGTTTTCCATGGCACGTGTGTAGCTCCACCCACGACGGGCGTCGGAAACTTTTTTTCTCGTGTCCCCGTACGGCCCGTTCTGGGTACGTGTACTAGTCCATGTATGGATCGTGGAATCGTCTGTGCTTTTGCCCTGTTTTTTTCCCGTGTCCCCGTAGGGCCCGTTCTGGGTACGTCTACTGGTCCGTGTACGGATCGTGGAATCGTTTGCCATGTTTTCCATGGCACGCGTTCAGCTCCGTCCACGACGGGCGTCGGGAAATTTTTTCCCCGTGTCCCCATAGGGCCCGTTCTGGGTACGTGTACTAGTCCGTGTATGGATCGTGGAATCGTCTGTGCTATTGCCCTGTTTTCCATGGCACGCATGCAGCTCCATCCATGACGGGCGTCGGGAACTTTTTTCCGTGTCCCCGTACGGCCTGTTCTGGGTACGTGTACTGGTCCGTGTACGGATCGTGGAATCGTCTGTGCTTTCGCCCTATTTTCCATGGCACGTGTGTAGCTCCGTCCACGACGGGCGTCAGGAACTTTTTTTCCCGTGTCCCTGTAGGGCCTGTTCTGGGTACATGTATTTGTCCGTGTACGGATAATGGAATCGTCTGTGCTTTTGCCCTGTTTTTCATGGCATGCATGCAGTTCCGTCCACGACGGGTGTCGGGAACTTTTTTTCCCGTGTCCCCGTACGGCCCGTTATGGGTACGTGTACTGGTCCGTGTACGGATCGTGGAATCGTCTGTGCTTTTGCCCTGTTTTGCATGGCACGCGTGCAGCGCCATCCACGACGGGTGTCGGGAACTTTTTTGCCCGTGTCGCCGTACGGCCCGTTCTGGGTACGTGTACTGGTCCGTGTATGGATCGTGGAATCGTATGTGCTTTTGCCTAGGATTCCATGGCACGCGTGCAGCTCCGTCCACGACGGGCGTCGGGAACTTTTTTTCCCGTGTCCCCATAGGGCCCGTTCTGGGTACGTGTACTGGTCTGTGTATGGATCGTGTAATCGTCTGTGCTATTGCCCTGTTTTCCATGGCACGCGTGCAGCTCCGTCCATGACGGGCGTCGGGAACTTCTTTCCCGTGTCCCCGTACGGCCCGTTCTGGGTATGTGTACTGGTCCGTGTACGGATCGTGGAATCTTCTGTGCTTTTGCCCTATTTTCCATGGCACGCGTGCAGCTCCGTCCACGACGGGCGTCAGGAACTTTTTTTCCCGTGTCCCCGTAGGGCCCGTTCTGGGTACGTGTACTTATCTGTGTACGGATCGTGGAATCGTCTGTGCTTTTGCCATGTTTTCAATGGCACGCGTGCAGCTCCGTCCACGAAGGTCGTCGGGAACTTTTTTTCCCGTGTCCCTGTAGGGCCCATTCTGGGTATGTGTACTGGTCCGTTTACGGATCATGGAATCGTCTGTGCTTTTGCCATGTTGTCCATGGCACGCGTGCAGCTCCTCCATGATGGGCGTCGGGAACTTTTTTCCCGTGTCCCCGTAGGGCCCGTTCTTGGTACGTCTACTGGTCCGTGTACGGATCGTGGAATCGTTTGTGCTTTTGCCGTGTTTTCCATGGCACGCGTGCAGCTCCGTCCATGACGGGCGTCGGGAACTTTTTTTCCCGTGTCCCCATAGGGCCCGTTCTGGGTACGTGTACTGGTCCGTGTATGGATCATGGAATCGTCTGTGCTTCTTGCCCTGTTTTCCATGGCACGCGTGCAGCTCCGTCCATGACGGGCGTCAGGAACTTTTTTCCCGTGTCCCCGTACGGCCCGTTCTGGGTACGTGTACTAGTCCGTGTATGGATCGTGGAATCGTCTGTGCTTTTGCCCTGTTTTCCATGGCACGCGTGCAGCTCCGTCCACGATGCGTCAGGAACTTTTTTTCCCGTGTCCCCGTAGGGCCCGTTCTGGGTACGTGTACTGGTCCATGTATGGATCGTGGAATTGTCTGTGCTTTTGCCCTGTTTTCCATGGCACGTGTGTAGCTCCACCCACGACGGGCGTCGGAAACTTTTTTCCTCGTGTCCCCGTACGGCCCGTTCTGGGTACGTGTACTAGTCCATGTATGGATCGTGGAATCGTCTGTGCTTTTGCCCTGTTTTTTTCCCGTGTCCCCGTAGGGCCCGTTCTGGGTACGTCTACTGGTCCGTGTACGGATCGTGGAATCGTTTGCCATGTTTTCCATGGCACGCGTTCAGCTCCGTCCACGACGGGCGTCGGGAAATTTTTTCCCCGTGTCCCCATAGGGCCCGTTCGGGGTACGTGTACTAGTCCGTGTATGGATCGTGGAATCGTCTGTGCTATTGCCCTGTTTTCCATGGCACGCATGCAGCTCCATCCATGACGGGCGTCGGGGACTTTTTTCCGTGTCCCCGTACGGCCTGTTCTGGGTACGTGTACTGGTCCGTGTACGGATCGTGGAATCGTCTGTGCTTTCGCCCTATTTTCCATGGCACGTGTGTAGCTCCGTCCACGACGGGCGTCAGGAACTTTTTTTCCCGTGTCCCTGTAGGGCCTGTTCTGGGTACATGTATTTGTCCGTGTACGGATAATGGAATCGTCTGTGCTTTTGCCCTGTTTTTCATGGCATGCATGCAGTTCCGTCCACGACGGGTGTCGGGAACTTTTTTTCCCGTGTCCCCGTACGGCCCGTTATGGGTACGTGTACTGGTCCGTGTACGGATCGTGGAATCGTCTGTGCTTTTGCCCTGTTTTGCATGGCACGCGTGCAGCGCCATCCACGACGGGTGTCGGGAACTTTTTTGCCCGTGTCGCCGTACGGCCCGTTCTGGGTACGTGTACTGGTCCGTGTATGGATCGTGGAATCGTATGTGCTTTTGCCTAGGATTCCATGGCACGTGTGCAGCTCCGTCCACGACGGGCGTCGGGAACTTTTTTTCCCGTGTCCCCATAGGGCCCGTTCTGGGTACGTGTACTGGTCTGTGTATGGATCGTGTAATCGTCTGTGCTATTGCCCTGTTTTCCATGGCACGCGTGCAGCTCCGTCCATGACGGGCGTCGGGAACTTCTTTCCCGTGTCCCCGTACGGCCCGTTCTGGGTACGTGTACTGGTCCGTGTACGGATCGTGGAATCGTCTGTGCTTTTGCCCTATTTTCCATGGCACGCGTGCAGCTCCGTCCACGACGGGCGTCAGGAACTTTTTTTCCCGTGTCCCCGTAGGGCCCGTTCTGGGTACGTGTACTTATCTGTGTACGGATCGTGGAATCGTCTGTGCTTTTGCCATGTTTTCAATGGCACGCGTGCAGCTCCGTCCACGAAGGTCGTCGGGAACTTTTTTTCCCGTGTCCCTGTAGGGCCCATTCTGGGTATGTGTACTGGTCCGTTTACGGATCATGGAATCGTCTGTGCTTTTGCCATGTTGTCCATGGCACGCGTGCAGCTCCTCCATGATGGGCGTCGGGAACTTTTTTCCCGTGTCCCCGTAGGGCCCGTTCTTGGTACGTGTACTGGTCTGTGTACGGATCGTGGAATCGTTTGTGCTTTTGCCGTGTTTTCCATGGCACGCGTGCAGCTCCGTCCATGACGGGCGTCGGGAACTTTTTTTCCCGTGTCCCCATAGGGCCCGTTCTGGGTACGTGTACTGGTCCGTGTATGGATCATGGAATCGTCTGTGCTTCTTGCCCTGTTTTCCATGGCACGCGTGCAGCTCCGTCCATGACGGGCGTCAGGAACTTTTTTCCCGTGTCCCCGTACGGCCCGTTCTGGGTACGTGTACTAGTCCGTGTATGGATCGTGGAATCGTCTGTGCTTTTGCCCTATTTTCCATGGCACGCTTGCAGCTCCGTCCACGACGGGTGTCAGGAACTTTTTTTCCCGTGTCCCCGTAGGGCC
This sequence comes from Triticum timopheevii, assembly GCA_963921465.1. Lineage (NCBI taxonomy): Eukaryota > Viridiplantae > Streptophyta > Magnoliopsida > Poales > Poaceae > Triticum > Triticum timopheevii. The sequence continues at coordinate 694,061,302 of OY997269.1, forward strand.
TGTTCTGGGTACGTGTACTTGTCCGTGTACGGATCGTGGAATCGTCTGTGCTTTTGCCATGTTTTCAATGGCACGCGTGCAGCTCCGCCCATGACGGGTGTCGGGAACTTTTTTTCCCGTGTCCCTGTAGGGCCCGTTCTGGGTACGTGTACTTGTCCATGTATGGATCGTAGAATCGTTTGTGCTTTTGCCCTGTTTTCCATGGCACGCGTGCAGCTCCGTCCACAATGGGCGTCGGGAACTTTTTTTCACGTGTCCCCGTAGGGCCCATTCTGGCTACGTGTACTGGTCCGTGTACGGAACGTGGAATCGTCTGTGCTTTTGCCCTGTTTTCCATGGCACACGTGCAGCTCCGCCCACGACAGGCGTCGGGAACTTTTTTTCCCGTGTCCCCGTACGGCCCGTTCTGGGTACGTGTACTAGTCGTGGACGGATCGTGGAATCGTCTGTGCTTTTGCCCTGTTTTTTTCCCGTGTCCCCGTAGGGCCCGTTCTGGGTACGTCTACTGGTCCGTGTATGGATCGTGGAATCGTTTGTGCTTTTGCCATGTTTTCCATGGCAGGCGTGCAGCTCCGTCCAAGACGGGCGTCGGGAACTTTTTTTCCCGTGTCCCCATAGGGCCCGTTCTGGGTACGTGTACTGGTCCGTGTATGGATCGTGGAATCGTCTGTGCTGTTGCCCTGTTTTCCATGGCACGCGTGCAGCTCCGTCCTTGACGGGCGTCGGGAACTTTTTTCCCGTGTCCCCGTATGACCCGTTCTGGGTACGTGTACTGGTCCGTGTACGAATCGTGGAATCGTCTGTGCTTTTGCCATGTTTTCCATGGCACGCATGCAGCTCCGTCCACGACGGGCGTCGGGAACTTTTTTCCCGTGTCCCCGTACGGCCCGTTCTGGGTACCTGTACTGGTCCGTTTACGGATCGTGGAATCGTCTGTGCTTTTTACCTATTTTCTATGGCACACGTGCAGCTCCGTCCACGACGGGCGTCAGGAACTTTTTTTCCCGTGTCCCCGTATGGCCCGTTCTGGGTACGTGTACTTGTCCATGTATGGATCGTGGAATCGTCTATGCTTTTGCCATGTTTTCAATGGCACGCGTGCAGCTCTGTCCACGACGGGTGTCGGGAACTTTTTTCCCGTGTCCCCGTACGACCCGTTCTGGGTACGTGTACTGGTCCGTGTACGGATCATGGAATCGTTTGTGCTTTTGCGCTGTTTTCCATGGCACGCGTGCAGCTCCGTCCACAATCGGCGTCGGGAACTTTTTTCCCGTGTCCCCGTACGGCCTGTTCTGGGTACGTGTACAGATCATGGAATCGTCTGTGCTTTTGCCCTGTTTTCCATGGCACGCGTGCAGCTCCGTCCACGACAGGCGTCGGGAACATTTTTTCTCGGGTCCCCGTAGGGCCTGCTCTTGGTACGTGTACTGGTCCATGTACGGATCGTGGAATCGTTTGCGCTTTTGCCATGTTGACAATGGCACAAGTGCAGCTCCGTCCACGACGGGCGTCGGGAACTTTTTTTCCCGTGTCCCCGTACGGCCCGTTCTGGGTACGTGTACTGGTCCGTGTACGGATCGTGGAATCGACTATGCTTTTGCCCTGTTTTCCATGGCACGCGTGCAGCTCTGTCCACTACGGGCGTCGGGAACTTTTTTCCCGTGTCCCCGTACGGCCCGTTCTGGGTACGTGTACTGGTCCGTGTACGGATCATGGAATCGTTTGTGCTTTTGCCCTGTTTTTTCCCGTGTCCCCGTACGGCCCGTTCTGGGTATGTGTACTGGCCCGTGTATGGATTGTGGAATCGTCTGTGCTTTTGCCCTGTTTTCCATGGCACGCGTGCAGCTCCGTCCACGACGGGCGTCAGGAACTTTTTTCCCTTGTCCCCGTAGGGCTCGTTCTGGGTACGTGTACTTGTCTGTGTACGGATCGTGGAATCGTCTGTGCTTTTGCCATGTTTTCAATGGCACGCGTGCAGCTCCGTCCACGACAAGTGTCGGGAACTTTTTTTCCCGTGTCCCCGTAGGGCCCATTCTGGGTATGTGTACTGGTCCGTTTACGGATCGTGGAATCGTCTGTGCTTTTGCCATGTTGTCCATGGCACGCGTGCAGTTCCGTCCATGACGGGCGTCGGGAACTTTTTTCCCGTGTCCCCGTAGGGCCCGTTCTGGGTACGTGTACTGGTCCGTGTACGGATCGTGGAATCGTTTGTGCTTTTGCCATGTTTTCCATGGCACGCGTGCAGCTCCGTCCATGACGGGCGTCGGGAACTTTTTTTCCCGTGTCCCCATAGGGCCCGTTCTGGGTACGTGTACTTGTCCGTGTATGGATCATGGAATCGTCTGTGCTTCTTGCCCTGTTTTCCATGGCACGCGTGCAACTCCGTCCATGACGGGCGTCAGGAACTTTTTTCCCGTGTCCCCGTACGGCCCGTTCTGGGTACGTGTACTAGTCCGTGTATGGATCGTGGAATCGTCTGTGCTTTTGCCCTATTTTCCATGGCGCGCTTGCAGCTCCGTCCACGACGGGCGTCAGGAACTTTTTTCCCGTGTCCCCGTAGGGCCTGTTCTGGGTACGTGTACTTGTCCGTGTACGGATCGTGGAATCGTCTGTGCTTTTGCCATGTTTTCAATGGCACGCGTGCAGCTTCGCCCACGACGGGTGTCGGGAACTTTTTTTCCCGTGTCCCTGTAGGGCCCGTTCTGGGTACGTGTACTGGTCCGTTTACGGATCGTGGAATCGTCTGTGCTTTTGCCATGTTTTCCATGGCACGCGTGCAGCTCCGTCCACGACGGGCGTCGGGAACTTTTTTCACGTGTCCCCGTAGGGCCCATTCTGGCTACGTGTACTGGTCCGTGTACGGAACATGGAATCGTCTGTGCTTTTGCCCTGTTTTCCATGGCACACGTGCAGCTCCGTCCACGACGAGTGTCGGGAACTTTTTTTCTCGTGTCCCCGTACGGCCCGTTCTGGGTACGTGTACTAGTCGTGTACGGATCGTGGAATCGTCTGTGCTTTTGCCCTGTTTTTTTCCCGTGTCCCCGTAGGGCCCGTTCTGGGTACGTCTACTGGTCCGTGTATGGATCGTGGAATCGTTTGTGCTTTTGCCATGTTTTCCATGGCAGGCGTGCAGCTCCGTCCAAGACGGGCGTCGGGAACTTTTTCCCGTGTCCCCATAGGGCCCGTTCTGGGTACGTGTACTGGTCCGTGTATGGATCGTGGAATCGCCTGTGCTGTTGCCCTGTTTTCCATGGCACGCGTGCAGCTCCGTCCTTGACGGGCGTCGAGAACTTTTTTCCCGTGTCCCCGTATGACCCGTTCTGGGTACGTGTACTGGTCCATGTACGGATCATGGAATCGTCTATGCTTTTGCCCTGTTTTCCATGGCACGCGTGCAGCTCCATCCACGACGGGCATCAGGAACTTTTTTTCCCGTGTCCCCGTAGGGCCCGTTCTGGGTACGTGTGCTGGTCCGTGTATGGATCGTGGAATCGTCTGTGCTGTTGCCCTGTTTTCCATGGCACGCGTGCAGCTCCATCCATGACGGGCGTCCGGAACATTTTTCCCGTGTCCCCGTACGGCCCGTTCTAGGTACGTGTACTGGTCCGTGTACGGAACGTGGAATCGTCTGTGCTTTTGCCCTGTTTTAAATGGCACGCGTGCAGCTCCGTCCATGACGGGCATCGGGAACATTTTTCCTGTGACCCCGTACGGCCCGTTCTGGGTACGTGTACTGGTCCGTGTACGAATCGTGGAATCGTCTGTGCTTTTGCCATGTTTTCCATGGCATGCCTGCAGCTCCGTCCACGACGGGCGTCGGGAACTTTTTTCCCGTGTCCCCATAGGGCCCGTTCTGGGTACGTGTACTGGTCCGTGTATGGATCATGGAATCGTCTGTGCTTCTTGCCCTGTTTTCCATGGCACGCGTGCAGCTCCGTCCATGACGGGCGTCAGGAACTTTTTTCCCGTGTCCCCGTACAGCCCGTTCTGGGTACGTGTACTAGTCCGTGTATGGATCGTGGAATCGTCTGTGCTTTTGCCCTATTTTCCATGGCACGCTTGCAGCTCCGTCCACGACGGGCGTCAGGAACTTTTTTTCCCGTGTCCCCGTAGGGCCTGTTCTGGGTACGTGTACTTGTCCGTGTACGGATCGTGGAATCGTCTGTGCTTTTGCCATGTTTTCAATGGCACGCGTGCAGCTCCTCCCACGACGGGTGTCGGGAACTTTTTTCCCGTGTCCCTGTAGGGCCCGTTCTGGGTATGTGTACTGGTCCGTTTACGGATCGTGGAATCGTCTGTGCTTTTGCCATGTTTTCCATGGCACGCGTGCAGCTCCGTCCACGACGGGCGTCGGGAACTTTTTTTCACGTGTCCCCGTAGGGCCCATTCTGGCTACGTGTACTGGTCTGTGTATGGAACATGGAATCGTTTGTGCTTTTGCCCTGTTTTCCATGGCACACGTGCAGCTCCGTCCACAACGAGCGTCGGGAACTTTTTTTCCCGTGTCCCCGTACGGCCCGTTCTGGGTACGTGTACTAGCCCTGTACGGATCGTGGAATCGTCTGTGATTTTGCCATGTTTTCCATGGCACGCTTGCAGCTCCGTCCACGACGGGCGTCAGGAACTTTTTTCCCGTGTCCCCATAGGGCCTGTTCTGGGTACGTGTACTGGTCCGTGTATGGATCGTGGAATCGTCTGTGCTGTTGCCCTGTTTTCCATGGCACGCGTGCAGCTCCGTCCATGACGGGCGTCGGGAACATTTTTCCCGTGTCCCCGTACGGCCCGTTCTAGGTACGTGTACTGGTCCGTGTACGGAACGTGGAATCGTCTGTGCTTTTGCCCTGTTTTCCATGGCACGCGTGCAGCTCCGTCCATGACGGGCATCGGGAACTTTTTTTCCTGTGACCCCGTACGGCCCGTTCTGGGTACGTGTACTGGTCCGTGTACGAATCGTGGAATCGTCTGTGCTTTTGCCATGTTTTCCATGGCACGCATGCAGCTCCGTCCACGACGGGCGTGAGGAACTTTTTTCCCGTGTCCCCGTACGGCCCGTTCTGGGTACCTGTACTGGTATGTGTACGGATCGTGGAATCGTCTGTGCTTTTGCCCTATTTTCGATGGCACACGTGCAGCTCCGTCCATGACGGGCGTCGGGAACTTTTTTTCCCGTGTCCCCGTATGGCCCGTTCTGGGTACGTGTACTTGTCCGTGTACGGATCGTGGAATCGTCTGTGCTTTTGCCATGTTTTCAATGGCACGCGTGCAGCTCTGTCCACGACGGGTGTCAGGAACTTTTTTTCCCGTGTCCCCGTACGACCCGTTCTGGGTACGTGTACTTGTCCATGTATGGATCGTGGAATCGTTTGTGCTTTTGCCCTGTTTTCCATGGCACGCGTGCAGCTCCGTCCACAATGGGCGTCGGGAACTTTTTTCCCGTGTCCCCGTACGGCCTATTCTGGGTACGTGTACAGATCGTGGAATCGTCTGTGCTTTTGCCCTGTTTTCCATGGCACGCGTGAAGCTCCGTCCATGACAGGTGTCGGGAACATTTTTTCTCGTGTCCCCGTAGAGCCTGCTCTGGGTACGTGTACTGGTCCATGTACGGATCGTGGAATCGTTTGCGCTTTTGCCATGTTGACAATGGCACAAGTGCAGCTCCGTCCACGACGGGCGTCGGGAACTTTTTTTCCCGTGTCCCCGTACGGCCCGTTCTGGGTACGTGTACTGGTCCGTGTACGGATCGTGGAATCGTCTATGCTTTTGCCCTGTTTTCCATGGCACGCGTGCAGCTCCATCCACGACGGGCATCAGGAACTTTTTTTCCCGTGTCCCCGTAGGGCCCGTTCTGGGTACGTGTACTTGTCCGTGTACGGATCGTGGAATCGTCTGTGCTTTTGCCATGTTTTCAACGGCACGCGTGCAGCTCCGTCCACGACAGGTGTCGGGAACTTTTTTCCCGTGTCCCCATATGGCCCGTTCTGGGTACGTGTACTGGTCCGTTTACGGATCGTGGAATCGTCTCTGCTTTTGCCATGTTTTCCATGGCACGCGTGCAGCTCCTTCCACGACGGGCATCGGGAACTTTTTGTCTCGTGTCCCCGTAGGGCCCGTTCTGGGTACGTGTACTGGTCCATGTACGGATCGTGGAATCGTTTGTGCTTTTGCCATGTTTTCCATGGCACGCGTGCAGCTCCATCCACGACGGGCGTCAGGAACTTTTTTTCCCGTGTCCCCATAGGGCCCATTCTGGGTACGTGTACTGGTCCGTGTACGGATCGTGGAATCGTCTATGATTTTGCCATGTTTTCCATGGCACGCGTGCAGCTCCGTCCACGACGGGCGTCAGGAACTTTTTTTCCCGTGTCCCCATAGGGCCTGTTCTGGGTACGTGTACTGGTCCGTGTATGGATCATGGAATCATCTGTGCTGTTGCCCTGTTTTCCATGGCACGCGTGCAGCTCCGTCCATGACGGGCGTCGGGAACATTTTTCCCGTGTCCCCGTACGGCCCGTTCTAGGTACGTGTACTGGTCCGTGTACGGAACGTGGAATCGTCTGTGCTGTTGCCCTGTTTTCCATGGCACGCGTGCAGCTCCGTCCATGACGGGCGTCGGGAACATTTTTCCCGTGTCCCCGTACGGCCCGTTCTAGGTACGTGTACTGGTCCGTGTACGGAACGTGGAATCGTCTGTGCTTTTGCCCTGTTTTCCATGGCACGCGTGCAGCTCCGTCCATGACGGGCATCGGGAACTTTTTTTCCTGTGACCCCGTACGGCCCGTTCTGGGTACGTGTACTGGTCCGTGTACGAATCGTGGAATCGTCTGTGCTTTTGCCATGTTTTCCATGGCACGCATGCAGCTCCGTCCATGACGGGCATCAGGAACTTTTTTCCCATGTCCCTGTACGGCCCGTTCTGGGTACCTGTACTGGTACGTGTACGGATCGTGGAATCGTCTGTGCTTTTGCCCTATTTTCCATGGCACGCGTGCACCTCTGTCCACGACGGTTGTCGGGAACTTTTTTTCCCGTGTCCCCGTACGACCCGTTCTGGGTATGTGTACTTATCCATGTATGGATCATGGAATCGTTTGTGCTTTTGCCCTGTTTTCCATGGCATGCGTGCAGCTCCGTCCACAATGGGCGTCGGGAACTTTTTTCCCGTGTCCCCGTACGGCCTGTTCTGGGTACGTGTACAGATCGTGGAATCGTCTGTGCTTTTGCCCTATTTTCCATGGCACGCGTGCAGCTCCGTCCACGACAGGCGTCGGGAAGATTTTTTCTCTTGTCCCCGTAGGGCCTGCTCTGGGTACGTGTACTGGTCCATGTACGGATCGTGGAATCGTTTGCGCTTTTGCCATGTTGACAATGGCACAAGTGCAGCTCCGTCCACGACGGGCGTCGGGAACTTTTTTTCCCGTGTCCCCGTACGGCCCGTTCTGGGTACGTGTACTGGTCCGTGTACGGATCGTGGAATCATCTATGCTTTTGCCCTGTTTTCCATGGCACGCGTGCAGCTCCATCCACGACGGGCATCAGGAACTTTTTTTCCCGTGTCCCCGTAGGGCCCGTTCTGGGTACGTGTACTTGTCCGTGTACGGATCGTGGAATCGTCTGTGCTTTTGCCATGTTTTCAATGGCACGCGTGCAGCTCCGTCCACGACAGGTGTCGGGAACTTTTTTCCCGTGTCCCCGTATGGCCCGTTCTGGGTACGTGTACTGGTCCGTTTACGGATCGTGGAATCGTCTCTGCTTTTGCCATGTTTTCCATGGCACGCGTGCAGCTCCTTCCACGACGGGCGTCGGGAACTTTTTGTCTCGTGTCCCCGTAGGGCCCGATCTGGGTACGTGTACTGGTCCGTGTACGGATCGTGGAATCGTTTGTGGTTTTGCCATGTTTTCCATGGCACGCATGCAGCTCCGTCCACGACGGGCGTCAGGAACTTTTTTTCCCGTGTCCCCATAGGGCCCGTTCTGGGTACGTGTACTGGTCCGTGTACGGATCGTGGAATCGTCTGTGATTTTGCCATGTTTTCCATGGCACGCGTGCAGCTCCGTCCACGACGGGCGTCAGGAACTTTTTTTCCCGTGTCCCCATAGGGCCTGTTCTGGGTACGTGTACTGGTCCGTGTATGGATCGTGGAATCGTCTGTGCTGTTGCCCTGTTTTCCATGGCACGCGTGCAGCTCCGTCCATGACGGGCGTCGGGAACATTTTTCCCGTGTCCCCGAACGGCCCGTTCTAGGTACGTGTACTGGTCCGTGTACGGAACGTGGAATCGTCTGTGCTTTTGCCCTGTTTTCCCTGGCACGCGTGCAGCTCCGTCCATGACGGGCATCGGGAACATTTTTCCTGTGACCCCGTACGGCCCGTTCTGGGTACGTGTACTGGTCCGTGTACGAATCGTGGAATCGTTTGTGCTTTTGCCCTGTTTTCCATGGCACGCGTGCAGCTCCGTCCACGATGGGCGTCGGGAACTTTTTTCCCGTGTCCCCGTACGGCCTGTTCTGGGTACGTGTACAGATCGTGGAATCGTCTGTGCTTTTGCCCTGTTTTCCATGGCACGCGTGCAGCTCCGTCCACGACAGGCGTCGGGAACATTTTTTCTCGTGTCCCCGTAGGGCCTGCTCTGGGTACGTGTACTGGTCCATGTACGGATCGTGGAATCGTTTTCGCTTTTGCCATGTTGACAATGGCACAAGTGCAGCTCCGTCCACGACGGGCGTCGGGAACTTTTTTCCCGTGTCCCCGTACGGCCCGTTCTGGGTACGTGTACTGGTCCGTGTACGGATCGTGGAATCGTCTATGCTTTTGCCCTGTTTTCCATGGCACGCGTGCAGCTCTGTCCACTACGGGCGTCGGGAACTTTTTTTCCCGTGTCCCCGTGCGGCCCGTTCTGGGTACGTGTACTGGTCCATGTACGGATCGTGGAATCGTTTGTGCTTTTGCCCTGTTTTTTTCCCGTGTCCCCGTACGGCCCGTTCTGGGTATGTGTACTGGCCCGTGTATGGATCGTGGAATCGTCTGTGCTTTTGCCCTGTTTTCCATGGCACGCGTGTAGCTCCGTCCACGACGGGCGTCGGGAACTTTTTTCCCGTGTCCCCGTACGGCCCTTTCTGGGTACGTGTACTGGTCAGTGTATGGACCGTGGAATCGTCTGTGCTTTTGCCATGTTTTGAATGGCACGCGTGGAGCTCCGTCCACGACGGGCGTCGGGAACTTTTTTTCCCGTGTCCCCGTACGGCCCGTTCTGGGTACGTGTACTGGTCCGTGTACGGATCGTGGAATCGTCTGTGCTTTTGCCTTGTTTCCCATGGCACGCGTGCAACTCCGTCCACGATGGGCGTCGGGAACTTTTTTTTCCATGTCCCCGTACGGCCCGTTCTGGGTACGTGTATGGATCGTGGAATTGTCTGTGCTTTTGCCATGTTTTCCATGGCACGCGTGCAGCTCCGTCCACGACGGGTATCGGGAACATTTTTTCCCGTGTCCCTGTAGGGCCTGTTCTGGGTATGTGTACTAGTCCTTGTACGGATCGTGGAATCGTCTGTGCTTTTGCCATGTTTTCCATGGCACGCGTGCAGCTCCGTCCACGACGGGCGTCGGGAACTTTTTTCCCGTGTCTCCTTGTACGGCCCGTTCTGTGTACGCGTACTGGTCCATGTACGGATCGTGGAATCATCTGTGCTTTTGCCCTGTTTTCCGAGCCACGCGTGCAGCACCGTCCACGACGGGTGTCGGGAACTTTTTTTCCCGTGTCCCCGTACGGCCCGATCTGGGTATGTGTACTGGTCCGTGTACGGATCGTGGAATTGTTAGTGCTTTTGCCATGTTTTCCATGGCACGCGTGCAGCTCCGTCCACGACGGGCGTCAGGAACTTTTTTTCCCGTGTCCCCGTACGGCCCGTTCTGGGTACGTGTGCTGGTCCGTGTACGGATCGTGGAATCGTCTGTGCTTTTGCCCTGTTTTCCATGGCACGCGTGCAGCTCCGTCCACGATGGGCGTCGGGAACTTTTTTTCCCGTGTCCCCGTACGGCCCGTTCTGGGTACGTGTACGGATCGTGGAATCGTCTGTGCTTTTGTCCTGTTTTCCATGGCACGCGTGCAGCTCTGTCCACGACGGGCGTCGGGAACATTTTTTCCCGTGTCCCCGTTGGGCCTGTTCTGGGTACGTGTACTGGTCCGTGTACGGATCGTGGAATCATCTGTACTTTTGCCCTGTTTTCCATGGCACGCGTGCAGCTCCGTCCACGACGGGTGTCGGGAACTTTTTTCCCGTGTCCCCGTACGGCCCGTTCTGGGTACGTGTACTGGTCCGTGTACGGATCGTGGAATCATTTGTGCTTTTGCCATGTTTTCCATGGCACGCGTGAAGCTCCGTCCACGACGGGCGTCGGGAACTTTTTTTCCCGTGTCCCCGTACGGCCTTTTCTGGGTACGTGTACTGGTCCGTGTATGGATCGTGGAATCGTCTATGCTTTTGCCCTATTTTCCGTGGCACGCGTGCAGCTCCGTCCACGACGGGCGTCTGGAACTTTTTTCCCGTGTCCCCGTACGGCCCGTTCTGGGTACGTGTACTGGTTCGTGTACGGATCAAGGAATCGTTTGTGCTTTTGCCCTGTTTTTTTTCCCGTGTCCCCTTACGGCCCATTCTGGGTACGTGTACTGGCCCGTGTACGGATCGTGGAATCGTCTGTGCTTTTGCCCTGTTTTCCATGGCACGCGTGCAGCTCCGTCCACGACGGGCGTCTGGAACTTTTTTCCCGTGTCCCTGTACGGCCCGTTCTGGGTACGTGTACTGGTCCATGTATGGACCGTGGAATCGTCTGTGCTTTTTCCATGTTTTCCGTGGCACGCGTTGAGCTCCGTCCACGACGGGCGTCAGGAACTTTTTTTCTCGTGTCCCCGTATGGCCCATTCTGGGTACGTGTAGTGGTCCGTGTACGGATCATGGAATCGTCTGTGTTTTTGCCCTGTTTTCCATGGCACGCGTGCAGCTTCGTCCACGATCGGCGTCGGGAACTTTTTTTCCCATGTCCCCGTACGGCCCGTTCTGGGTACGTGTACGGATCGTGGAATCGTCTATGCTTTTGCCCTGTTTTCCATGGCACGCGTGCAGCTCTGTCCACTACGGGCGTCGGGAACTTTTTTTCCCGTGTCCCCGTGCGGCCCGTTCTGGGTACGTGTACTGGTCCATGTACGGATCGTGGAATCGTTTGTGCTTTTGCCCTGTTTTTTTCCCGTGTCCCCGTACGGCCCGTTCTGGGTATGTGTACTGGCCCGTGTATGGATCGTGGAATCGTCTGTGCTTTTGCCCTGTTTTCCATGGCACGCGTGTAGCTCCGTCCACGACGGGCGTCGGGAACTTTTTTCCCGTGTCCCCGTACGGCCCTTTCTGGGTACGTGTACTGGTCAGTGTATGGACCGTGGAATCGTCTGTGCTTTTGCCATGTTTTGAATGGCACGCGTGGAGCTCCGTCCACGACGGGCGTCGGGAACTTTTTTTCCCGTGTCCCCGTACGGCCCGTTCTGGGTACGTGTACTGGTCCGTGTACGGATCGTGGAATCGTCTGTGCTTTTGCCTTGTTTCCCATGGCACGCGTGCAACTCCGTCCACGATGGGCGTCGGGAACTTTTTTTTCCATGTCCCCGTACGGCCCGTTCTGGGTACGTGTATGGATCGTGGAATTGTCTGTGCTTTTGCCATGTTTTCCATGGCACGCGTGCAGCTCCGTCCACGACGGGTATCGGGAACATTTTTTCCCGTGTCCCTGTAGGGCCTGTTCTGGGTATGTGTACTAGTCCTTGTACGGATCGTGGAATCGTCTGTGCTTTTGCCATGTTTTCCATGGCACGCGTGCAGCTCCGTCCACGACGGGCGTCGGGAACTTTTTTCCCGTGTCTCCTTGTACGGCCCGTTCTGTGTACGCGTACTGGTCCATGTACGGATCGTGGAATCATCTGTGCTTTTGCCCTGTTTTCCGAGCCACGCGTGCAGCACCGTCCACGACGGGTGTCGGGAACTTTTTTTCCCGTGTCCCCGTACGGCCCGATCTGGGTATGTGTACTGGTCCGTGTACGGATCGTGGAATTGTTAGTGCTTTTGCCATGTTTTCCATGGCACGCGTGCAGCTCCGTCCACGACGGGCGTCAGGAACTTTTTTTCCCGTGTCCCCGTACGGCCCGTTCTGGGTACGTGTGCTGGTCCGTGTACGGATCGTGGAATCGTCTGTGCTTTTGCCCTATTTTCCATGGCACGCGTGCAGCTCCGTCCACGATGGGCGTCGGGAACTTTTTTTCCCGTGTCCCCGTACGGCCCGTTCTGGGTACGTGTACGGATCGTGGAATCGTCTGTGCTTTTGTCCTGTTTTCCATGGCACGCGTGCAGCTCTGTCCACGACGGGCGTCGGGAACATTTTTTCCCGTGTCCCCGTTGGGCCTGTTCTGGGTACGTGTACTGGTCCGTGTACGGATCGTGGAATCATCTGTACTTTTGCCCTGTTTTCCATGGCACGCGTGCAGCTCCGTCCACGACGGGTGTCGGGAACTTTTTTCCCGTGTCCCCGTACGGCCCGTTCTGGGTACGTGTACTGGTCCGTGTACGGATCGTGGAATCATTTGTGCTTTTGCCATGTTTTCCATGGCACGCGTGAAGCTCCGTCCACGACGGGCGTCGGGAACTTTTTTTCCCGTGTCCCCGTACGGCCTTTTCTGGGTACGTGTACTGGTCCGTGTATGGATCGTGGAATCGTCTATGCTTTTGCCCTATTTTCCGTGGCACGCGTGCAGCTCCGTCCACGACGGGCGTCTGGAACTTTTTTCCCGTGTCCCCGTACGGCCCGTTCTGGGTACGTGTACTGGTTCGTGTACGGATCAAGGAATCGTTTGTGCTTTTGCCCTGTTTTTTTTCCCGTGTCCCCTTACGGCCCATTCTGGGTACGTGTACTGGCCCGTGTACGGATCGTGGAATCGTCTGTGCTTTTGCCCTGTTTTCCATGGCACGCGTGCAGCTCCGTCCACGACGGGCGTCTGGAACTTTTTTCCCGTGTCCCTGTACGGCCCGTTCTGGGTACGTGTACTGGTCCATGTATGGACCGTGGAATCGTCTGTGCTTTTTCCATGTTTTCCGTGGCACGCGTTGAGCTCCGTCCACGACGGGCGTCAGGAACTTTTTTTCTCGTGTCCCCGTATGGCCCATTCTGGGTACGTGTAGTGGTCCGTGTACGGATCATGGAATCGTCTGTGTTTTTGCCCTGTTTTCCATGGCACGCGTGCAGCTTCGTCCACGATCGGCGTCGGGAACTTTTTTTCCCATGTCCCCGTACGGCCCGTTCTGGGTACGTGTACGGATCGTGGAATCGTCTGTGCTTTTGCCCTGTTTTCAATGGCACGCGTGCAGCTCCGTCCACGACGGGCGTCGGGAACATTTTTTCCCGTGTCCCCAAAGGGCCTGTTCTGGGTACGTGTACTGGTCCATGTACGGATCGTGGAATCATCTGTGCTTTTGCCATGTTTTCCATGGCATGCGTGCAGCTCCGTCCACGACGGGCGTCGGGAACTTTTTTCCCGTGTGCCCGTACGGCCCGTTCTGGGTGCATGTACTGGTCCGTGTATGGATCGGGGAATCGTCTATGCTTTTGCCCTGTTTTCCATGGCACGCGTGTAGCTCCGTCCACGACGGGCGTCGGGAACTTTTTTTCCCGTGTCCCCGTACGGCCCGTTATGGGTACGTGTACTGGTCCGTGTATGGTCGTGGAATCATTTGTGCTTTTGCCCTGTTTTTTTTCCCGTGTCCCCGTACGGCCCGTTCTGGGTACGTGTACTGGCCCGTGTACGGATCGTGGAATCGTCTGTGCTTTTGCCCTGTTTTCCATGGCACGCGTGCAGCTCCGTCCACGACGGGCGTCGGGAACTTTTTTTCCTGTGTCCCCGTACGACCCGTTCTGGGTGCGTGTACTGGTCCGTGTATGGACCGTGGAATCATCTGTCCTTTTGCCATGTTTTCCATGGCACGCGTGGAACTCCGTCCACGACGGGCGTCGGGAACTTTTTTCCCGTGTCCCCGTACGGCCCGTTCTGGTTACGTGTACTGGTCCGTGTACGGATCGTGGAATCGTCTGTGCTTTTGCCCTGTTTTCCATGGCACGCCTGCAGCTCCTCCACGATGGGCGTCGGGAACTTTTTTTCCCATGTCCCCGTACGGCCCGTTCTGGGTACGTGTACGGATCGTGGAATCGTCTGTTCTTTTGTCCTGTTTTCCAAGGCACACGTGCAGCTCTGTCCACGACGGGCGTCGGGAACAATTTTTCCCGTGTCCCCGTTGGGCCTGTTCTGGGTACGTGTACTGGTCCGTGTACGGATCATGGAATCATCTGTGCTTTTGCCCTGTTTTCATTGCACGCGTGCAGCTCCGTCCACGACGGGTGTCGGGAACTTTTTTCCCGTGTCCCTGTACGGCCCGTTCTGGGTACGTGTACTGGTCCGTGTACGGATCATGGAATCGTTTGTGCTTTTGCCATGTTTTCCATGGCATGCGTGCAGCTCCGTCCACGACGGGCGTCGGGAACTTTTTTTCCCGTGTCCCCGTACGGCCCGTTCTGGGTACGTGTACTGGTCCGTATACGGATCGTGGAATCGTCTATGCTTTTGCCCTGTTTTCCATGGCACGCATGCAGCTCCGTCCATGACGGGTGTCGGGATCTTTTTTCCCGTGTCCCCGTACGGCCCGTTCTGGGTACGTGTACTAGTCCGTGTACGGATCGTGGAATTGTTTGTGCTTTTGCCATGTTTTTTCCATGGCACGCGTGCAGCTCCGTCCACGACGGGCGTCGAGAATTTTTTTTCTCGTATCCCTGTACGGCCCATTCTGGGTACGTGTACTGGTCCGTGTACGGATCATGGAATCGTCTATGCTTTTACCCTGTTTTCCATGGCACGCGTGCAGCTCCGTCCACGACGGGCGTCGGGAACTTTTTTCCCGTGTCCCCGTACGGCCCGTTCTGGGTACGTGTACTGGTCCGTGTACGGATCGTGGAATCGTTTGTGCTTTTGCCCTGTTTTTTTCCCGTGTCCCCGTACGAACCAATCTGGGTACGTGTACTGGCCCGTGTACGAATCGTGGAATCATCTGTGCTTTTGCCCTGTTTTCCATGGGACGCGTGCAGCTCCTTCCACGACGGGCGTCGGGAACTTTTTTCCCGTCTCCTCGTACGGCCCGTTCTGGGTACGTGTACTGGTCCGTGTATGGACCGTGGAATCATCTGTCCTTTTGCCATGTTTTCCATGGCACGCGTGGAACTCCGTCCACGACGGGCGTCGGGAACTTTTTTCCCGTGTCCCCGTACGGCCCGTTCTGGTTACGTGTACTAGTCCGTGTACGGATCGTGGAATCATCTGTGCTTTTGCCCTGTTTTCCATGGCATGCCTGCAGCTCCTCCACGATGGGCGTCGGGAACTTTTTTTCCCATGTCCCCGTACGGCCCTTTCTGGGTACGTGTACGGATCGTGGAATCGTCTGTTCTTTTGTCCTGTTTTCCAAGGCACACGTGCAGCTCTGTCCACGACGGGCGGCGGGAACATTTTTTCCCGTGTCCCCATTGGGCCTGTTCTGGGTACGTGTACTGGTCCGTGTATGGATGATGGAATCATCTGTGCTTTTGCCCTGTTTTCATTGCACGCGTGCAGCTCCGTCCACGACGGGTGTCGGGAACTTTTCTCCCGTGTCCCTGTACGGCCCGTTCTGGGTACGTGTACTGGTCCGTGTACGGATCGTGGAATCGTTTGTGCTTTTGCCATGTTTTCCATGGCACGCGTGCAGCTCCGTCCACGACGGGCGTCGGGTACTTTTTTTCCCGTGTCCCCGTACGGCCCGTTCTGGGTACGTGTACTGGTCCGTATACGGATCGTGGAATCGTCTATGCTTTTGCCCTGTTTTCCATGGCACGCGTGCAGCTCCGTCCACGACGGGCGTCGAGAACATTATTTCCCGTGTCCCCGTACGACCTATTTTGGGTACGTGTACTGGTCCGTGTATGGATCGTGGAATCGTTTATGCTTTTGCCCTGTTTTTTTCCCGTGTCCCCGTACGGCCCATTCTCGGTACGTGTACTGGCCCGTGTACGGATCGTGGAATCATCTGTGCTTTTGCCCTGTTTTCCATGGCACGCGTGCAGCTCCGTCCACGACGGGCGTCGGGAACTTTTTTCCCATGTCCCTGTACGGCCCGTTCTGGGTACGTGTACTGGTCCGTGAATGGACCGTGGAATCGTCTGTGCTTTTGCCATGTTTTCCATGGCACGCGTCGAGCTCCGTCGACGACGGGCGTCGGGAACTTTTTTTCCCGTGTCCCCATACGGCCCGTTCTGGGTACGTGTACGGTTCGTGGAATCGTCTGTGCTTTTGCCATGTCTTCCATGGCACGCATGCAGCTCCGTCCATGACGGGCGTCAGGAACTTTTTTCCTGTGTCTCCTCGTACGACCCGTTCTAGGTACGTGTACTGGTCCGTGTTTGGATCGTGGAATCATCTGTGCTTTTGCCCTGTATTCCATGGCACGCGTGCAGCTCCGTCCACGACGGGTGTCGGGAACTTTTTTCCCGTGTCCCCGTACGGCCCGTTCTGGGTACGTGTACTAGTCCGTGTACGGATCGTGTGCTTTTGCCATGTTTTTTCCATGGCACGCGTGCAGCTCCGTCCACGACGGGCGTCGAGAAATTTTTTACTCGTATCCCTGTACGGCCCATTCTGGGTACGGGTACTGGTCCGTGTACGGATCATGGAATCGTCTATGCTTTTGCCCTGTTTTCCATGGCACGCGTGCAGCTCCGTCCACGACGGGTGTCGGGATCTTTTTTCCCGTGTCCCCGTACGGCCCGTTCTGGGTACGTGTACTAGTCCGTGTACGGATCGTGGAATTGTTTGTGCTTTTGCCATGTTTTTTCCATGGCACGCGTGCAGCTCCGTCCACGACGGGCGTCGAGAATTTTTTTTCTCGTATCCCTGTACGGCCCATTCTGGGTACGTGTACTGGTCTGTGTACGGATCATGGAATCGTCTATGCTTTTGCCCTGTTTTCCATGGCACGCGTGCAGCTCCGTCCACGACGGGCATCGGGAACTTTTTTTCCCGTGTCCCCGTACGGCCCGTTCTGGGTACGTGTACTGGTCCGTGTACGGATCGTGGAATCGTTTGTGCTTTTGCCCTGTTTTTTTCCCGTGTCCCCGTACGAACCGATCTGGGTACGTGTACTAGCCCGTGTACGAATCGTGGAATCGTCTGTGCTTTTGCCCTGTTTTCCATGGGACGCGTGCAGCTCCTTCCACGACGGGCGTCGGGAACTTTTTTCCCGTCTCCTCGTACGGCCCGTTCTGGGTACGTGTACTGGTCCGTGTATGGACCGTGGAATCATCTGTCCTTTTGCCATGTTTTCCATGGCACGCGTGGAACTCCGTCCACGACGGGCGTCGGGAACTTTTTTCCCGTGTCCCCGTACGGCCCGTTCTGGTTACGTGTACTAGTCCGTGTACGGATCGTGGAATCGTCTGTGCTTTTGCCCTGTTTTCCATGGCACGCCTGCAGCTCCTCCACGATGGGCGTCGGGAACTTTTTTTCCCATGTCCCCGTACGGCCCTTTCTGGGTACGTGTACGGATCGTGGAATCATCTGTTCTTTTGTCCTGTTTTCCAAGGCACACGTGCAGCTCTGTCCACGACGGGCGGCGGGAACATTTTTTCCCGTGTCCCCATTGGGCCTGTTCTGGGTACGTGTACTGGTCCGTGTACGGATGATGGAATCATCTGTGCTTTTGCCCTGTTTTCATTGCACGCGTGCAGCTCCGTCCACGACGGGTGTCGGGAACTTTTCTCCCGTGTCCCTGTACGGCCCGTTCTGGGTACGTGTACTGGTCCGTGTACGGATCGTGGAATCGTTTGTGCTTTTGCCATGTTTTCCATGGCACGCGTGCAGTTCCGTCCACGACGGGCGTCGGGTACTTTTTTTCCCGTGTCCCCGTACGGCCCGTTCTGGGTACGTGTACTGGTCCGTATACGGATCGTGGAATCGTCTATGCTTTTGCCCTGTTTTCCATGGCACGCGTGCAGCTCCGTCCACGACGGGCGTCGGGAACATTATTTCCCGTGTCCCCGTACGGCCCGTTCTGGGTACGTGTACTGGTCCGTGTACGGATCGTGGAATCGTTTGTGCTTTTGCCCTGTTTTTTTCCCGTGTCCCCGTACGAACCGATCTGGGTACGTGTACTAGCCCGTGTACGAATCGTGGAATCGTCTGTGCTTTTGCCCTGTTTTCCATGGGACGCGTGCAGCTCCTTCCACGACGGGCGTCGGGAACTTTTTTCCCGTCTCCTCGTACGGCCCGTTCTGGGTACGTGTACTGGTCCGTGTATGGACCGTGGAATCATCTGTCCTTTTGCCATGTTTTCCATGGCACGCGTGGAACTCCGTCCACGACGGGCGTCGGGAACTTTTTTCCCGTGTCCCCGTACGGCCCGTTCTGGTTACGTGTACTAGTCCGTGTACGGATCGTGGAATCGTCTGTGCTTTTGCCCTGTTTTCCATGGCACGCCTGCAGCTCCTCCACGATGGGCGTCGGGAACTTTTTTTCCCATGTCCCCGTACGGCCCTTTCTGGGTACGTGTACGGATCGTGGAATCATCTGTTCTTTTGTCCTGTTTTCCAAGGCACACGTGCAGCTCTGTCCACGACGGGCGGCGGGAACATTTTTTCCCGTGTCCCCATTGGGCCTGTTCTGGGTACGTGTACTGGTCCGTGTACGGATGATGGAATCATCTGTGCTTTTGCCCTGTTTTCATTGCACGCGTGCAGCTCCGTCCACGACGGGTGTCGGGAACTTTTCTCCCGTGTCCCTGTACGGCCCGTTCTGGGTACGTGTACTGGTCCGTGTACGGATCGTGGAATCGTTTGTGCTTTTGCCATGTTTTCCATGGCACGCGTGCAGTTCCGTCCACGACGGGCGTCGGGTACTTTTTTTCCCGTGTCCCCGTACGGCCCGTTCTGGGTACGTGTACTGGTCCGTATACGGATCGTGGAATCGTCTATGCTTTTGCCCTGTTTTCCATGGCACGCGTGCAGCTCCGTCCACGACGGGCGTCGGGAACATTATTTCCCGTGTCCCCGTACGGCCTATTTTGGGTACGTGTACTGGTCCGTGTATGGATCGTGGAATCGTTTATGCTTTTGCCCTGTTTTTTTCCCGTGTCCCCGTACGGCCCATTCTCGGTACGTGTACTGGCCCGTGTACGGATCGTGGAATCATCTGTGCTTTTGCCCTGTTTTCCATGGCACGCGTGCAGCTCCGTCCACGACGGGCGTCGGGAACTTTTTTCCCATGTCCCTGTACGGCCCGTTCTGGGTACGTGTACTGGTCCGTGAATGGACCGTGGAATCGTCTGTGCTTTTGCCATGTTTTCCATGGCACGCGTCGAGCTCCGTCGACGACGGGCGTCGGGAACTTTTTTTCCCGTGTCCCCATACGGCCCGTTATGGGTACGTGTACGGATCGTGGAATCGTCTGTGCTTTTGCCATGTCTTCCATGGCATGCATGCAGCTCCGTCCATGACGGGCATCAGGAACTTTTTTCCTGTGTCTCCTCGTACGACCCGTTCTAGGTACGTGTACTGGTCCGTGTTTGGATCGTGGAATCATCTGTGCTTTTGCCCTGTTTTCCATGGCACGCGTGCAGCTCCGTCCACGACGGGTGTCGAGAACTTTTTTCCCGTGTCCCCGTACGGCCCGTTCTGGGTACGTGTACTAGTCCGTGTACGGATCGTGGAATTGTTTGTGCTTTTGCCATGTTTTTTCCATGGCACGCATGCAGCTCCGTCCACGACGGGCGTCGAGAAATTTTTTACTCGTATCCCTGTACGGCCCATTCTGGGTACGTGTACTGGTCCGTGTACGGATCATGGAATCGTCTATGCTTTTGCCCTGTTTTCCATGGCACGCGTGCAGCTCCGTCCACGACGGGCGTCGGGAACTTTTTTTCCCGTATCCCCGTACGGCCCGTTCTGGGTAAGTGTACTGGTCCGTGTACGGATCGTGGAATCGTTTGTGCTTTTGCCCTATTTTTTTCCCGTGTCCCCGTACGAACCGATCTGGGTACGTGTACTGGCCCTTGTACGAATTGTGGAATCGTCTGTGCTTTTGCCCTGTTTTCCATGGGACGCGTGCAGCTCCGTCCACGACGGGCGTCGGGAACTTTTTTCCCGTCTCCTCGTACGGCCCGTTCTGGGTACGTGTACTGGTCTGTGTATGGACCGTGGAATCGTTTGTGCTTTTGCCATGTTTTCCATGGCCCGCCTAGAGCTCCGTCCATGACGGGCGTCCGGAACTTTTTTTCTCGTGTCCCCGTAGGGCCCGTTCTGGGTACGGGTACTAGTCCATGTACGGATCGTGGAATCGTCTGTGCTTTTGCCCTGTTTTCCATGGCACGCGTGCAGCTCCGTCCGTGACGGGCATCAGGAACTTTTTTTCCCGTGTCTCCGTAGGGCCCGTTCTGGGTAAGTGTACTTGTCCATGTACGGATCGTGGAATCGTCTGTGCTTTTGCCATATTTTCAATGGCACGCGTGCAGCTCCGTCCACGACGGGCATCGGGAACTTTTTCCCCGTGTCCCCGTACGGCCCGTTCTGGGTACGTGTACTGGTCCGTGTACGGATCGTGGAATCGTCTGTGCTTTTGCCCTGTTTTCCATGGCACGCGTGCAGCTCCGTCCACGACGGGCGTCGGGAACTTTTTTTCCCATGTCCCCATAGGGCCCGTTCTGGGTACGTGTACTGGTCCGTGTATGGATCGTGGAATCGTCTGTGCTTTTGCCCTGTTTTCATTGCACGCGTGCAGCTCCGTCCACGACGGGTGTCGGGAACTTTTCTCCCGTGTCCCTGTACGGCCCGTTCTGGGTACGTGTACTGGTCCGTGTACGGATCGTGGAATCGTTTGTGCTTTTGCCATGTTTTCCATGGCACGCGTGCAGCTCCGTCCACGACGGGCGTCGGGTACTTTTTTTCCCGTGTCCCCGTACGGCCCGTTCTGGGTACGTGTACTGGTCCGTATACGGATCGTGGAATCGTCTATGCTTTTGCCCTATTTTCCATGGCACGCGTGCAGCTCCGTCCACGACGGGCGTCGGGAACATTATTTCCCGTGTCCCCGTACGGCCTATTTTGGGTACGTGTACTGGTCCGTGTATGGATCGTGGAATCGTTTATGCTTTTTCCCTGTTTTTTTCCCGTGTCCCCGTACGGCCCATTCTCGGTACGTGTACTAGCCCGTGTACGGATCGTGGAATCATCTGTGCTTTTGCCCTGTTTTCCATGGCACGCGTGCAGCTCCGTCCACGACGGGCGTCGGGAACTTTTTTCCCATGTCCCTGTACGGCCCGTTCTGGGTACGTGTACTGGTCCGTGAATGGACCGTGGAATCGTCTGTGCTTTTGCCATGTTTTCCATGGCACGCGTCGAGCTCCGTCGACGACGGGCGTCGGGAACTTTTTTTCCCGTGTCCCCATACGGCCCGTTCTGGGTACGTGTACGGATCGTGGAATCGTCTGTGCTTTTGCCATGTCTTCCATGGCACGCATGCAGCTCCGTCCATGACGGGCGTCAGGAACTTTTTTCCTGTGTCTCCTCGTACGACCCGTTCTAGGTACGTGTACTGGTCCGTGTTTGGATCGTGGAATCATCTGTGCTTTTGCCCTGTTTTCCATGGCACGCGTGCAGCTCCGTCCACGACGGGTGTCGAGAACTTTTTTCCCGTGTCCCCGTACGGCCCGTTCTGGGTACGTGTACTAGTCCGTGTACGGATCGTGGAATTGTTTGTGCTTTTGCCATGTTTTTTCCATGGCACGCGTGCAGCTCCGTCCACGACGGGCGTCGAGAAATTTTTTACTCGTATCCCTGTACGGCCCATTCTGGGTACGTGTACTGGTCCGTGTACGGATCATGGAATCGTCTATGCTTTTGCCCTGTTTTCCATGGCACGCGTGCAGCTCCGTCCACGACGGGCATCGGTAACTTTTTTTCCCGTGTCCCCGTACGGCCCGTTCTGGGTACGTGTACTGGTCCGTGTACGGATCGTGGAATCGTTTGTGCTTTTGCCCTATTTTTTTCCCGTGTCCCCGTACGAACCGATCTGGGTACGTGTACTGGCCCGTGTACGAATCGTGGAATCGTCTGTGCTTTTGCCCTGTTTTCCATGGGACGCGTGCAGCTCCGTCCACGACGGGCGTCGGGAACTTTTTTCCCGTCTCCTCGTACGGCCCGTTCTGGGTACGTGTACTGGTCTGTGAATGGACCGTGGAATCGTTTGTGCTTTTGCCATGTTTTCCATGGCCCGCCTAGAGCTCCGTCCATGACGGGCGTCCGGAACTTTTTTTCTCGTGTCCCCGTAGGGCCCGTTCTGGGTACGGGTACTAGTCCATGTACGGATCGTGGAATCGTCTGTGCTTTTGCCCTGTTTTCCATGGCACGCGTGCAGCTCCGTCCGTGACGGGCATCAGGAACTTTTTTTCCCGTGTCTCCGTAGGGCCCGTTCTGGGTAAGTGTACTTGTCCATGTACGGATCGTGGAATCGTCTGTGCTTTTGCCATGTTTTCAATGGCACGCGTGCAGCTCCGTCCACGACGGGCATCGGGAACTTTTTTCCCGTGTCCCCGTACGGCCCGTTCTGGGTACGTGTACTGGTCCGTGTACGGATCGTGGAATCGTCTGTGCTTTTGCCCTGTTTTCCATGGCACGCGTGCAGCTCCGTCCACGACGGGCGTCGGGAACTTTTTTTCCCATGTCCCCATAGGGCCCGTTCTGGGTACGTGTACTGGTCCGTGTATGGATCGTGGAATCGTCTGTGCTTTTGCCCTGTTTTCCATGGCACGCGTGCAGCTCCGTCCACGACGGGCGTGAGGAACTTTTTTTCCTGTGTCCCCGTACGGCCCATTCTGGGTACGTGTACTGGTCCGGGTACGGATCGTGGAATCGTTTGTGCTTTTGCCATGTTTTCCATGGCACGCGTGCAGCTCCGTCCACGACGGGCGTCGGGTACTTTTTTTCCCGTGTCCCCATACGGCCCGTTCTGGGTACGTGTACTGGTCCGTATACGGATCGTGGAATCGTCTATGCTTTTGCCCTATTTTCCATGGCACGCGTGCAGCTCCGTCCACGACGGGCGTCGGGAACATTATTTCCCGTGTCCCCGTACGGCCTATTTTGGGTACGTGTACTGGTCCGTGTATGGATCGTGGAATCGTTTATGCTTTTGCCCTGTTTTTTTCCCGTGTCCCCGTACGGCCCATTCTCGGTACGTGTACTGGCCCGTGTACGGATCGTGGAATCATCTGTGCTTTTGCCCTGTTTTCCATGGCACGCGTGCAGCTCCGTCCACGACGGGCGTCGGGAACTATTTTCCCATGTCCCTGTACGGCCCATTCTGGGTACGTGTACTGGTCCGTGAATGGACCGTGGAATCGTCTGTGCTTTTGCCATGTTTTCCATGGCACGCGTCGAGCTCCGTCGACGACGGGCGTCGGGAACTTTTTTTCCCGTGTCCCCATACGGCCCGTTCTGGGTACGTGTACGGATCGTGGAATCGTCTGTGCTTTTGCCATGTCTTCCATGGCACGCATGCAGCTCCGTCCATGACGGGCGTCAGGAACTTTTTTCCTGTGTCTCCTCGTACGACCCGTTCTAGGTACGTGTACTGGTCCGTGTTTGGATCGTGGAATCATCTGTGCTTTTGCCCTGTTTTCCATGGCACGCGTGCAGCTCCGTCCACGACGGGTGTCGGGAACTTTTTTCCCGTGTCCCCGTACGGCCCGTTCTGGGTACGTGTACTGGTCCGTGTACGGATCGTGGAATTGTTTGTGCTTTTGCCATGTTTTTTCCATGGCACGCGTGCAGCTCCGTCCACGACGGGCGTCGAGAATTTTTTTACTCGTATCCCTGTACGGCCCATTCTGGGTACGTGTACTGGTCCGTGTACGGATCATGGAATCGTCTATGCTTTTGCCCTGTTTTCCATGGCACGCGTGCAGCTCCGTCCACGACGGGCGTCGGGAACTTTTTTCCCGTGTCCCCGTACGGCCCGTTCTGGGTACGTGTACTGGTCCGTGTACGGATCGTGGAATCGTTTGTGCTTTTGCCCTATTTTTTTCCCGTGTCCCCGTACGAACCGATCTGGGTACGTGTACTGGCCCGTGTACGAATCGTGGAATCGTCTGTGCTTTTGCCCTGTTTTCCATGGGACGCGTGCAGCTCCGTCCACGACGGGCGTCGGGAACTTTTTTCCCGTCTCCTCGTACAGCCCGTTCTGGGTACGTGTACTGGTCTGTGTATGGACCGTGGAATCGTTTGTGCTTTTGCCATGTTTTCCATGGGACGCGTGCAGCTCCGTCCATGACGGGTGTCGGGAACTTTTTTCCCGTGTCCCCGTAGGGCCCGTTCTGGGTACGTGTACTGGTCCGTTTACATATCGTGGAATCGTCTGTGCTTTTGCCATGTTTTCCATGGCACGCGTGCAGCTCCGTCCACGACGGGCATCGGGAACTTTTTTCCTGTGTCCCGTACGGCCCGTTCTGGGTACGTGTACTGGTCCGTGTACGGATCATGGAATCGTTTGTGCTTTTGCCCTGTTTTTTTCTCGTGTCCCCGTACGGCCCGTTCTGGGTACGTGTACTGGTCCGTGTACGGATCATGGAATAATCTATGCTTTTGCCCTGTTTTCCATGGCACGCATGCAGCTCCGTCCACGACGGGCGCCGGGAACATTTTTTCCCGTGTCCCCGTAGGGTCTGTTCTGCATACGTGTACTGGTCCGTGTATGGATCGTGGAATCGTCTGTGCTTTTGCCATGTTTTCCATGGCACGCGTGCAGCTCCATCCACCACGGGCGTCGGGAACTGTTTTCCCATGTCCCCGTACGGCCCATTCTGGGTACGTGTACTGGTCCATGTACGGATCGTGGAATCGTCTGTGCTTTTGCCCTGTTTTCCATGGCACGCGTGCAGCTCCGTCCACGACGGGCGTCGGGAGCTTTTTTCCCGTGTCCACGTAGGGCCCGTTCTGGATACGTCTACTGGTCCGTGTACGGATCGTGGAATCGTTTGTGCTTTTGCCCTGTTTTCCATGGCACACGTGCAGCTCCGTCCACGACGGGCGTCAGGAACTTTTTTTCCGTGTCCCCATACGACCCGTTTTGGGTACGTGTACTGGTCCGTGTACGGATCGTGGAATCGTCTATGCTTTTGCCCTGTTTTCCATGGCACGCATGCAGCTCCGTCCACGACGGGCGTCAGGAACTTTTTTTCCCGTGTCCCCGTAGGGCCCGTTCTGGGTACGTGTACTAGTCCGTTTACGGATCGTGGAATCGTCTGTGCTTTTGCCATGTTTTCCATGGCACGCGTGCAGCTCCGTCCACGACGGGCATCGGGAACTTTTTTCCCGTGTCCCGTACGGCCCGTTCTGGGTACGTGTACTGGTCCGTGTACGGATCATGGAATCATTTGTGCTTTTGCCCTGTTTTTTTTCCCGTGTCCCCGTATGGACCGTTCTGGGTACGTGTACTGGTCCGTGTATGGATCATGGAATCATCTACGCTTTTGCCCTGTTTTCCATGGCACGCGTGCAGCTCCGTCCACGACGGGCATCGGGAACTTTTTTTCCCGTGTCCCCGTAGGGCCTGTTCTGGGTACGTGTACTGGTCCGTGTACAGGATCGTGGAATCGTCTGTGCTTTTGCCCTGTTTTCCATGGCACGCGTGCAGCTCCGTCCACGACGGGCGTGAGGAACTTTTTTTCCTGTGTCCCCGTACGGCCCGTTCTGGGTACGTGTACTGGTCCGTGTATGGATCATGGAATCGTTTGTGCTTTTGCCATGTTTTCCATGGCACACGTGCAGCTCCGTCCACGATGGGCGTCGGGAACTTTTTTTCCCGTGTCCCAGTAGGGCCCGTTCTGGGTACGTGTACTGGTCCATGTATGGATCGTGGAATCATCTGTGCTTTTTCCCTGTTTTCAATGGCACGCGTGGAGCTCCGTCCACGACGGGTGTTGGGAACTTTTTTTCCCGTGTCCCCATAGGGCCCGTTCTGGGTACGTGTACTGGTCCGTGTATGGATCGTGGAATCGTCTGTGCTTTTGCCCTGTTTTCCATGGCACGCGTGCAGCTCCGTCCATGACGGGCGTGAGGAACTTTTTTTCCTGTGTCCCCGTACGGCCCGTTCTGGGTACGTGTACTGGTCCATGTATGGATCATGGAATCGTTTGTGCTTTTGCCATGTTTTCCATGGCACACGTGCGGCTCCGTCCATGATGGGCGTCGGGAACTTTTTTCCCGTGTCCCCGTAGGGCCCGTTCTGGGTACGTGTACTGGTCCATGTATGGATCGTGGAATCATCTG
The DNA here is from genome assembly GCA_963921465.1 of Triticum timopheevii. Lineage (NCBI taxonomy): Eukaryota > Viridiplantae > Streptophyta > Magnoliopsida > Poales > Poaceae > Triticum > Triticum timopheevii. The sequence continues at coordinate 694,087,720 of OY997269.1, forward strand.
TGCTTTTGCCCTGTTTTCAATGGCACGCGTGGAGCTCCGTCCACGACGGGTGTCGGGAACTTTTTTTCCCGTGTCCCCGTACGGCTCGTTCTGAGTAAGTGTACTGGTCCGTGTACGGATCATGGAATCGTTTGTGCTTTTGCCATGTTTTTTTCCAGTGTCCCCGTATGGCCCGTTCTGGGTACGTGTACTGGTCCGTGTACGGATCGTGGAATCGTCTGTGCTTTTGCCCTGTTTTCCATGGCACGCGTGCAGCTCCGTCCACGACGGGCGTCGGGAACTGTTTTTCCCGTGTCATTATAGGGCCCGTTCTGGGTATGTGTACTGGTCCGTGTATGGATCTTGGAATCGTCTGTGCTTTTGCCCTGTTTTCCATGGCACGCGTGTAGCTCCGTCCATGACGGGCGTCAGGAACTTTTTTTCCTGTGTCCCCGTATGGCCCGTTCTGGGTACGTGTACTAGTCCGTGTACGGATCATGGAATCGTTTGTGCTTTTGCCATGTTTTCCATGGCACACGTGAAGCTCCGTCCACGACGGGCGTCGGGAACTTTTTTTTCCGTGTCCCCGTACGGCCCGTGTTGGGAACATGTACTGGCCCGTGTACGGATCATGGAATCGTCTGTGATTTTGCCATGTTTTCAATGGCACGCGTGCAGCTCCGTCCACGACGGGCGTCGGGAACTGTTTTTCCCGTGTCATTATAGGGCCCGTTCTGGGTACGTGTACTAGTCCGTGTACGGATCATGGAATCGTTTGTGCTTTTTCCCTGTTTTCCATGGCACACGTGCAGCTCCGTCCACGACGGGCATCAGGAACTTTTTTTCTCGTGTCCTCGCAGGGCCCGTTCTGGGTACGTGTACTTGTCCGTGTACGGATCATGGAATCGTCTGTGCTTTTGCCATGTTTTCAATGGCACGCGTGCAGCTCCGTCCATGACGGGTGTCGGGTACTTTTTTCCCGTGTTTCCGTAGGGCCCGTTCTGGGTACGTGTACTGGTCCGTTTACGTATCGTGGAATCGTCTGTGCTTTTGCCATGTTTTCCATGGCACGCGTGCAGCTCCGTCCACGACGGGCATCGGGAACTTTTTTCCTGTGTCCCGTACGGCCCGTTCTGGGTACGTGTACTGGTCCGTGTACGGATCATGGAATCGTTTGTGCTTTTGCCCTGTTTTTTTCTCGTGTCCCCGTACGGCCCGTTCTGGGTACATGTACTGGTCCGTGTACGGATCATGGAATAATCTATGCTTTTGCCCTGTTTTCCATGGCACGCGTGCAGCTCCGTCCACGACGGGCGCCGGGAACATTTTCTCCCGTGTCCCCGTAGGGTCTGTTCTGCATACGTGTACTGGTCCGTGTATGGATCGTGGAATCGTCTGTGCTTTTGCCATGTTTTCCATGGCACGCGTGCATCTCCATCCACGACGGGCGTCGGGAACTGTTTTCCCATGTCCCCGTACGGCCCATTCTGGGTACGTGTACTGGTCCATGTACGGATCGTGGAATCGTCTGTGCTTTTGCCCTGTTTTCCATGGCACGCGTGCAGCTCCGTCCACGACGGGCGTCGGGAGCTTTTTTTCCCGTGTCCACGTAGGGCCCGTTCTGGATACGTCTACTGGTCCGTGTACGGATCGTGGAATCGTTTGTGCTTTTGCCCTGTTTTCCATGGCAGGCGTGCAGCTCCATCCACGTCGGGCGTCGGGAACTTTTTTCCCGTGTCCCCGTACGGCCCGTTCTGGGTACGTGTACTGGTCCGTGTACGGATTGTGGAATCGTTTGTGCTTTTGCCTTGTTTTCCATGGCACGCGTGCAGCTCCGTCCACGACGGGCGTCAGGAACTTTTTTCCTGTGTCCCCGTACGGCCGGTTCTGGGTACGTGTACTGGTCCGTGTACGAATCATGGAATCGTTTGTGCTTTTGCCATGTTTTCCATGGCACACGTGCAGCTCCGTCCACGACGGGCGTCAGGAACTTTTTTTCCGTGTCCACATACGACCCGTTTTGGGTACGTGTACTGGTCCGTGTACGGATCGTGGAATCGTCTATGCTTTTGCCCTGTTTTCCATGGCACGCATGCAGCTCCGTCCACGACGGGCGTCAGGAACTTTTTTCCCGTGTCCCCGTAGGGCCCGTTCTGGGTACGTGTACTAGTCCGTTTACGGATCGTGGAATCGTCTGTGCTTTTGCCATGTTTTCCATGGCACGCGTGCAGCTCCGTCCACGACGGGCATCGGGAACTTTTTTCCCGTGTCCCGTACGGCCCGTTCTGGGTACGTGTACTGGTCCGTGTACGGATTATGGAATCGTTTGTGCTTTTGCCCTGTTTTTTTTCCCGTGTCCCCGTATGGACCGTTCTGGGTACGTGTACTGGTCCGTGTATGGATCATGGAATCATCTATGCTTTTGCCCTGTTTTCCATGGCACGCGTGCAGCTCCGTCCACGACGGGCATCGGGAACTTTTTTTCCCGTGTCCCCGTAGGGCCTGTTCTGGGTACGTGTACTGGTCCGTGTACGGATCGTGGAATCGTCTGTGCTTTTGCCCTGTTTTCCATGGCACGCGTGCAGCTCCGTCCACGACGGGCGTGAGGAACTTTTTTTCCTGTGTCCCCGTACGGCCCGTTCTGGGTACGTGTACTGGTCCGTGTATGGATCATGGAATCGTTTGTGCTTTTGCCATGTTTTCCATGGCACACGTGCAGCTCCGTCCACGATGGGCGTCGGGAACTTTTTTTCCCGTGTCCCAGTAGGGCCCGTTCTGGGTACGTGTACTGGTCCATGTATGGATCGTGGAATCATCTGTGCTTTTTCCCTGTTTTCAATGGCACGCGTGGAGCTCCGTCCACGACGGGTGTTGGGAACTTTTTTTCCCGTGTCCCCGTACGGCCCGTTCTGAGTAAGTGTACTGGTCCGTGTACGGATCATGGAATCGTTTGTGCTTTTGCCATGTTTTTTTCCAGTGTCCCCGTATGGCCCGTTCTGGGTACGTGTACTGGTCCGTGTACAGATCGTGGAATAGTCTGTGCTTTTGCCCTGTTTTCCATGGCACGCGTGCAGCTCCGTCCACGACGGGCGTCGGGAACTGTTTTTCCCGTGTCATTATAGGGCCCGTTCTGGGTATGTGTACTGGTCCGTGTATGGATCGTGGAATCGTCTGTGCTTTTGCCCTGTTTTCCATGGCACGCGTGTAGCTTCGTCCATGACGGGCGTCAGGAACTTTTTTTCCTGTGTCCCCGTATGGCCCGTTCTGGGTACGTGTACTGGTCCGTGTACAGATCATGGAATCGTTTGTGCTTTTGCCATGTTTTCCATGGCACACGTGAAGCTCCGTCCACGACGGGCGTCGGGAACTTTTTTTTCCGTGTCCCCGTACGGCCCGTTTTGGGAACGTGTACTGGCCCGTGTACGGATCGTGGAATCATCTATGCTTTTGCCCTGTTTTCCATGGCACGCGTGCACCTCCGTCCACGACGGGCATCAGGAACTTTTTTTCCCGTGTCCTCGCAGGGCCCATTCTGGGTACGTGTACTTGTCCGTGTACGGATCATGGAATCGTCTGTGCTTTTGCCATGTTTTCAATGGCACGCGTGCAGCTCCGTCCACGACAGGTGTCGGGAACTTTTTTTCCCGTGTCCCCGTAGGGCCCGTTCTGGGTACGTGTACTGGTCCGTTTACGTATCGTGGAATCGTCTATGCTTTTGCCATGTTTTCCATGGCACGCGTGCAGCTCCGTCCACGATGGGCATCGGGAACTTTTTTCCTGTGTCCCGTACGGCCCGTTCTGGGTACGTGTACTGGTCCGTGTACGGATCATGGAATCGTTTGTGCTTTTGCCCTATTTTTTTCTCGTGTCCCCGTACGGCCCGTTCTGGGTACGTGTACTGGTCCGTGTACGGATCATGGAATCATCTATGCTTTTGCCCTGTTTTCCATGGCATGCGTGCAGCTCTGTCCACGACGGGCATCGGGAACTTTTTTTCCCGTGTCCCCGTAGGGCCTGTTCTGGGTACGTGTACTGGTCCGTGTACACATCGTGGAATCGTCTGTGCTTTTGCCATGTTTTCCATGGCACGCGTGCAGCTCCGTCCATGACGGGCGTCGGGAACTTTTTTTCCGGTGTCCCCGTATGGCCCGTTCTGGGTACGTGTACTGGTCCGTGTATGGATCGTGGAATCGTCTGTACTTTTGCCCTGTTTTCCATGGCACGCGTGCAGCTCCGTCCACGACGGGCGCCGGGAACATTTTTTCCCGTGTCCGCGTAGGGTCTGTTCTGGATACGTGTACTGGTCCGTGTACGGATCGTGGAATCGTCTGTGCTTTTGCCATGTTTTCCATGGCACGCGTGCAGCTCTATCCACGACGGGCGTCGGGAACTGTTTTCCCATGTCCCCGTACGGCCCATTCTGGGTAGGTGTACTAGTCCATGTACGGATCGTGGAATCGTCTGTGCTTTTGCCCGGTTTTCCATGGCACGCGTGCAGCTCCGTCCACGACGGGCGTCGGGAGCTTTTTTTCCCGTGTCCACGTAGGGCCCGTTCTGGATACGTCTACTGGTCCGTGTACGGATCTTGGAATCGTTTGTGCTTTTGCCCTGTTTTCCATGGCAGGCGTGCAGCTCCGTCCACGTCGGGCGTCGGGAACTTTTTTCCCGTGTCCCCGTACGGCCCGTTCTGGGTACGTGTACTGGTCCGTGTACGGATTGTGGAATCGTTTGTGCTTTTGCCTTGTTTTCCATGGCACGCGTGCAGCTCCGTCCACGACGGGCGTCAGGAACTTTTTTCCTGTGTCCCCGTACGGCCGGTTCTGGGTACGTGTACTGGTCCGTGTATGAATCATGGAATCGTTTGTGCTTTTGCCATGTTTTCCATGGCACACGTGCAGCTCCGTCCACGACGGGCGTCAGGAACTTTTTTTCCGTGTCCACATACGACCCGTTTTGGGTACGTGTACTGGTCCGTGTACGGATCGTGGAATCGTCTATGCTTTTGCCCTGTTTTCCATGGCACGCATGCAGCTCCGTCCACGACGGGCGTCAGGAACTTTTTTTCCCGTGTCCCCGTAGGGCCCGTTCTGGGTACGTGTACTAGTCCGTTTACGGATCGTGGAATCGTCTGTGCTTTTGCCATGTTTTCCATGGCACGCGTGCAGCTCCGTCCACGACGGGCATCGGGAACTTTTTTCCCGTGTCCCGTACGGCCCGTTCTGGGTACGTGTACTGGTCCGTGTACGGATCATGGAATCGTTTGTGCTTTTGCCCTGTTTTTTTCCCGTGTCCCCGTATGGACCGTTCTGGGTACGTGTACTGGTCCGTGTATGGATCATGGAATCATCTATGCTTTTGCCCTGTTTTCCATGGCACGCGTGCAGCTCCGTCCACGACGGGCATCGGGAACTTTTTTTCCCGTGTCCCCGTAGGGCCTGTTCTGGGTACGTGTACTGGTCCGTGTACGGATCGTGGAATCGTCTGTGCTTTTGCCCTGTTTTCCATGGCACGCGTGCAGCTCCGTCCACGACGGGCGTGAGGAACTTTTTTTCCTGTGTCCCCGTACGGCCCGTTCTGGGTACGTGTACTGGTCCGTGTATGGATCATGGAATCGTTTGTGCTTTTGCCATGTTTTCCATGGCACACGTGCAGCTCCGTCCACGATGGGCGTCGGTAACTTTTTTTCCCGTGTCCCAGTAGGGCCCGTTCTGGGTACGTGTACTGGTCCATGTATGGATCGTGGAATCATCTGTGCTTTTTCCCTGTTTCCAATGGCACGCGTGGAGCTCCGTCCACGACGGGTGTTGGGAACTTTTTTTCCCGTGTCCCCGTACGGCCCGTTCTGAGTAAGTGTACTGGTCCGTGTACGGATCATGGAATCGTTTGTGCTTTTGCCATGTTTTTTTCCAGTGTCCCCGTATGGCCCGTTCTGGGTACGTGTACTGGTCCGTGTACGGATCGTGGAATAGTCTGTGCTTTTGCCCTGTTTTCCATGGCACGCGTGCAGCTCCGTCCACGACGGGCGTCGGGAACTGTTTTTCCCGTGTCATTATAGGGCCCGTTCTGGGTATGTGTACTGGTCCGTGTATGGATCGTGGAATCGTCTGTGCTTTTGCCCTGTTTTCCATGGCACGCGTGTAGCTTCGTCCATGACGGGCGTCAGGAACTTTTTTTCCTGTGTCCCCGTATGGCCCGTTCTGGGTACGTGTACTGGTCCGTGTACAGATCATGGAATTGTTTGTGCTTTTGCCATGTTTTCCATGGCACACGTGAAGCTCCGTCCACGACGGGGGTCGGGAACTTTTTTTTCCGTGTCCCCGTACGGCCCGTTTTGGGAACGTGTACTGGCCCGTGTACGGATCGTGGAATCATCTATGCTTTTGCCCTGTTTTCCATGGCACGCGTGCACCTCCGTCCACGATGGGCATCAGGAACTTTTTTTCCCGTGTCCTCGCAGGGCCCGTTCTGGGTACGTGTACTTGTCCGTGTACGGATCATGGAATCGTCTGTGCTTTTGCCATGTTTTCAATGGCACGCGTGCAGCTCCGTCCACGACAGGTGTCGGGAACTTTTTTTCCCGTGTCCCCGTAGGGCCCGTTCTGGGTACGTGTACTGGTCCGTTTACGTATCGTGGAATCGTCTGTGCTTTTGCCATGTTTTCCATGGCACACGTGCAGCTCCGTCCACGATGGGCATCGGGAACTTTTTTCCTGTGTCCCGTACGGCCCGTTCTGGGTACGTGTACTGGTCCGTGTACGGATCATGGAATCGTTTGTGCTTTTGCCCTATTTTTTTCTCGTGTCCCCGTACGGCCCGTTCTGGGTACGTGTACTGGTCCGTGTACGGATCATGGAATCATCTATGCTTTTGCCCTGTTTTCCATGGCATGCGTGCAGCTCTGTCCACGACGGGCATCGGGAACTTTTTTTCCCGTGTCCCCGTAGGGCCTGTTCTGGGTACGTGTACTGGTCCGTGTACACATCGTGGAATCGTCTGTGCTTTTGCCATGTTTTCCATGGCACGCGTGCAGCTCCGTCCATGACGGGCGTCGGGAACTTTTTTTCCCGTGTCCCCGTATGGCCCGTTCTGGGTACGTGTACTGGTCCGTGTATGGATCGTTGAATCGTCTGTACTTTTGCCCTGTTTTCCATGGCACGCATGCAGCTCCGTCCACGACGGGCGCCGGGAACATTTTTTCCCGTGTCCGCGTAGGGTCTGTTCTGGATACGTGTACTGGTCCGTGTACGGATCGTGGAATCGTCTGTGCTTTTGCCATGTTTTCCATGGCACGCGTGCAGCTCTATCCACGACGGGCGTCGGGAACTGTTTTCCCATGTCCCCGTACGGCCCATTCTGGGTAGGTGTACTAGTCCATGTACGGATCGTGGAATCGTCTGTGCTTTTGCCCGGTTTTCCATGGCACGCGTGCAGCTCCGTCCACGACGGGCGTCGGGAGCTTTTTTTCCCGTGTCCACGTAGGGCCCGTTCTGGATACGTCTACTGGTCCGTGTACGGATCGTGGAATCGTTTGTGCTTTTGCCCTGTTTTCCATGGCAGGCGTGCAGCTCCGTCCACGTCGGGCGTCGGGAACTTTTTTCCCGTGTCCCCGTACGGCCCGTTCTGGGTACGTGTACTGGTCCGTGTACGGATTGTGGAATCGTCTGTGCTTTTGCCCTATTTTCCATGGCACGCGTGCAGCTCCGTCCACGACGGGCGTCAGGAACTTTTTTTCCTGTGTCCCCGTACGGCCGGTTCTGGGTACGTGTACTGGTCCGTGTACGAATCATGGAATCATTTGTGCTTTTGCCATGTTTTCCATGGCACACGTGCAGCTCCGTCCACGACGGGCGTCAGGAACTTTTTTTCCGTGTCCCCATACAGCCCGTTTTGGGTACGTGTACTGGTCCGTGTACGGATCGTGGAATCGTCTATGCTTTTGCCCTGTTTTCCATGGCACGCATGCAGCTCCGTCCACGACGGGCGTCAGGAACTTTTTTTCCCGTGTCCCCGTAGGGCCCGTTCTGGGTACGTGTACTTGTCCGTGTACGGATCGTGGAATCGTCTGTGCTTTTGCCATGTTTTCAATGGCACGCGTGCAGCTCCGTCCACGACGGGTGTCGGGAACTTTTTTCCCGTGTCCCCGTAGAGCCCGTTCTAGGTACGTGTACTAGTCCGTTTATGGATCGTGGAATCGTCTGTGCTTTTGCCATGTTTTCCATGGCACGCGTGCAGCTCCGTCCATGACGGGCATCGGGAACTTTTTTCCCGTGTCCCGTACGGCCCGTTCTGGGTACGTGTACTGGTCCGTGTACGGATCAAGGAATCGTTTGTGCTTTTGCCCTGTTTTTTTCCCGTGTCCCCGTATGGACCGTTCTGGGTACGAGTACTGGTCCGTGTATGGATCATGGAATCATCTATGCTTTTGCCCTGTTTTCCATGGCACGCGTGCAGCTCCGTCCACGACGGGCATCGAGAACTTTTTTTCCCGTGTCCCCGTAGGGCCTGTTCTGGGTATGTGTACTGGTCCGTGTATGGATCGTGGAATCGTCTGTGCTTTTGCCCTGTTTTCCATGGCACGCGTGTAGCTCCGTCCATGACGGGCGTCAGGAACTTTTTTTCCTGTGTCCCCGTATGGCCCGTTCTGGGTACGTGTACTGGTCCGTGTACAGATCATGGAATCGTTTGTGCTTTTGCCATGTTTTCCATGGCACACATGAAGCTCCGTCCACGACGGGCGTCGGGAACTTTTTTTTCCGTGTCCCCGTACGGCCCGTTTTGGGAACGTGTATACGGATCGTGGAATCATCTATGCTTTTGCCCTGTTTTCCATGGCACGCGTGCAGCTCCGTCCACAACGGGCATCAGGAACTTTTTTTCCCGTGTCCTCGCAGGGCCCGTTCTGGGTACGTGTACTTGTCCGTGTACGGATCATGGAATCGGCTGTGCTTTTGCCATGTTTTCAATGGCACGCGTGCAGCTCCGTCCACGACGGGTGTCGGGAACTTTTTTTCCCGTGTCCCCATAGGGCCCGTTCTGGGTACGTGTACTGGTCCGTTTACGTATCGTGGAATCGTCTGTGCTTTTGCCATCTTTTCCATGGCACGCGTGCAGCTCCGTCCACGACGGGCATCGGGAACTTTTTTCCTGTGTCCCGTACGGCCCGTTCTGGGTACGTGTACTGGTCCGTGTACGGATCATGGAATCGTTTGTGCTTTTCCCCTGTTTTTTCCTCGTGTCCCCGTAGGGCCCGTTCTGGGTACGTGTACTGGTTCGTGTACGGATCATGGAATCATCTATGCTTTTGCCCTATTTTCCATGGCATGCGTGCAGCTCCGTCCACGACGGGCATCGGGAACTTTTTTTCCCGTGTCCCCGTAGGGCCTGTTCTGGGTACGTGTACTGGTCCGTGTACAGATCGTGGAATCGTCTGTGCTTTTGCCATGTTTTCCATGGCATGCGTGCAGCTCCGTCCATGACGGGCATCGGGAACTTTTTTTCCCGTCTCCCCGTATGGCCCGTTCTGGGTACGTGTACTGGTCCGTGTACGGATCGTGGAATCGTCTGTACTTTTGCCCTGTTTTCCATGGCACGCGTGCAGCTCCGTCCACGACGGGCGCCGGGAACATTTTTTCCCGTGTCCCCGTAGGGTCTGTTCTGGATACGTGTACTGGTCCATATACGGATCGTGGAATCGTCTGTGCTTTTGCCATGTTTTCCATGGCACGCGTGCAGCTCCATCCACGACGGGCGTCGGGAACTGTTTTCCCATGTCCCCGTACGGCCCATTCTGGGTACGTGTACTAGTCCATGTACGGATCGTGGAATCGTCTGTGCTTTTGCCATGTTTTCAATGGCACGCGTGCAGCTCCGTCCACGACGGGTGTCGGGAACTTTTTTCCCGTGTCCCCGTACGGCCCGTTCTAGGTACGTGTACTGGTCTGTGTACGGATCGTGGAATTGTTTGTGCTTTTGCCATGTTTTCCATGGCACGCGTGCAGCTCCGTCCACGACGGGCATCGGGAACTTTTTTCCCGTGTCCCGTACGGCCCGTTCTGGGTACGTGTACTGGTCCGTGTACGGATCATGGAATCATTTGTGCTTTTGCCCTGTTTTTTTCCCGTGTCCCCGTATGGACCGTTCTGGGTACGTGTACTGGTCCGTGTATGGATCATGGAATCATCTATGCTTTTGCCCTGTTTTCCATGGCAAGCGTGCAGCTCCGTCCACGACGGGCATCGGGAACTTTTTTCCCGTGTCCCCGTAGGGCCTGTTCTGGGTACGTGTACTGGTCCGTGTACGGATCGTGGAATCGTCTGTGCTTTTGCCATGTTTTCCATGGCACGCGTGCAGCTCCATCCACGACGGGCGTCGGGAACTTTTTTCCTGTGTCCCCGTAAGGCCCGTTCTGGGTACGTGTACTAGTCCGTGTACGGATCGTGGAATTGTTTGTGCTTTTGCCATGTTTTTTCCATGGCACGCGTGCTGCTCCGTCCACGACGGGCTTCGGGAGCTTTTTTTCCCGTGTCCCCGTAGGGCCTGTTCTGGGTACGTGTACTGGTCCGTGTACGGATCGTGGAATCGTTTGTGCTTTTGCCCTGTTTTCCATGGCACGCGTGCAGCTCCGTCCACGACGGGCATCGGGAACTTTTTTCCCGTGTCCCCGTACGGCCCGTTCTGGGTACACGTACTGGTCTGTGTACGGATCGTGGAATTGTTTGTGCTTTTGCCATGTTTTCCATATCATGCGTGCAGCTCCATCCACGACGGGCGTCGGGAACTTTTTTCCCATGTCCCTGTACGGCCCATTCTGGGTACGTGTACTGGTCCGTGTACGGATCGTGGAATCGTTTGTGCTTTTGCCCTGTTTTCCATGGCACGCGTGCAGCTCCGTCCACGACGGGCATCGGGAACTTTTTTCCCGTGTCCCCGTACGGCCCGTTCTGGGTACATGTACTGGTCCGTGTATGGATTGTGGAATCGTCTGTGCTTTTGCCCTGTTTTCCATGTCATGCGTGCAGCTCCATCCACGACAGGCGTCGGGAACTTTTTTCCCATGTCCCTGTACGGCCCATTCTGGGTACGTGTACTGGTCCGTGTACGGATCGTGGAATCATCTGTGCTTTTGCCCTGTTTTCCAATGCACGCGTGCAGCTCCGTCCACGACGGGTGTCGGGAACTTTTTTACCCGTGTCCCCGTACGGCCCGTTCTGGGTATGTGTACTGGTCCGTGTATGGATCGTGGAATTGTTTGTGCTTTTGCCCTGTTTTCCATGGCACGCGTGCAGCTCCGTCCAGGACGGGCGTCGGGAACTTTTTTTCCCATGTTCCCGTATGGCCCGTTCTGGGTACGTGTACTGGTCCGTGTACGGATCATGGAATCGTCTGTGCTTTTGCCCTGTTTTCCATGGCACGCGTGCAGCTCCGTCCACGACGGGCATCGTGAACTTTTTTCCCGTGTCCCCGTACGGCCCGTTCTGGGTACATGTACATGTCCGTGTATGGATTGTGGAATCGTCTGTGCTTTTGCCCTGTTTTCCATGTCATGCGTGCAGCTCCATCCACGACAGGCGTCGGGAACTTTTTTCCCATGTCCCTGTACGGCCCATTCTGGGTACGTCTACTGGTCCGTGTATGGATCGTGGAATCATCTGTGCTTTTGCCCTGTTTTCCAATGCATGCGTGCAGCTCTGTCCACGACGGGCGTCGGGAACATTTTTTCCCGTGTCCCCGTAGGGCCCGTTCTGGGTACGTGTACTGGTCCGTGTACGGATCATGGAATCGTCTATGCTTTCACCCTGTTTTCCATGGCACGCGTGCAGCTCCGTCCACGACGGGCATCGGGAACTTTTTTCCTGTGTCCCCGTACGGCCCGTTCTGGGTACGTGTACTGGTCTGTGTACGGATCGTGGAATTGTTTGTGCTTTTGCCATGTTTTCCATATCATGCGTGCAGCTCCATCCACGACGGGCGTCGGGGACTTTTTTCCCATGTCCCTGTACGGCCCATTCTAGGTACGTGTACTGGTCCGTGTACGAATCGTGGAATCGTTTGTGCTTTTGCCCTGTTTTCCATGGCACGCGTGCAGCTCCGTCCACGACGGGCATCGGGAACTTTTTTCCCGTGTCCCCGTACGGCCCGTTCTGGGTACATGTACTGGTCCGTGTATGGATTGTGGAATCGTCTGTGCTTTTGCCCTGTTTTCCATGTCATGCGTGCAGCTCCATCCACGACAGGCGTCGGGAACTTTTTTCCCATGTCCCTGTACGGCCCATTCTGGGTACGTGTACTGGTCCGTGTACGGATCGTGGAATCATCTGTGCTTTTGCCCTGTTTTCGAATGCACGCGTGCAGCTCCGTCCACGACGGGTGTCGGGAACTTTTTTACCCGTGTCCCCGTACGGCCCGTTCTGGGTATGTGTACTGGTCCGTGTATGGATCGTGGAATTGTTTGTGCTTTTGCCCTGTTTTCCATGGCACGCGTGCAGCTCCGTCCACGACGGGCGTCGGGAACTTTTTTTCCCATGTTCCCGTATGGCCCGTTCTGGGTACGTGTACTGGTCCGTGTACGGATCATGGAATCGTCTGTGCTTTTGCCCTGTTTTCCATGGCACGCGTGCAGCTCCGTCCACGACGGGCATCGGGAACTTTTTTCCCATGTCCCTGTACGGCCCATTCTGGGTACGTCTACTGGTCCGTGTACGGATCGTGGAATCATCTGTGCTTTTGCCCTATTTTCCAATGCACGCGTGCAGCTCTGTCCACGACGGGCGTCGGGAACATTTTTTCCCGTGTCCCCGTAGGGCCCGTTCTGGGTACGTGTACTGGTCCGTGTACGGATCATGGAATCTTCTATGCTTTCGCCCTGTTTTCCATGGCACGCGTGCAGCTCCGTCCACTACGGGCATCGGGAACTTTTTTCCCGTGTCCCCGTACGGCCCGTTCTGGGTACATGTACTGGTCCGTGTATGGATTGTGGAATCGTCTGTGCTTTTGCCCTGTTTTCCATGTCATGCGTGCAGCTCCATCCACGACAGGCGTCGGGAACTTTTTTCCATGTCCCTGTACGGCCCATTCTGGGTACGTGTACTGGTCCGTGTACGGATCGGGGAATCATCTGTGCTTTTGCCCTGTTTTCCAATGCACGCGTGCAGCTCCGTCCACGACGGGTGTCGGGAACTTTTTTACCCGTGTCCCCGTACGGCCCGTTCTGGGTATGTGTACTGGTCCGTGTATGGATCGTGGAATTGTTTGTGCTTTTGCCCTGTTTTCCATGGCACGCGTGCAGCTCCGTCCAGGACGGGCGTCGGGAACTTTTTTTCCCATGTTCCCGTATGGCCCGTTCTGGGTACGTGTACTGGTCCGTGTACGGATCATGGAATCGTCTGTGCTTTTGCCCTGTTTTCCATGGCACGCGTGCAGCTCCGTCCACGACGGGCATCGTGAACTTTTTTCCCGTGTCCCCGTACGGCCCGTTCTGGGTACATGTACATGTCCGTGTATGGATTGTGGAATCGTCTGTGCTTTTGCCCTGTTTTCCATGTCATGCGTGCAGCTCCATCCACGACAGGCCTCGGGAACTTTTTTCCCATGTCCCTGTACGGCCCATTCTGGGTACGTCTACTGGTCCGTGTATGGATCGTGGAATCATCTGTGCTTTTGCCCTGTTTTCCAATGCATGCGTGCAGCTCTGTCCACGACGGGCGTCGGGAACATTTTTTCCCGTGTCCCCGTAGGGCCCGTTCTGGGTACGTGTACTGGTCCGTGTACGGATCATGGAATCGTCTATGCTTTCACCCTGTTTTCCATGGCACGCGTGCAGCTCCGTCCACGACGGGCATCGGGAACTTTTTTCCTGTGTCCCCGTACGGCCCGTTCTGGGTACGTGTACTGGTCTGTGTACGGATCGTGGAATTGTTTGTGCTTTTGCCATGTTTTCCATATCATGCGTGCAGCTCCATCCACGACGGGCGTCGGGGACTTTTTTCCCATGTCCCTGTACGGCCCATTCTAGGTACGTGTACTGGTCCGTGTACGGATCGTGGAATCGTTTGTGCTTTTGCCCTGTTTTCCATGGCACGCGTGCAGCTCCGTCCACGACGGGCATCGGGAACTTTTTTCCCGTGTCCCCGTACGGCCCGTTCTGGGTACATCTACTGGTCCGTGTATGGATTGTGGAATCGTCTGTGCTTTTGCCCTGTTTTCCATGTCATGCGTGCAGCTCCATCCACGACAGGCGTCGGGAACTTTTTTCCCATGTCCCTGTACGGCCCATTCTGGGTACGTGTACTGGTCCGTGTACGGATCGTGGAATCATCTGTGCTTTTGCCCTGTTTTCCAATGCACGCGTGCAGCTCCGTCCACGACGGGTGTCGGGAACTTTTTTACCCGTGTCCCCGTACGGCCCGTTCTGGGTATGTGTACTGGTCCGTGTATGGATCGTGGAATTGTTTGTGCTTTTGCCCTGTTTTCCATGGCACGCGTGCAGCTCCGTCCACGACGGGCGTCGGGAACTTTTTTTCCCATGTTCCCGTATGGCCCGTTCTGGGTACGTGTACTGGTCCGTGTACGGATCATGGAATCGTCTGTGCTTTTGCCCTGTTTTCCATGGCACGCGTGCAGCTCCGTCCACGACGGGCATCGGGAACTTTTTTCCCATGTCCCTGTACGGCCCATTCTGGGTACGTCTACTGGTCCGTGTACGGATCGTGGAATCATCTGTGCTTTTGCCCTATTTTCCAATGCACGCGTGCAGCTCTGTCCACGACGGGCGTCGGGAACATTTTTTCCTGTGTCCCCGTAGGGCCCGTTCTGGGTACGTGTACTGGTCCGTGTACGGATCATGGAATCTTCTATGCTTTCGCCCTGTTTTCCATGGCACGCGTGCAGCTCCGTCCACTACGGGCATCGGGAACTTTTTTCCCGTGTCCCCGTACGGCCCGTTCTGGGTACATGTACTGGTCCGTGTATGGATTGTGGAATCGTCTGTGCTTTTGCCCTGTTTTCCATGTCATGCGTGCAGCTCCATCCACGACAGGCGTCGGGAACTTTTTTGCCATGTCCCTGTACGGCCCATTCTGGGTACATCTACTGGTCCGTGTACGGATCGTGGAATCATCTGTGCTTTTGCCCTGTTTTCCAATGCACGCGTGCAGCTCTGTCCACGACGGGCGTCGGGAACATTTTTTCCCGTGTCCCCGTAGGGCCCGTTCTGGGTACGTGTACTGGTCCGTGTACGGATCATGGAATCTTCTATGCTTTCGCCCTGTTTTCCATGGCACGCGTGCAGCTCCGTCCACTACGGGCATCGGGAACTTTTTTCCCGTGTCCCCGTACGGCCCGTTCTGGGTACATGTACTGGTCCGTGTATGGATTGTGGAATCGTCTGTGCTTTTGCCCTGTTTTCCATGTCATGCGTGCAGCTCCATCCACGACAGGCGTCGGGAACTTTTTTCCCATGTCCCTGTACGGCCCATTCTGGGTACGTCTACTAGTCCGTGTACGGATCGTGGAATCATCTGTGCTTTTGCCCTGTTTTCCAATGCACGCGTGCAGCTCTGTCCACGACGGGCGTCAGGAACATTTTTTCCCGTGTCCCCGTAGGGCCCGTTCTGGGTACGTGTACTGGTCCGTGTACGGATCATGGAATCGTCTATGCTTTCGCCCTGTTTTCCATGGCACGCGTGCAGCTCCGTCCACGACGGGCATCGGGAACTTTTTTCCCGTGTCCCCGTACGGCCCGTTCTGGGTACATGTACTGGTCCGTGTATGGATTGTGGAATCGTCTGTGCTTTTGCCCTGTTTTCCATGTCATGCGTGCAGCTCCATCCACGACAGGCGTCGGGAACTTTTTTCCCATGTCCCTATACGGCCCATTCTGGGTACGTGTACTGGTCCGTGTACGGATCGTGGAATCATCTGTGCTTTTGCCCTGTTTTCCAATGCACGCGTGCAGCTCCGTCCACGACGGGTGTCGGGAACTTTTTTACCCGTGTCCCCGTACGGCCCGTTCTGGGTATGTGTACTGGTCCGTGTATGGATCGTGGAATTGTTTGTGCTTTTGCCCTGTTTTCCATGGCACGCGTGCAGCTCCGTCCAGGACGGGCGTCGGGAACTTTTTTTCCCATGTTCCCGTATGGCCCGTTCTGGGTACGTGTACTGGTCCGTGTACGGATCATGGAATCGTCTGTGCTTTTGCCCTGTTTTCCATGACACGCGTGCAGCTCCGTCCACGACGGGCATCGGGAACTTTTTTCCCGTGTCCCCGTACGGCCCGTTCTCGGTACATGTACTGGTCCGTGTATGGATTGTGGAATCGTCTGTGCTTTTGCCCTGTTTTCCATGTCATGCGTGCAGCTCCATCCACGACAGGCGTCGGGAACTTTTTTCCCATGTCCCTGTACGGCCCATTCTGGGTACGTGTACTGGTCCGTGTACGGATCGTGGAATCATCTGTGCTTTTGCCCTGTTTTCCAATGCACGCGTGCAGCTCCGTCCACGACGGGTGTCGGGAACTTTTTTACCCGTGTCCCCGTACGGCCCGTTCTGGGTATGTGTACTGGTCCGTGTATGGATCGTGGAATTGTTTGTGCTTTTGCCCTGTTTTCCATGGCACGCGTGCAGCTCCGTCCAGGACGGGCGTCGGGAACTTTTTTTCCCATGTTCCCGTATGGCCCGTTCTGGGTACGTGTACTGGTCCGTGTACGGATCATGGAATCGTCTGTGCTTTTGCCCTGTTTTCCATGGCACGCGTGCAGCTCCGTCCACGACGGGCATCGGGAACTTTTTTCCCGTGTCCCCGTACGGCCCGTTCTGGGTACATGTACTGGTCCGTGTATGGATTGTGGAATCGTCTGTGCTTTTGCCCTGTTTTCCATGTCATGCGTGCAGCTCCATCCACGACAGGCGTCGGGAACTTTTTTCCCATGTCCCTGTACGGCCCATTCTGGGTACGTCTACTGGTCCGTGTACGGATCGTGGAATCATCTGTGCTTTTGCCCTGTTTTCCAATGCATGCGTGCAGCTCTGTCCACGACGGGCGTCGGGAACATTTTTTCCCGTGTCCCCGTAGGGCCCGTTCTGGGTACGTGTACTGGTCCGTGTACGGATCATGGAATCGTCTATGCTTTCGCCCTGTTTTCCATGGCACGCGTGCAGCTCCGTCCACGACGGGCATCGGGAACTTTTTTCCTGTGTCCCCGTACGGCCCGTTCTGGGTACGTGTACTGGTCTGTGTACGGATCGTGGAATTGTTTGTGCTTTTGCCATGTTTTCCATATCATGCGTGCAACTCCATCCACGACGGGCATCGGGAACTTTTTTCCCATGTCCCTGTACGGCCCATTCTAGGTACGTGTACTGGTCCGTGTACGGATCGTGGAATCGTTTGTGCTTTTGCCCTGTTTTCCATGGCACGCGTGCAGCTCCGTCCACGACGGGCATCGGGAACTTTTTTCCCGTGTCCCCGTACGGCCCGTTCTGGGTACATGTACTGGTCCGTGTATGGATTGTGGAATCGTCTGTGCTTTTGCCCTGTTTTCCATGTCATGCGTGCAGCTCCATCCACGACAGGCGTCGGGAACTTTTTTCCCATGTCCCTGTACGGCCCATTCTGGGTACGTGTACTGGTCTGTGTACGGATCGTGGAATCATCTGTGCTTTTGCCCTGTTTTCCAATGCACGCGTGCAGCTCCGTCCACGACGGGTGTCGGGAACTTTTTTACCCGTGTCCCCGTACGGCCCGTTCTGGGTATGTGTACTGGTCCGTGTATGGATCGTGGAATTGTTTGTGCTTTTGCCCTGTTTTCCATGGCACGCGTGCAGCTCCGTCCACGACGGGCGTCGGGAACTTTTTTTCCCATGTTCCCGTATGGCCCGTTCTGGGTACGTGTACTGGTCCGTGTACGGATCATGGAATCGTCTGTGCTTTTGCCCTGTTTTCCATGGCACGCGTGCAGCTCCGTCCACGACGGGCATCGGGAACTTTTTTCCCGTGTCCCCGTACGGCCCGTTCTGGGTACATGTACTGGTCCGTGTATGGATTGTGGAATCGTCTGTGCTTTTGCCCTGTTTTCCATGTCATGCGTGCAGCTCCATCCACGACAGGCGTCGGGAACTTTTTTCCCATGTCCCTGTACGGCCCATTCTGGGTACGTCTACTGGTCCGTGTACGGATCGTGGAATCATCTGTGCTTTTGCCCTGTTTTCCAATGCATGCGTGCAGCTCTGTCCACGACGGGCGTCGGGAACATTTTTTCCCGTGTCCCCGTAGGGCCCGTTCTGGGTACGTGTACTAGTCCGTGTACGGATCATGGAATCGTCTATGCTTTCGCCCTGTTTTCCATGGCACACGTGCAGCTCCGTCCACGACGGGCATCGGGAACTTTTTTCCCGTGTCCCCGTACGGCCCGTTCTAGGTACGTGTACTGGTCTGTGTACGGATCGTGGAATTGTTTGTGCTTTTGCCATGTTTTCCATATCATGCGTGCAGCTCCATCCACGACGGGCGTCGGGAACTTTTTTCCCATGTCCCTGTACGGCCCATTCTGGGTACGTGTACTGGTCCGTGTACGGATCGTGGAATCGTTTGTGCTTTTGCCCTGTTTTCCATGGCACGCGTGCAGCACCGTCCACGACGGGCATCGGGAACTTTTTTCCCGTGTCCCCGTACGGCCCGTTCTGGGTACATGTACTGGTCCGTCTATGGATTGTGGAATCGTCTGTGCTTTTGCCCTGTTTTCCATGTCATGCGTGCAGCTCCATCCACGACAGGCGTCGGGAACTTTTTTCCCATGTCCCTGTACGGCCCATTCTGGGTACGTGTACTGGTCCGTGTACGGATCGTGGAATCATCTGTGCTTTTGCCCTGTTTTCCAATGCACGCGTGCAGCTCCGTCCACGACGGGTGTCGGGAACTTTTTTACCCGTGTCCCCGTACGGCCCGTTCTGGGTATGTGTACTGGTCCGTGTATGGATCGTGGAATTGTTTGTGCTTTTGCCCTGTTTTCCATGGCACGCGTGCAGCTCCGTCCACGACGGGCGTCGGGAACTTTTTTTCCCATGTTCCCGTATGGCCCGTTCTGGGTACGTGTACTGGTCCGTGTACGCATCATGGAATCGTCTGTGCTTTTGCCCTGTTTTCCATGGCACGCGTGCAGCTCCGTCCACGACGGGCATCGGGAACTTTTTTCCCGTGTCCCCGTACGGCCCGTTCTGGGTACATGTACTGGTCCGTGTATGGATTGTGGAATCGTCTGTGCTTTTGCCCTGTTTTCCATGTCATGCGTGCAGCTCCATCCACGATAGGCGTCGGGAACTTTTTTCCCATGTCCCTGTACGGCCCATTCTGGGTACGTCTACTGGTCCGTGTACGGATCGTGGAATCATCTGTGCTTTTGCCCTATTTTCCAATGCACGCGTGCAGCTCTGTCCACGACGGGCGTCGGGAACATTTTTTTCCCGTGTCCCCGTAGGGCCCGTTCTGGGTACGTGTACTGGTCCGTGTACGGATCATGGAATCGTCTATGCTTTCACCCTGTTTTCCATGGCACGCGTGCAGCTCCGTCCACGACGGGCATCGGGAACTTTTTTCCTGTGTCCCCGTACGGCCCGTTCTGGGTACGTGTACTGGTCTGTGTACGGATCGTGGAATTGTTTGTGCTTTTGCCATGTTTTCCATATCATGCGTGCAGCTCCATCCACGACGGGCGTCGGGGACTTTTTTCCCATGTCCCTGTACGGCCCATTCTAGGTACGTGTACTGGTCCGTGTACGGATCGTGGAATCGTTTGTGCTTTTGCCCTGTTTTCCATGGCACGCGTGCAGCTCCGTCCACGACGGGCATCGGGAACTTTTTTCCCGTGTCCCCGTACGGCCCGTTCTGGGTACATGTACTGGTCCGTGTATGGATTGTGGAATCGTCTGTGCTTTTGCCCTGTTTTCCATGTCATGCGTGCAGCTCCATCCACGACAGGCGTCGGGAACTTTTTCCCATGTCCCTGTACGGCCCATTCTGGGTACGTCTACTGGTCCGTGTACGGATCGTGGAATCATCTGTGCTTTTGCCCTGTTTTCCAATGCACGCGTGCAGCTCTGTCCACGACGGGCGTCGGGAACATTTTTTCCCGTGTCCCCGTAGGGCCCGTTCTGGGTACGTGTACTGGTCCGTGTACGGATCATGGAATCTTCTATGCTTTCGCCCTGTTTTCCATGGCACGCGTGCAGCTCCGTCCACTACGGGCATCGGGAACTTTTTTCCCGTGTCCCCGTACGGCCCGTTCTGGGTACATGTACTGGTCCGTGTATGGATTGTGGAATCGTCTGTGCTTTTGCCCTGTTTTCCATGTCATGCGTGCAGCTCCATCCACGACAGGCGTCGGGAACTTTTTTCCCATGTCCCTGTACGGCCCATTCTGGGTACGTCTACTGGTCCGTGTACGGATCGTGGAATCATCTGTGCTTTTGCCCTGTTTTCCAATGCACGCGTGCAGCTCTGTCCACGACGGGCGTCGGGAACATTTTTTCCCGTTTCCCCGTAGGGCCCGTTCTGGGTACGTGTACTGGTCCGTGTACGGATCATGGAATCGTCTATGCTTTCGCCCTGTTTTCCATGGCACGCGTGCAGCTCCGTCCACGACGGGCATCGGGTACTTTTTTCCCGTGTCCCCGTACGGCCCGTTCTGGGTACATGTACTGGTCCGTGTATGGATTGTGGAATCGTCTGTGCTTTTGCCCTGTTTTCCATGTCATGCGTGCAGCTCCATCCACGACAGGCGTCGGGAACTTTTTTCCCATGTCCCTGTACGGCCCATTCTGGGTACGTCTACTGGTCCGTGTACGGATCGTGGAATCATCTGTGCTTTTGCCCTGTTTTCCAATGCACGCGTGCAACTCTGTCCACGACGGGCGTCGGGAACATTTTTTCCCGTGTCCCCGTAGGGCCCGTTCTGGGTACGTGTACTGGTCCGTGTACGGATCATGGAATCGTCTATGCTTTCGCCCTGTTTTCCATGGCACGCGTGCAGCTCCGTCCACGACGGGCATCGGGAACTTTTTTCCCTTGTCCCCGTACGGCCCGTTCTGGGTACATGTACTGGTCCGTGTATGGATTGTGGAATCGTCTATGCTTTTGCCCTGTTTTCCATGTCTTGCGTGCAGCTCCATCCACGACAGGCGTCGGGAACTTTTTTCCCATGTCCCTGTACGGCCCATTCTGGGTACGTGTACTGGTCCGTGTACGGATCGTGGAATCATCTGTGCTTTTGCCCTGTTTTCCAATGCACGCGTGCAGCTCCGTCCACGACGGGTGTCGGGAACTTTTTGACCCGTGTCCCCGTACGGCCCGTTCTGGGTATGTGTACTGGTCCGTGTATGGATCGTGGAATTGTTTGTGCTTTTGCCCTGTTTTCCATGGCACGCGTGCAGCTCCGTCCACGACGGGCGTCGGGAACTTTTTTTCCCATGTTCCCGTATGGCCCGTTCTGGGTACGTGTACTGGTCCGTGTACGGATCGTGGAATCGTCTGTGCTTTTGCCCTGTTTTCCATGGCACGCGTGCAGCTCCGTCCACGACGGGTGTCGGGAACTTTTTTTCCCGTGTCCCCGTACGGCCCGTTATGGGTACGTGTACTGGTCCGTGTACGGATCATCGAATCGTCTGTGCTTTTGCCCTGTTTTCCATGGCACGCCTGCAGCTCCGTTTACGACGGTCATCGGGAACTTTTTTCCCGTGTCCCCGTACGGCCCGTTCTGGGTACGTGTAATGGTCCGTGTACGGATCGTGGAATCGTCTGTGCTTTTGCCCTGTTTTCCATGTCACGCGTGCAGCTCCGTTCACGACGGGCGTCGGGAACTTTTTTCCCGTGTCCCCGTAAGGCCCGTTCCGGGTACGTGTACTGGTCCGTGTACGGATCGTGGAATCATCTGTGCTTTTGCCCTGTTCTCCATTGCACGCGTGCAGCTCCGTCCACGACGGGCATCGGGAACTTTTTTCCCGTGTCCCCGTACGGCCCGTTCTGGGTACGTGTACTGGTCCGTGTACGGATTGTGGAATCGTCTGTGCTTTTGCCCTGTTTTCCATGTCACGCGTGCAGCTCCGTCCACGACGGGCGTCGGGAACTTTTTTTCCCGTGTTCCCGTATGGCCCGTTCTGGGTACATGTACTGGTCCGTGTACGGATCGTGGAATCGTCTGTGCTTTTGCCCTGTTTTCCATTGCACGCGTGCAGCTCCGTCCACGACGGGCGTCGGGAACTTTTTTTCCCGTGTTCCCATATGGCCTGTTCTGGGTACGTGTACTGGTCCGTGTACGGATCGTGGAATCGTCTGTGCTTTTGCCCTGTTTTCCATGGCACGCGTGCAGCTCCGTCCATGACGGGCGTCAGGAACTTTTTTCCCGTGTCCCCATAGGGCCTGTTCTGGGTACGTGTACTGCTCCGTGTACGGATCATTGAATCGCCTATGCTTTTGCCATGTTTTCCATGGCACGCGTGCAGCTCCGTCCACGACGGGCGTCGGGAACTTTTTTCCCATGTCCCCGTACGGCCCATTCTGGGTACGTGTACTGGTCCGTGTATCGATCGTGGAATCGTCTGTGCTTTTGCCCTATTTTCCATGGCACGCGTGCAGCTCCGTCCACGACGGGTGTCGAGAACTTTTTTTCCCGTGTCCCCGTATGCCCGTTCTGGGTACGTGTACTGGTCCCTGTACGGATCGTGGAATCGTCTGTGCTTTTGCCCTGTTTTCCATGGCACGCGTGCAGCTCTGTCCACGACGGGCGTCGGGAACATTTTTTCCCGTGTCCCCGTAGGGCCCGTTCTGGGTACGTGTACTAGTCCGTGTACGGATCATGGAATCGTCTGTGCTTTTGCCCTGTTTTTCATGGCACGCGTGCAGCTCCGTCCACGACGGGCATCTGGAACTTTTTTCCCGTGTCCCCGTACGGCCCGTTCTGGGTACGTGTACTGGTCCGTGTACAGATCGTGGAATCGTCTGTGCTTTTGCCCTGTTTTCCAGGTCACGCGTGCAGCTCCGTTCACGACGGGCGTCAGGAACTTTTTTCCCGTGTCCCCGTAGGGCCTGTTCTGGGTACGTGTACTGGTCTGTGTACGGATCGTGGAATCATCTGTGCTTTTGCCCTGTTTTCCATTGCACGCGTGCAGCTCCGTCCACGACGGGCATCAGGAACTTTTTTCCCGTGTCCCCGTACGGCCCATTCTGGGTATGTGTACTGGTCCGTGTACGGATTGTGGAATCGTCTGTGCTTTTGCCCTGTTTTCCATGTCACGCGTGCAGCTCCGTCCATGACGGGCATCGGGAACTTTTTTTCCCGTGTTCCTGTATGGCCCGTTCTGGGTACGTGTACTGGTCCGTGTATGGATCGTGGAATCGTCTGTGCTTTTGCCCTGTTTTCCATTGCACGCGTGCAGCTCCGTCCACGACGGGTATCGGGAACTTTTTTTCCCATGTCCCCGTACGGCCCGTTCTGGGTATGTGTACTGGTCCGTGTATGGATCGTGGAATCGTCTGTGCTTTTGCCCTGTTTTCCATGGCACGCGTGCAGCTCCGTCCACGACGGGCGTCGGGAACTTTTTTTCCCGTGTTCCCGTATGGCCCGTTCTGGGTACGTGTACTGGTCCGTGTACGGATCGTGGAATCGTCTGTGCTTTTGCCCTATTTTCCATGGCATGCGTGCAGATCCGTCCACGACGGGTGTCGGGAACTTTTTTCCCGTGTTCCCGTATGGCCCGTTCTGGGTACGTGTACTGGTCCGTGTACGGATCGTGGAATCGTCTGTGCTTTTGCCATGTTTTCCATGGCACGCGTGCAGCTCCGTCCATGACGGGCGTCAGGAACTCTTTTCCCGTGTCCCCATAGGGCCTGTTCTGGGTACGTGTACTGCTCCGTGTACGGATCATTGAATCGCCTATGCTTTTGCCATGTTTTCCATGGCACGCGTGCAGCTCCGTCCACGACGGGCGTCGGGAACTTTTTTCCCATGTCCCCGTACGGCCCATTCTGGGTACGTGTACTGGTCCGTGTACGGATCATGGAATCGTCTGTGCTTTTGCCCTGTTTTCCATGGCACGCGTGCAGCTCCGCCTACGACGGGCGTCAGGAACTTTTTTTCCCGTGTCCCCGTACGGCCCGTTATGGGTACGTGTACTGGTCCGTGTACGGATCATGGAATCGTCTGTGCTTTTGCCCTGTTTTCCATGTCACGCGTGCAGCTCCGTCCATGACGGGCATCGGGAACTTTTTTTCCCGTGTTCCTGTATGGCCCGTTCTGGGTACGTGTACTGGTCCGTGTATGGATCGTGGAATCGTCTGTGCTTTTGCCCTGTTTTCCATTGCACGCGTGCAGCTCCGTCCACGACGGGTATCGGGAACTTTTTTTCCCATGTCCCCGTACGACCCGTTCTGGGTATGTGTACTGGTCCGTGTATGGATCGTGGAATCGTCTGTGCTTTTGCCCTGTTTTCCATGGCACGCGTGCAGCTCCGTCCACGACGGGCGTCGGGAACTTTTTTTCCCGTGTTCCCGTATGGCCCGTTCTGGGTACGTGTACTGGTCCGTGTACGGATCGTGGAATCGTCTGTGCTTTTGCCCTATTTTCCATGGCATGCGTGCAGATCCGTCCACGACGGGTGTCGGGAACTTTTTTTCCCGTGTTCCCGTATGGCCCGTTCTGGGTACGTGTACTGGTCCGTGTACGGATCGTGGAATCGTCTGTGCTTTTGCCATGTTTTCCATGGCACGCGTGCAGCTCCGTCCATGACGGGCGTCAGGAACTCTTTTCCCGTGTCCCCATAGGGCCTGTTCTGGGTACGTGTACTGCTCCGTGTACGGATCGTTGAATCGCCTATGCTTTTGCCATGTTTTCCATGGCACGCGTGCAGCTCCGTCCACGACGGGCGTCGGGAACTTTTTTCCCATGTCCCCGTACGGCCCATTCTGGGTACGTGTACTGGTCCGTGTACGGATCATGGAATCGTCTGTGCTTTTGCCCTGTTTTCCATGGCACGCGTGCAGCTCCGCCTACGACGGGCGTCAGGAACTTTTTTTCCCGTGTCCCCGTACGGCCCGTTATGGGTACGTGTACTGGTCCGTGTATGGATCGTGGAATCGTCTGTGCTTTTGCCATGTTTTCAATGGCACGTGTGCAGCTCCGTCCACGACGGGTGTCGGGAACTTTTTTTCCCGTGTCCCCGTACGACCCGTTCTGGGTACGTGTACTGGTCCGTGTATGGATCGTGGAATCGTCTGTGATTTTGCCCTGTTTTCCATGGCACGCGTGCAGCTTCGTCCACGACGGGCGTCGGGAACTTTTTTTCCCATGTCCCTGTATGGCCCGTTCTAGGTACGTGTACTGGTCCGTGTACGGATCGTGGAATCGTCTGTTCTTTTGCCCTGTTTTCCATGGCATGCGTGCAGCTCCGTCCACGACGGGCGTCGGGAACTTTTTTGCCGTGTCCCCGTAGGGCCTGTTCTGGATATGTGTACTGGTCGGTGTACGGATCGTGGAATCGTCTGTGCTTTTGCCATGTTTTCCATGGCACGCGTGCAGCTCCATCCACGACGGGCGTCGGGAACTGTTTTCCCATGTCCCCGTACGGCCCATTCTGGGTACGTGTACTGGTCCATGTACGGATCGTGGAATCGTCTGTGCTTTTGCCCTGTTTTCCATGGCACGCGTGCAGCTTCGTCCACGACGGGCATCGGGAGCTTTTTTTCCCGTGTCCCCGTAGGGCCCATTCTGGATACGTCTACTGGTCCGTGTACGGATCGTGGAATCGTTTGTGCTTTTGCCCTGTTTTCCATGGCACGCGTGCAGCTCCGTCCATGACGGGAGTCGGGAACTTTTTTTCCCGTGTTCCCATAGGGCCCGTTCTGGGTACGTGTACTGGTCCGTGTACGGTTCGTGGAATCGTCTGTGCTTTTGCCCTGTTTTCCATGTCACGCGTGCAGCTCCATCCACGACGGGCGTCGGGAACTTTTTTCCCATGTCCCCGTACGGCCCATTCTGGGAACGTGTACTGGTCCGTGTACGGATCGTGGAATCATCTGTGCTTTTGCCCTGTTTTCCAATGCACGCGTGCAGCTCCGTCCACGACGGGTGTCGGGAACTTTTTTTCCCGTGTCCCCGTACGGCCCGTTCTGGGTATGTGTACTAGTCCGTGTATGGATCATGGAATCGTTTGTGCTTTTGCCCTGTTTTCCATGGCACACGTGTAGCTCCGTCCACGACGGGCGTCGGGAACTTTTTTTCCCGTGTTCCCGTATGGCCCGTTCTGTGTACGTATACTGGTCCGTGTACAGATCGTGGAATCGTCTGTGCTTTTGCCCTGTTTTCCATGGCACGCGTGCAGCTCCGTTCACGACGGGTGTCGGGAACTTTTTTTCCCGTGTCCCCGTACGGCCCGTTCTGGGTACGTGTACTGGTCCATGTATGGATCGTGGAATCGTCTGTGCTTTTGCCCTGTTTTCCATGGCACGCGTGCAGCTCCGTTCACGATGGGTGTCGGGAACTTTTTTTCCCGTGTCCCCGTACGGCCCGTTCTGGGTACGTGTACTGGTCCATGTATGGATCGTGGAATCGTCTGTGCTTTTGCCCTGTTTTCCATGGCACGCGTGCAGCTCCGTCCATGACGGGTGTCGAGAACTTTTTTTCCCGTGTCCCCGTATGCCCTTCTGGTTACGTGTACTGGTCCGTGTACGGATCGTGGAATCGTCTGTGCTTTTGCCCTGTTTTCCATGGCACGCGTGCAGCTCTGTCCACGACGGGCGTCGGGAACATTTTTTCCCGTGTCCCCGTACGGCCCGTTCTTGGTACGTGTACTGGTCCATGTACGGATCATGGAATCGTCTGTGCTTTTGCCCTGTTTTCCGTGGCACGCGTGCAGCTCCGTTCACGACGGGCGTCAGGAGCTTTTTTTCTCGTGTCCCCATAGGGCCCGTTCTGGGTACGTCTACTGGTCCGTGTACGGATCATGGAATCGTTTGTGCTTTTGCCCTATTTTCTATGGCACGCGTGCAGCTCCGTCCACGACGGGCATCGGGAACTTTTTTCCCGTGTCCCCGTATGGCCCGTTCTGGGTACGTGTACTGGTCCGTGTATGGATTGTGGAATCGTCTGTGCTTTTGCCCTGTTTTCCATGTCCCCGTACGCCCCATTCTGGGTACGTGTACTGGTCCGTGTATGGATCGTGGAATCATCTGTGCTTTTGCCCTGTTTTCCAATGCACGCGTGCAGCACCATGCATGACGGATGTCGGGAACTTTTTTTCCCGTGTCCCCGTACGGCCCGTTCTGGGTATGTGTACTGGTCCGTGTATGGATCGTGGAATCGTTTGTGCTTTTTCCCTGTTTTCCATGGCACGCATGCAGCTCCGTCCACGACGGGCGTCGGGAACTTTTTTTCCCGTGTTCCCGTATGGCCCGTTCTGGGTACGTGTCTGGTCCGTGTATGGATCGTGGAATCGTCTGTGCTTTTGCCCTGTTTTCCATGGCACGCGTGCAGCTCCGTCCACGACGGGTGTCGGGAACTTTTTTTCCCGTGTCCCCGTACGACCCGTTCTGGGTACGTGTACTGGTCCGTGTTTGGATCGTGGAATCGTCTGTACTTTTGCCCTGTTTTCCATGGCACGCGTGCAGCTCCGTCCACGACGGGTGTCGAGAACTTTTTTTCCCGTGTCCCCGTATGCCCGTTCTGGGTACGTGTACTGGTCCGTGTACGGATCGTGGAATCGTCTGTGCTTTTGCCCTGTTTTCCATTGCACGCGTGCAGCTCCGTCCACGACGGGTATCGGGAACTTTTTTTCCCATGTCCCCGTACGGCCCGTTCTGGGTATGTGTACTGGTCCGTGTATGGATCGTGGAATCGTCTGTGCTTTTGCCCTGTTTTCCATGGCACGCGTGCAGCTCCGTCCACGACGGGCGTCGGGAACTTTTTTTCCCGTGTTCCCGTATGGCCCGTTCTGGGTACGTGTACTGGTCCGTGTACGGATCGTGGAATCGTCTGTGCTTTTGCCCTATTTTCCATGGCATGCGTGCAGATCCGTCCACGACGGGTGTCGGGAACTTTTTTTCCCGTGTTCCCGTATGGCCCGTTCTGGGTACGTGTACTGGTCCGTGTACGGATCGTGGAATCGTCTGTGCTTTTGCCATGTTTTCCATGGCACGCGTGCAGCTCCGTCCATGACGGGCGTCAGGAACTCTTTTCCCGTGTCCCCATAGGGCCTGTTCTGGGTACGTGTACTGCTCCGTGTACGGATCGTTGAATCGCCTATGCTTTTGCCATGTTTTCCATGGCACGCGTGCAGCTCCGTCCACGACGGGCGTCGGGAACTTTTTTCCCATGTCCCCGTACGGCCCATTCTGGGTACGTGTACTGGTCCGTGTACGGATCATGGAATCGTCTGTGCTTTTGCCCTGTTTTCCATGGCACGCGTGCAGCTCCGCCTACGACGGGCGTCAGGAACTTTTTTTCCCGTGTCCCCGTACGGCCCGTTATGGGTACGTGTACTGGTCCGTGTACGGATCATGGAATCGTCTGTGCTTTTGCCCTGTTTTCCATGTCACGCGTGCAGCTTCGTCTACGACGGGCGTCGGTAACTTTTTTCCCGTGTCCCCGTATGGCCCGTTCTGGGTACGTGTACTGGTCCGTGTACGGATTATGGAATCATCTGTGCTTTTGCCCTGTTTTCCATGGCACGCGTGCAGCTCCATCCACGACGGGCATCGGGAACTTTTTTTCCCGTGTCCCCGTATGGCCCGTTCTGGATACGTGTACTGGTCCGTGTACGGATCGTGGAATCGTCTGTTCTTTTGCCATGTTTCCCATGGCACGCGTGCAGCTCCGTCCACGACAGGCGTCGGGAACTTTTTTCCCGTGTCCCCGTAGGGCCTGTTCTGGGTACGTGTACTGGTCCGTGTAGAGATCGTGGAATCGTCTGTGCTTTTGCTATGTTTTCCATGGCACGCGTGTAGCTCCGTCCACGACGGGCGTCGGGAACTTTTTTTCCCATGTCCCCGTACGACCCATTCTAGGTATGTGTACTGGTCCTTGTACGGATCGTGGAATCGTCTGTGCTTTTGCCCCGTTTACCATGGCACGCGTGCAGCTCCGTCCAGGACGGGTGTCGCCAACTTTTTTTCCCGTGTCCCCGTATGGCCCGTTCCGGGTACGTGTACTGGTCCATGTATGGATCGTGGAATCGTTTGTGCTTTTGCCCTGTTTTCCATGGCACGCGTGCAGCTCCGTCCATGATGGGCGTCGGGAACTTTTTTTCCCGTGTCCCTGTATGGCCCGTTCTGGGTACTTGTACTGGTCCGTGTACGGATCGTGGAATCGTCTGTGCTTTTGCCCTGTTTTCCATGGCACACATGCAGCTCCATCCACGACAGGCGTCGGTAACTTTTTTTCCCGTGTTCCCGTACGGCCCGTTCTGGGTACGTGTACTGGTCCGTGTACGGATCGTGGAATCGTTTGTGCTTTTGCCATGTTTTCCGTGGCACGCGTGCAGCTCCGTCCATGATGGGCGTCGGGAACTTTTTTTCCCGTGTCCCCATAGGGCCCATTCTGGGTACGTGTACTGGTCCGTGTACGGATCGTGGAATCGTCTGTGCTTTTGCCCAATTTTCCATGGCACGCGTGCAGCTCCATCCATGACGGGCGTCGGGAACTTTTTTCCCGTGTCCCCATACGGCCCGTTCTGGGTACGTGTACTGGTCCGTGTACGGATCATGCAATCGTCTATGCTTTTGCCCTGTTTTCCATGGCACGCGTGCAGCTCCGTCCAAGAAGGGTGTCGGGAACTTTTTTCCCCATGTCCCCATACGGCCCGTTCTGGGTACCTGTACTAGTCCGTGTATGGATCGTGGAATCGTCTGTGCTTTTGCCCTGTTTTCCATGGCACGCGTGCAGCTCCGTCCACGACGGGCGTCGGGAACTTTTTTTCCCGTGTCCCCGTAGGGCCTGTTTTGGGTACGTGTACTGGTCCGAGTACGGAACATGTAATCGTCTGTGCTTTTGCCATGTTTTCCATTGCACGCGTGCTGCTCCGTCCACGACGGGCGTCGGGAACTTTTTTTCCCGTGTCCCCGTACGGCCCATTCTGGGTACGTGTACTGGTCCGTGTACGGATCATGGAATCGTCTATGCTTTTGCCCTATTTTCCATGGCACGCGTGCATCTCCATCCATGACGGGCGTCGGGAACTTTTTTCCCGTGTCCCCATACGGCCCGTTCTGGGTACGTGTACTGGTCCGTGTACGGATCATGCAATCGACTATGCTTTTGCCCTGTTTTCCATGGCACGCGTGCAGCTCCGTCCATGAAGGGCGTCGGGAACTTTTTTCCCCGTGTCCCCATACGGCCCGTTCTGGGTACATGTACTAGTCCGTGTATGGATCATCGAATCGTCTGTGCTTTTGCCCTGTTTTCCATGGCACGCGTGCAGCTCCGTCCACGATGGGCGTCGGGAACTTTTTTCCCGTGTCCCCGTAGGGCCTGTTCTGGGTACGTGTACTGGTCCGAGTGCGGAACGTGTAATCGTGTGTGCTTTTGCCATGTTTTCCATGGCACGCGTGCAGCTCCGTCCACGACGGGCGTCGGGAACTTTTTTTCCCGTGTCCCCGTACGGCCCATTCTGGGTACGTGTACTGGTCCGTGTACGGATCGTGGAATCGTCTATGCTTTTGCCCTATTTTCCATGGCACGCATGCATCTCCATCCATGACGGGCGTCGGGAACTTTTTTCCCGTGTCCCCATACGGCCCGTTCTGGGTACGTGAACTGGTCCGTGTACGGATCATGCAATCGACTATGCTTTTGCCCTATTTTCCATGGCACGCGTGCAGCTCCGTCCATGAAGGGCGTCGGGAACTTTTTTCCCCATGTCCCCATACGGCCCGTTCTGGGTACATGTACTAGTCCGTGTATGGATCATGGAATCGTCTGTGCTTTTGTCCTGTTTTCCATGGCACGCGTGCAGCTCCGTCCACGATGGGCGTCGGGAACTTTTTTCCCGTGTCCCCGTAGGGCCTGTTCTGGGTACCTGTACTGGTCCGAGTACGGAACGTGTAATCGTGTGTGCTTTTGCCATGTTTTCCATGGCACGCGTGCAGCTCCGTCCACGACGGGCGTTGGGAACTTATTTTCCCGTGTCCCCGTACGGCCCATTCTGGGTACGTGTACTGGTCCATGTACGGATCGTGGAATCGTCTATGATTTTGCCCTGTTTTCCATGGCACGCATGCAGCTCCGTTCACGATGGGCGTCGGGAGCTTTTTTTCCCGTGTCCCCGTAGGGCCCGTTCTGGGTACGTCTACTGGTCCGTGTACGGATCGTGGAATCGTCTGTTCTTTTGCCATGTTTTCCATGGCACGTGTGCAGCTCCGTCCATGACGGGCGTCGGGAACTTTTTTCCCGTGTCCCCATAGGGCCTGTTCTGGGTACGTGTACTGCTCCGTGTATGGATCGTGGAATCGCCAGTGGTTTTGCCATGTTTTCCATGGCACGCGTGCAGCTCCATCCACGACGGGCGTCGGGAACTTTTTTTCCCATGTCCCCGTACGGCCCATTCTTGGTACGTGTACTGGTCCGTGAATGGATCGTGGAATCGTCTGTGCTTTTGCCGTGTTTTCCATGGCACGCGTGCAGCTTCGTCCACGACGGGTGTCAGGAACTTTTTTTCCTGTGTCCCCGTACGGCCCGTTATGGGTACGTGTACTGGTCCGTGCACGGATCGTGGAATCGTCTGTGCGTTTGCCATGTTTTCAATGGCACGCGTGCAGCTCCGTCCACGACGGGTGTCGGGAACTTTTTTTCCCTTGTCCCTGTACGACCCGTTCTGGGTACGTGTACTGGTCGGTATACAGATCGTGGAATCGTCTATGCTTTTGCCCTGTTTCCATGGCACGTGTGCAGCTCCATCCACGACGGGCGTCAGGATCTTCTTTTCCCGTGTCCCCATACGGCCCGTTCTGGGTACGTGTACTGGTCCGCGTACGGATCATGCAATCGTCTAAGCTTTTGCCCTGTTTTCCATGGCACGCGTGCAGCTCCGTCCACGAAGGGCGTCGGGAACTTTTTTCCCCATGTCCCCATACGACCCGTTCTGGGTACATGTACTAGTCCGTGTATGGATCATGGAATCGTCTGTGCTTTTGCCCTGTTTTCCATGGCACGCGTGCAGCTCCGTCTACGATGGGCGTCGGGAACTTTTTTTCCCGTGTCCCCATAGGGCCTGTTCTGGGTACGTGTACTAGTTCGTGTACGGGTTGTGGAATCATCTGTGCTTTTGCCCTATTTTCCATGGCACGCGTGCAGCTCCGTCCACGACGGGCGTCGGGAACTTTTTTTCCCGTGTCCCCGTATGGCCCGTTCTGGATACGTGTACTGGTTCGTGTACGGATCATGGAATCGTCTGTGCTTTTGCCATGTTTTCCATGGCACGCGTGCAGCTCCGTCCACGATGGGCGTCGGGAACTTTTTTTCCCGTGTCCCCAAAGGGCCCGTTCTGGGTACGTGTACTGGTCCGTGTACGGATCGTGGAATTATCTGTGCTTTTGCCCTATTTTCCATGGCACGCGTGCAGATCCGTCCATGACGGGCGTCGGGAACTTTTTTCCCGTGTCCCCATACGGCCCGTTCTGGGTACGTGTACTGGTCTGTGTACGGATCGTGCAATCGTCTGTGCTTTTGCCCTGTTTTCCATGGCACGCGTGCAGCTCCGTCCACGACGGGCGTGAGCAACTTTTTTGCCCGTGTCCCCATAGGGCCCGTTCTGGGTACGTGTACTTGTCTGTGTACGGATCGTGGAATCGTCTATGCTCTTGCCATGTTTTCAATGGCACGCTTGCAGCTCCGTCCACGATGGGTGTCGGGAACTTTTTTCCCGTGTCCCCGTATGACCCCTTCTGGGTATGTGTACTGGTCCGTCTACGGATCATGGAATCGTCTGTCCTTTTGCCCTGTTTTCCATGGCACGCGTGCAGCTCCGTCCACGACGGGCGTCGGGAACTTTTTTCCCGTGTCCCCGTACGACCCGTTCTGGGTACTTGTACTGGTCCGTGTACGGATCATGCAATCGTCTGTGCTTTTGCCCTGTTTTCCATGGCACGCGTGCTGCTCCGTCCATGATGGGCGTCGGGAACTTTTTTTCCCGTGTCCCCGTATGGCCCGTTCTGGGTACATGTACTGGTCCGTGTACGAATCGTGGAATCTACTGTTCTTTTGCCATGTTTTCCATGGCATGCGTGCAGCTCCGTCCACGACGGGCGTCGGGAGCTTTTTTTCCCGTGTCCCCGTAGGGCCCGTTCTGGATACGTCTACAGGTCCGTGTACGGATCATGGAATCGTCTGTGCTTTTGCCATGTTTTCAATGGCACGCGTGCAGCTCCATCCACGATGGGTGTCGGGAACTTTTTTTCCCGTGTCCCTGTATGACCCGTTCTCGGTACGTGTACTGGTCCGTGTACGGATCGTGGAATCGTCTGTGCTTTTTCCTTGTTTTCCATGGCACGCGTGCAGCTCCATCCACGACGGGCGTCGGGAACTTTTTTTCCGGTGTCCCCGTACGGCCCGTTCTGGGTACGTGTACTGGTCCGTGTACGGATCGTGGAATCGTTTATGCTTTTGCCATGTTTTCCATGGCACGTGTGCAGCTCCGTCCACGACGGGCGTCGGGAACTTTTTTTCCCGTGTCCCCGTATGGCCCGTTCTGGATACGTGTACTGGTCCATGTGCGGATCGTGGAATCGTCTGTTCTTTTGCCATGTTTTCCATGGCACGCGTGTAGCTCCGTCCACGACGGGCGTCGGGAACTTTTTTCCCGTGTCCTCGTAGGGCCTGTTCTGGGTACCTGTACTGGTCCGTGTACGGATCGTGGAATCGTCTGTGATTTGCCATGTTTTCCATGGCATGCGTGCAGCTCCGTCCACGACGGGCATCGGGAACTTTTTTCCCATGTCCCCGTACGGCCCATTCTAAGTACGTGTACTGGTCCGTGTACGGATCATGGAATCGCCTTTGCTGTTGCCCCGTTTTCCTTGGCACGCGTGCAGCTCTGTCCATGACGGGTGTCGGGAACTTTTTTTCATGTGTCCCCGTACGGCCCGTTCTAGGTACATGTACTGGTCCATGTATGGATCATAGAATCGTTTGTGCTTTTGCCATGTTTTCCATGGCATGCGTGCAGCTCCGTCCACGACGGGCGTCGGGAACTTTTTTTCCCGTGTCATCGTACGGCCCGTTCTGGGTACGTGTACTGGTCCGTGTACGGATCGTGGAATCGTCTATGCTTTTGCCCTGTTTTCCATGGCACGCGTGCAGCTCCGTCCACGATGGGTGTCGGGAACTTTTTTTTCCAGTGTCCCCATAGGGCCCGTTCTGGGTACGTGTACTGGTCCGTGTACGGATCGTTGAATCGTCTGTGCTCTTGCCCTGTTTTCCATGGCACGTGTGCAGCTCCGTCCATGACGGGCGTCGGGAACTTTTTTCCCGTGTCCCCATACGGCCCGTTCTGGGTACGTGTACTGGTCCGTGTACGGATCGTGGAATCGTCTGTGCTTTTGCCCTGTTTTCCATGGCACGCGTGCAGCTCTATCCACGACGGGCGTCAGGAACTTCTTTTCCCGTGTCCCCGTAGGGCCCGTTCTGGGTACGTGTACTTGTCTGTGTACGGATCATGGAATCGTCTGTGCTTTTGCCATGTTTTCAATGGCACGCGTGCAGCTCCGTCCATGATGCGTGTCGGGAACTTTTTTTCCCGTGTCCCCATACGACCCGTTCTGGGTACGTGTACTGGTCCGTGTATGGATCGTGGAACCGTCTGTCCTTTTGCCCTGTTTTCCATGGCACGCGTACAGCTCTGTCCACGACGGGTGCCGGGAACTTTCTTTTCCCGTGTCCCCGTACGGCCCGTTCTGGGTACGTGTACTGGTCCATGTACGGATTGTGGAATCGTCTATGCTTTTGCCCTGTTTTCGATGGCACGCGTGCAGCTCCGTCCACGACGGGCGTCGGGAAGTTTTTTTCCCGTGTCCCCGTATGGCCTGTTCTGGATACGTGTACTGGTTCGTGTATGGATCGTGGAATCGTCTGTTCTTTTGCCATGTTTTCCATGGCACGCGTGCTGCTCCGTCCATGATGGGCGTCGGGAACTTTTTTTCCCGTGTCCCCGTATGGCCCATTCTGGGTACGTGTACTGGTCCGTGTACGAATCGTGGAATCTACTGTTCTTTTGCCATGTTTTCCATGGCATGCGTGCAGCTCCGTCCACGACGGGCGTCGGGAGCTTTTTTTCCCGTGTCCCCGTAGGGCCCGTTCTGGATACGTCTACAGGTCCGTGTACGGATCATGGAATCGTCTGTGCTTTTGCCATGTTTTCAATGGCACGCGTGCAGCTCCATCCACGATGGGTGTCGGGAACTTTTTTTCCCGTGTCCCTGTATGACCCGTTCTGGGTACGTGTACTGGTCCGTGTACGGATCGTGGAATCGTCTGTGCTTTTTCCTTGTTTTCCATGGCACGCGTGCAGCTCCATCCACGACGGGCGTCGGGAACTTTTTTTCCGGTGTCCCCGTACGGCCCGTTCTGGGTACGTGTACTGGTCCGTGTACGGATCGTGGAATCGTTTATGCTTTTGCCATGTTTTCCATGGCACGTGTGCAGCTCCGTCCACGACGGGCGTCGGGAACTTTTTTTCCCGTGTCCCCGTATGGCCCGTTCTGGATACGTGTACTGGTCCATGTGCGGATCGTGGAATCGTCTGTTCTTTTGCCATGTTTTCCATGGCACGCGTGTAGCTCCGTCCACGACGGGCGTCGGGAACTTTTTTCCCGTGTCCTCGTAGGGCCTGTTCTGGGTACCTGTACTGGTCCGTGTACGGATCGTGGAATCGTCTGTGATTTGCCATGTTTTCCATGGCATGCGTGCAGCTCCGTCCACGACGGGCATCGGGAACTTTTTTCCCATGTCCCCGTACGGCCCATTCTAAGTACGTGTACTGGTCCGTGTACGGATCATGGAATCGCCTTTGCTGTTGCCCCGTTTTCCTTGGCACGCGTGCAGCTCTGTCCATGACGGGTGTCGGGAACTTTTTTTCATGTGTCCCCGTACGGCCCGTTCTAGGTACATGTACTGGTCCATGTATGGATCATGGAATCGTTTGTGCTTTTGCCATGTTTTCCATGGCATGCGTGCAGCTCCGTCCACGACGGGCGTCGGGAACTTTTTTTCCCGTGTCATCGTACGGCCCGTTCTGGGTACGTGTACTGGTCCGTGTACGGATCGTGGAATCGTCTATGCTTTTGCCCTGTTTTCCATGGCACGCGTGCAGCTCCGCCCACGATGGGTGTCGGGAACTTTTTTTTCCAGTGTCCCCATAGGGCCCGTTCTGGGTACGTGTACTGGTCCGTGTACGGATCGTTGAATCGTCTGTGCTCTTGCCCTGTTTTCCATGGCACGTGTGCAGCTCCGTCCATGACGGGCGTCGGGAACTTTTTTCCCGTGTCCCCATACGGCCCGTTCTGGGTACGTGTACTGGTCCGTGTACGGATCGTGGAATCGTCTGTGCTTTTGCCCTGTTTTCCATGGCACGCGTGCAGCTCTATCCACGACGGGCGTCAGGAACTTCTTTTCCCGTGTCCCCGTAGGGCCCGTTCTGGGTACGTGTACTTGTCTGTGTACGGATCATGGAATCGTCTGTGCTTTTGCCATGTTTTCAATGGCACGCGTGCAGCTCCGTCCACGATGCGTGTCGGGAACTTTTTTTCCCGTGTCCCCATACGACCCGTTCTGGGTACGTGTACTGGTCCGTGTATGGATCGTGGAACCGTCTGTCCTTTTGCCCTGTTTTCCATGGCACGCGTACAGCTCTGTCCACGACGGGTGCCGGGAACTTTCTTTTCCCGTGTCCCCGTACGGCCCGTTCTGGGTACGTGTACTGGTCCGTGTACGGATTGTGGAATCGTCTATGCTTTTGCCCTGTTTTCGATGGCACGCATGCAGCTCCGTCCACGACGGGCGTCGGGAAGTTTTTTTCCCGTGTCCCCGTATGGCCTGTTCTGGATACGTGTACTGGTTCGTGTACGGATCGTGGAATCGTCTGTTCTTTTGCCATGTTTTCCATGGCACGCGTGCTGCTCCGTCCATGATGGGCGTTGGGAACTTTTTTTCCCGTGTCCCCGTATGGCCCATTCTGGGTACGTGTACTGGTCCGTGTACGAATCGTGGAATCTACTGTTCTTTTGCCATGTTTTCCATGGCATGCGTGCAGCTCCGTCCACGACGGGCGTCGGGAGCTTTTTTTCCCGTGTCCCCGTAGGGCCCGTTCTGGATACGTCTACAGGTCCGTGTACGGATCATGGAATCGTCTGTGCTTTTGCCATGTTTTCAATGGCACGCGTGCAGCTCCATCCACGATGGGTGTCGGGAACTTTTTTTCCCGTGTCCCTGTATGACCCGTTCTGGGTACGTGTACTGGTCCGTGTACGGATCGTGGAATCGTCTGTGCTTTTTCCCTGTTTTCCATGGCACGCGTGCAGCTCCATCCACGACGGGCGTCGGGAACTTTTTTTCCGGTGTCCCCGTACGGCCCGTTCTGGGTACGTGTACTGGTCCGTGTACGGATCGTGGAATCGTTTATGCTTTTTCCATGTTTTCCATGGCACGTGTGCAGCTCCGTCCACGACGGGCGTCGGGAACTTTTTTCCCGTGTCCCCGTATGGCCCGTTCTGGATACGTGTACTGGTCCGTGTACGGATCGCGGAATCGTCTGTGCTTTTGCCATGTTTTCCATGGCACGCGTGTAGCTCCGTCCACGACGGGCGTCGGGAACTTTTTTCCCGTGTCCTCGTAGGGCCTGTTCTGGGTACGTGTACTGGTCCGTGTACGGATCGTGGAATCGTTTGTGCTTTTGCCATGTTTTCCATGGCATGCGTGCAGCTCCGTCCACGACGGGCATCGGGAACTTTTTTTCCCGTGTCCCCGTATGGCCCGTTCTGGGTACGTGTACTGGTCCGTGTACGAATCGTGGAATCTACTGTTCTTTTGCCATGTTTTCCATGGCACGCGTGTAGCTCCGTCCACGACGGGCGTCGGGAACTTTTTTCCCGTGTCCCCGTACGACCCGTTCTAGGTACCTGTACTAGTCCGTGTACGGATCATGGAATCGTCTGTGCTTTTGCCATGTTTTCCATGGCATGCGTGTAGCTCCGTCCACGACGGGCGTCGGGAGCTTTTTTTCCCGTGTCCCCGTAGGGCCCGTTCTGGATACGTCTACAGGTCCGTGTACGGATCATGGAATCGTCTGTGCTTTTGCCATGTTTTCAATGGCACGCGTGCAGCTCCATCCACGATGGGTGTCGGGAACTTTTTTTCCCGTGTCCCTGTATGACCCGTTCTGGGTACGTGTACTGGTCCGTGTACGGATCGTGGAATCGTCTGTGCTTTTTCCCTGTTTTCCATGGCACGCGTGCAGCTCCATCCACGACGGGCGTCGGGAACTTTTTTTCCGGTGTCCCCGTACGGCCCGTTCTGGGTACGTGTACTGGTCCGTGTACGGATCGTGGAATCGTTTATGCTTTTGCCATGTTTTCCATGGCACGTGTGCAGCTCCGTCCACGACGGGCGTCGGGAACTTTTTTTCCCGTGTCCCCGTATGGCCCGTTCTGGATACGTGTACTGGTCCGTGTACGGATCGTGGAATCGTCTGTGCTTTTGCCATGTTTTCCATGGCATGCGTGCAGCTCCGTCCACGACGGGCATCGGGAACTTTTTTTCCCATGTCCCCGTACGGCCCATTCTAGGTACGTGTACTGGACCGTGTACGGATCATGGAATCGTCTTTCCTGTTGCCCCGTTTTCCTTGGCACGCGTGCAGCTCTGTCCATGACAGGTGTCGGGAACTTTTTTTCATGTGTCCCCGTACGGCCCGTTCTGGGTACATGTAATGGTCCATGTATGGATCATGGAATCGTTTGTGCTTTTGCCATGTTTTCCATGGCATGTGTGCAGCTCCGTCCACGACGGGCGTCGGGAACTTTTTTTCCCGTGTCCTCGTACGGCCCGTTCTGGGTACGTGTACTGGTCCGTGTACGGATCGTGGAATCGTCTATGCTTTTGCCCTGTTTTCCATGGCACGTGTGCAGCTCCGTCCACGATGGGTGTCGGGAACTTTTTTTTCCAGTGTCCCCATAGGGCCCATTTCTGGGTACGTGTACTGGTCCGTGTACGGATCGTGGAATCGTCTGTGCTTTTGCCCTGTTTTCCATGGCACGCGTGCAGCTCCATCCACGACGGGCGTCAGGAACTTCTTTTCCCGTGTCCCCGTAGGGCCCGTTCTGGGTACGTGTACTTGTCTGTGTACGGATCATGGAATCATCTGTGCTTTTGCCATGTTTTCAATGGCACGCGTGCAGCTCCGTCCACGATGCGTGTCGGGAACTTTTTTTCCCGTGTCCCCATACGACCCGTTCTGGGTACGTGTACTGGTCCGTGTATGGATCGTGGAACCGTCTGTCCTTTTGCCCTGTTTTCCATGGCACGCGTACAGCTCCGTCCACGACGGGTGCCGGGAACTTTTTTTCACGTGTCCCCGTACGGCCCGTTCTGGGTACGTGTACTGGTCCGTGTACGGATTGTGGAATCGTCTGTGCTTTTGCCCTGTTTTCGATGGCACGCGTGCAGCTCCGTCCACGACGGGCGTCGGGAAGTTTTTTTCCCGTGTCCCCGTATGGCCTGTTCTGGATACGTGTACTGGTTCATGTACGGATCGTGGAATCGTCTGTTCTTTAGCCATGTTTTCCATGGCACGCGTGCAGCTCCGTCCACGACAGGCGTCGGGAACTTTTTTCCCGTGTCCCCGTAGGGCCTGTTCTGGGTACGTGTACTGGTCCGTGTACGGATCATGGAATCGTCTGTGCTTTTGCCATGTTTTCCATGGCACGCGTGTAGGTCCGTCCACGACGGGCGTCGGGAACTTTTTTTCCCATGTCCCCGTACGGCCCATTCTAGGTACGTGTACTGGTCCGTGTACGGATCGTGGAATCGTCTGTGCTTTTGCCCCGTTTTCCATGGCACGCGTGCAGCTCCGTCCACGACGGGTGTCGGGAACTTTTTTTCTCGTGTCCCCGTATGGCCCGTTCTGGGTACGTGTACTGGTCCATGTATGGATCGTGGAATCGTTTGTGCTTTTGCCCTGTTTTCCATGGCACGCGTGCAGCTCCGTCCACGATGGGCATCGGGAACTTTTTTCCCGTGTCCCCGTATGGCCCGTTCTAGGTACGTGTACTGGTCCGTGTACGGATCGTGGAATCGTCTGTGCTTTTGCCCTGTTTTCCATGGCATGCGTGCAGCTCCGTCCACGACGGGCGTCGGGAACTTTTTTCCCGTGTCCCCGTACGGCCCGTTCTAGGTACGTGTACTTGTCCGTGTACGGATTGTGGAATCGTCTGTGCTTTTGCCCTGTTTTCCATGTCACGCGTGCAGCTCCATCCACGACGGGCGTCGGGAACTTTTTTCCCATGTCCACGTACGGCCCATTCTGGGTACGTGTACTGGTCCGTGTACGGATCGTGGAATCATCTGTGCTTTTGCCCTGTTTTCCAATGCACGCGTGCAACTCCGTCCACGACGGGTGTCGGGAACTTTTTTTCCCGTGTCCCCGTACGGCCCGTTCTGGGTATGTGTACTGGTCCGTGTATGGATCATGGAATCGTCTGTTCTTTTGCCATGTTTTCCATGGCACGCGTGCAGCTCCGTCCACGACGGGCATCGGGAACTTTTTTTCCCATGTCCCCGTACGGCCCATTCTATGTACGTGTATTGGTCCGTGTACGGATCGTGGAATCGTCTTTGCTTTTGCCCCGTTTTCCTTGGCACGCGTGCAGCTCCGTCCATGATGGGTGTCGGGAACTTTTTTTCCCGTGTCCCCGTACGGCCCGTTCTAGGTACGTGTACTGGTCCATGTACGAATCGTGGAATCGTTTGTGCTTTTGCCCTGTTTTCCATGGCACGCGTGCAGCTCCGTCCACGATGGGCGTCGGGAAATTTTTCCCGTGTCCCCGTATGGCCCGTTCTGGGTCCGTCTACTGGTCCGTGTACGGATTGTGGAATCGTCTATGCTTTTGCCCTATTTTCCATGGCACGCGTGCAGCTCCATCCACGACGGGCGTCGGGAACTTTTTTCCCGTGTCCTCGTACGGCCCGTTCTGGATACGTGTACTGCTCTGTGTACGGATCGTGGAATCGTCTGTGCTTTTTCCATGTTTTCCATGGCACGCGTGCAGCTCCGTCCATGACGGGCGTCGGGAACTTTTTTCCCGTGTCCCCATACGTCCCGTTCTGGATACGTGTACTGGTCCGTGTAGAGATCGTGGAATCGTCTGTGCTTTTGCCCTGTTTTCCATGGCACGCGTGCAGCTCCGTCCATGACGGGCGTCGGGATCTTTTTTCCCGTGTCCCCGTAGGGCCTGTTCTGGGTACGTGTACTGGTCCGTGTACGGATCGTGGAATCGTCTGTGCTTTTGCCCTAGTTTCCATGGCACGGGTGTAGCTCCGTCCACGACGGGTGTCGGGAACTTTTTTCCCGTGTCCCCGTACGGCCCGTTCTGGGTATGTGTACTGGTCCGTGTACGGCTCGTGGAATTGTTTGTGCTTTTGCCCTGTTTTCCATGGCACGCGTGCAGCTCCGTCCACGATGGGCGTCAGGAACTTTTTTTCCCGTGTCCCCGTACGGCCCGTTCTGGGTACGTGTACTGGTCCGCGTACGGATCGTGGAATCGTCTGTGCTTTTGCCCTATTTTCCATGGCACGCGTGCAGCTCCATCCACAACGGGCGTCAGGAACTTTTTTCCCGTCTCCTCTACGACCCGTTCTAGGTACGTGTACTGGTCCGTGTACGGATTGTGGAATCGTTTGTGCTTTTGCCCTGTTTTCCATGGCACGCATGCAGCTCCGTCCATGACCGGCGTCGGGAACTTTTTTTCCTGTGTCCCCGTATGGCCCGTTCTAGGTACGTGTACTGGTCCGTGTACGGATCGTGGAATCGTCTGTTCTTTTGCCATGTTTTCCATGGCACGCATGCAGCTCCGTCCACGACGGGCGTCGGGATATTTTTTCCCGTGTCCCCGTAGGGCCTGTTCAAGGTACGTGTACTGGTCCGTGTACGGATCGTGGAATTGTCTGTGCTTTTGCCATGTTTTGCATGGCACGCGTGCAGCTCCGTCCATGACGGGCGTCGGGAACTTTTTTCCCATGTCCCCGGAGGGCCCGTTCTGGGTACGTGTACTGGTCCGTGTACGGATCGTGGAATCGTCTGTGCTTTTGCCCTGTTTTCCATGGCACGCGTGTAGCTCCGTCCACGATGGGTGTTGGGAACTTTTTTTCCCGCGTCCCCGTACGGCCTGTTCTGGGTACGTGTACTGGTCCATGTATGGATCGTGGAATCTTTTGTGCTTTTTCCATGTTTTCCATGGCACGCGTGCAGCTCAATCCACGACGGGCATCGTGAACTTTTTTTCCCGTGTCCCCATACGGCCTGTTCTGGGTACGTGTTCTGGTCCATGTACGGATCATGGAATCGTTTGTGCTTTTGCCATGTTTTCCATGGCACACGTGCAGCTCCGTCCACGACGGGCATCGAGAACTTTTTTTACCGAGTCCCCGTACGGCCCGTTCTGGGTACGTGTACTGGTCCGTGTACAGATTGTGGAATCGTCTATGCTTTTGCACTGTTTTCCATGGCACGCGTGCAGCTCCGTCCACGACAGGCGTCGGGAGCTTTTTTTCCCGTGTCCCCGTAGGGCCCGTTCTGGATACGTGTACTGGTCCGTGTACGGATCGTGTAATAGTCTGTGCTTTTGCCCTGTTTTCCATGGCACGTATGCAGCTCCGTCCATGACGGGCATCGGGAACTTTTTTCTCGTGTCCCCATACGGCCCGTTCTAGGTACGTGTACTGGTCTATGTATGGATCTTGGAATCGTCTGTGCTTTTGCCCTGTTTTCCATGGCACGCATGCAGCTCCGTCCATGATGGGTGTCGGGAACTTTTTTCCCGTGTCCCCGTACGACCCATTCTGGGTACGTGTACTGGTCCATGTACAGATCGTGGAATCGTCTATCCTTTTGCCCTGTTGTCCATGGCACGCGTGCAGCTCCGTCCACGACGGGCGTCGGGAACTTTTTTTCCCGTGTCCTCGTACGGCCTGTTCTGGGTACGTGTACTGGTTCGTGTACGGATCGTGGAATCGTCTGTGCTTTTGCCCTGTTTTCCATGGCACGCGTGCAGCTCCATCCACGACGGGCGTCGGGAACTTTTTCCCTGTGTCCCCGTACGGCCCATTCTGGGTACGTGTACTGGTTCGTGTACGGATCGTGGAATCGTCTGTGCTTTTGCCCTGTTTTCCATGGCACGCGTGCAGCT
This sequence comes from Triticum timopheevii, assembly GCA_963921465.1. Lineage (NCBI taxonomy): Eukaryota > Viridiplantae > Streptophyta > Magnoliopsida > Poales > Poaceae > Triticum > Triticum timopheevii. The sequence goes on from OY997269.1 coordinate 694,131,122, forward strand.
CCGTCCACGACGGGCGTCGGGAACTTTTTTCCCGTGTCCCCGTAGGGCCTGTTCTGGGTACGTGTACTGGTCCGTGTACGGATCGTGGAATCGTCTGTGCTTTTGCCATGTTTTGCATGGCAGGCGTGCAGCTCCGTCCATGACGGGCGTCGGGAACTTTTTTCCCATGTCCTCGTACGGCCCATTCTCGTTACGTGTACTGGTCCGTGTACGGATCGTGGAATCGTCTATGCTTTTGCCCTGTTTTCCATGGCACGCGTGTAGCTCCGTCCACAACGGGTGTCGGGAACTTTTTTTCCCGTGTCCCCGTACGGCCCGTTCTGGGTACATGTACTGGTCCATGTATGGATTGTGGAATCGTTTGTGCTTTTGCCCTGTTTTCCATCGCACGCGTGCAGCTCCGTCCACGACGGGCGTCGGGAAATTTTTTCCCGTGTCCACGTTTGGCCCGTTCTGGGTACGTGTACTGGTCTGTGTATGGATCGTGGAATCGTCTGTGCTTTTGCCATGTTTTGCATGGCACGCGTGCAGCTCCGTCCACGACGGGTGTCGGGAACTTTTTTTCGCATGTCCCCGTAGGGCCCATTCTGGGTACGTGTACTGGTCCGTGTACGGATCGTGGAATCGTCTGTGCTTTTGCCCTATTTTCCATGGCACACATGTAGCTCCGTCCACGACGGGTGTCGGGAACTTTTTTCCCGTGTCCCCGTACGGCCCGTTTTGGGTATGTGTACTGGTCCATGTATGGATCGTGGAATCGTTTGTGCTTTTTGCCCTGTTTTCCATGGCACGCGTGCAGCTCCATCCACGACGGGCGGCAGGAACTTTTTTTCCAGTGTCCCCGTATGGCCCGTTCTGGGTACGTGTACTGGTCCGTGTACGAATCGTGGAATCGTCTGTGCTTTTGCCCTGTTTTCCATGGCACGCATGCAGCTCCGTCCACGACGGGCATTGGGAACTTTTTTCCCGTGTCCCTGTACGGCCCGTTCTGGGTACATGTACTGGTCCGTGTACAGATCGTGGAATCGTCTGTGCTTTTGCCCTGTTTTCCATGGCACGCGTGCAACTCCGTCCACGACGGGCGTCGGGAGCTTTTTTCCCGTGTCCCCGTAGGGCCCGTTCTGGATACGTGTACTGGTCCGTGTACGGATCGTGGAATCGTCTGTGCTTTTGCCCTGTTTTCCATGGCACGCGTGCAGCTCCGTCCATGACGGGCGTCGGGAACTTTTTTCCCGTGTCCCCATACGGCCCGTTCTGGGTACGTGTACTGGTCCCTGTACGGATCTTGGAATCGTCTGTGCTTTTGCCCTGTTTTCCAGGGCACGCGTGCAGCTCCGTCCATGACGGGCGTCAGGACCTTTTTTTCCCGTGTCCCCGTAGGGCCCGTTCTGGGTACGTGTACTTGTCTGTGTACGGATTGTGGAATCGTCTGTGCTTTTGCCATGTTTTCAATGGCACACGTGCAGCTCCGTCCATGATGGGTGTCGGGAACTTTTTTTCCCGTGTCACCGTACGACCCGTTCTGGGTACGTGTACTGGTCCGTGTACGGATCATGGAATCGTCTGTCCTTTTGCTCTGTTTTCCATGGCACGCGTGCACCTCCATCCACGACGGGCGTCGGGAACTTTTTTTCTCGTGTCCCCGTACGGCCCGTTCTGGGTACGTGTACTGGTCCATGTACGGTTCATGGAATCGTCTGTGCTTTTGCCCTGTTTACCATGGCACGCGTGCAGCTCCATCCACGATGGGCGTCGGGAACTTTTTTCCCCGTGTCCCCGTACGGCCCGTTCTGGGTACGTGTACTGGTCCGTGTACGGATCGTGGAATCGTCCGTGCTTTTGCCCTGTTTTCCATGGCACGCGTGCAGCTCCGTCCATGACGTGCGTCGAGAACTTTTTTCCCCGTGTCCCCGTATGGCCCGTTCTGGGTACGTGTATTGGTCCGTGTATGGATCGTGGAATCGTCTGTTCTTTTGCCATATTTTCCATGGCACGCGTGTAGCTAAGTCCACGACGGGCATCGGGAACATTTTTCCCGTGTCCCCGTAGGGCCTGTTCTGGGTACGTGTACTGGTCCGTGTACGAATCGTGGAATCGTCTGTGCTTTTGCCATGTTTTGCATGGCACGCGTGCAGCTCCGTCCACGACGGGTGTCGGGAACTTTTTTTCCGGTGTCCCCATATGGCCCATTCTGGGTACGTGTACTGGTCCATGTATGGATCGTGGAATCGTTTGTGCTTTTGCCCTGTTTTCCATGGCACGCGTGCAGCTCCGTCCACGACGGGTGTCGGGAACTTTTTTTCCGGTGTCCCCGTACGGCCCATTCTAGGTACGTGTACTGGTCCATGTATGGATCGTGGAATCTTTTGTGCTTTTGCCCTGTTTTCCATGGCACGCATGCAGCTCCGTCCACGACGGGCGTCGAGAACTTTTTTTCTCGTGTCCCCGTACGACCCGTTCTGGGTACGTGTACTGGTCCGTGTACGGATCGTGGAATCGTCTGTGCTTTTGCCCTGTTTTCCATGGCACGCATGCAGCTCCATCCACGACGGGCGTCGGGAACTTTTTCCCTGTGTCCCCGTACGGCCCATTCTGGGTACGTGTACTGGTTCGTGTACGGATCGTGGAATCGTCTGTGCTTTTGCCCTGTTTTCCATGGCATGCGTGCAGCTCCGTCCACGACGGGCGTCGGGAACTTTTTTCCCGTGTCCCCGTAGGGCCTGTTCTGGGTACGTGTACTGGTCCGTGTACGGATCGTGGAATCGTCTGTGCTTTTGCCATGTTTTGCATGGCAGGCGTGCAGCTCCGTCCATGACGGGCGTCGGGAACTTTTTTTCCCATGTCCTCGTACGGCCCATTCTAGTTACATGTACTGGTCCGTGTACGGATCGTGGAATCGTCTATGCTTTTGCCCTGTTTTCCATGGCACGCGTGCAGCTCCGTCCACAACGGGTGTCGGGAACTTTTTTTCCCGTGTCCCCGTACGGCCCGTTCTGGGTACATGTACTGGTCCATGTATGGATTGTGGAATCGTTTGTGCTTTTGCCCTGTTTTCCATCGCACGCGTGCAGCTCCGTCCACGACGGGCGTCGGGAACTTTTTTCCCGTGTCCACGTATCGCCCGTTCTGGGTACGTGTACTGGTCTGTGTATGGATCGTGGAATCGTCTGTGCTTTTGCCATGTTTTGCATGGCACGCGTGCAGCTCCGTCCATGACGGGCGTCGGGAACTTTTTTTCGCATGTCCCCGTAGGGCCCATTCTGGGTACGTGTACTGGTCCGTGTACGGATCGTGGAATCGTCTGTGCTTTTGCCCTATTTTCCATGGCACACATGTAGCTCCGTCCACGACGGGTGTCGGGAACTTTTTTCCCGTGTCCCCGTACGGCCCGTTCTGGGTACGTGTACTGGTCCATGTATGGATCGTGGAATCGTTTGTGCTTTTTGCCCTGTTTTCCATGGCACGCGTGCAGCTCCATCCACGACGGGCGGCAGGAACTTTTTTTCCAGTGTCCCCGTATGGCCCGTTCTGGGTACGTGTACTGGTCCGTGTACGAATCGTGGAATCGTCTGTGCTTTTGCCCTGTTTTCCATGGCACGCATGCAGCTCCGTCCACGACGGGCATTGGGAACTTTTTTCCCGTGTCCCCGTACGGCCCGTTCTGGGTACATGTACTGGTCCGTGTACAGATCGTGGAATCGTCTGTGCTTTTGCCCTGTTTTCCATGGCACGCGTGCAACTCCGTCCACGACGGGCGTCGGGAGCTTTTTTCCCGTGTCCCCGTAGGGCCCGTTCTGGGTACGTGTACTTGTCTGTGTACGGATTGTGGAATCGTCTGTGCTTTTGCCATGTTTTCAATGGCACACGTGCAGCTCCGTCCATGATGGGTGTCGGGAACTTTTTTTCCCGTGTCACCGTACGACCCGTTCTGGGTACGTGTACTGGTCCGTGTACGGATCATGGAATCGTCTGTCCTTTTGCTCTGTTTTCCATGGCACGCGTGCACCTCCATCCACGACGGGCGTCGGGAACTTTTTTTCTCGTGTCCCCGTACGGCCCGTTCTGGGTACGTGTACTGGTCCATGTACGGTTCATGGAATCGTCTGTGCTTTTGCCCTGTTTACCATGGCACGCGTGCAGCTCCATCCACGATGGGCGTCGGGAACTTTTTTCCCCGTGTCCCCGTACGGCCCGTTCTGGGTACGTGTACTGGTCCGTGTACGGATCGTGGAATCATCTGTGCTTTTGCCCTGTTTTCCATGGCACGCGTGCAGCTCCGTCCATGACGTGCATCGGGAACTTTTTTTCCCGTGTCCCCGTATGGCCCGTTCTGGGTACGTGTATTGGTCCGTGTATGGATCGTGGAATCGTCTGTTCTTTTGCCATATTTTCCATGGCACGCGTGCAGCTCCGTCCACGACGGGTGTCGGGAACTTTTTTTCCGGTGTCCCCATATGGCCCATTCTGGGTACGTGTACTGGTCCATGTATGGATCGTGGAATCGTTTGTGCTTTTGCCCTGTTTTCCATGGCACGCGTGCAGCTCCGTCCACGATGGGTGTCGGGAACTTTTTTTCCGGTGTCCCCGTACGGCCCATTCTGGGTACGTGTACTGGTCCATGTATGGATCGTGGAATCTTTTGTGCTTTTGCCCTGTTTTCCATGGCACGCGTGCAGCTCCGTCCACGACGGGCGTCGAGAACTTTTTTTCTCGTGTCCCCGTACGACCCATTCTGGGTACGTGTACTGGTCCGTGTACGGATCATGGAATTGTCTGTGCTTTTGCCCTGTTTTCCATGGCACGCGTGCAGCTCCGTCCATGACGGGCGTGGGGAACTTTTTTTCCCGTGTCCCCGTATGGCCTGTTCTGGGTACGTGTATTGGTCCGTGTATGGATCGTGGAATCGTCTGTTCTTTTGCCATGTTTTCCATGGCACGCGTGCAGCTCCGTCCACGACGGTCGTCGGGAACTTTTTTCCCGTGTCCCCATAGGGCCTGTTCTGGGTACGTGTACTGGTCCGTGTACGGATCGTGGATTCGTCTGTGCTTTTGCCATGTTTTGCGTGGCACGCGTGCAGCTCCATCCATGATGGGCGTCGGGAATTTTTTTCCCATGTCCCCATACGGCCCATTCTAGGTACGTGTACTGGTCCGTGGACGGATCGTGGAATCGTCTGTGCTTTTGCCCTCTTTTCCATGGCATGCGTGCAGCTCCGTCCACGACGGGCGTCGGGAACTTTTTTTCCCATGTCCCCATATGGCCCGTTCTGGGTACGTGTACTGGTCCGTGTACGGATTGTGGAATCGTCTGTGCTTTTGCCCTGTTTTCCATGGCACGCCTGCAGCACCGTCCATGAAGGGCGTCGTGAACTTTTTTTCCCGTGTCCCCGAAACGGCCCGTTCTGTGTACGTGTACTGGTCCGTGTACGGATCGTGGAATCGTCTGTGCTTTTGCCCTGTTTTCCATGGCACGTGTGCAGCTCCGTCCACAACGGGTGTCGGGAGCTTTTTTTCCCGTGTCCGCGTACGGACCGTTCTGGATACGTTTACTGGTCCGTGTACGGATCGTGGAATCGTTTGTGCTTTTGCCATGTTTTCCATGGCACGCATGCAGCTCCGTCCACGACAGGCGTCGGGAACTTTTTTTCTCGTGTCCCCATAGGGCCCGTTCTGGGTGCGTGTACTAGTCCATGTACGGATCGTGGAATCATCTGTGCTTTTGCCCTGTTTTCCATGGCACGCGTGCAGCTCCATCCATGAAGGGCGTCGGGAACTTTTTTCCCGTGTCCCCGTATGGCCCGTTCTGGGTACGTGTACTGGTCCGTGTACGGATCGTGGAATCGTCTATGTTTTTGCCCTGTTATCCATGGCGTGCGTGCAGCTCCGTCCACGACGGGCATTAGGAACTTTTTTCCCGTGTCCCCGTAGGGCCCGTTCTGGGTACGTGTACTTGTCTTTGTACGGATTGTGGAATCGTCTGTGCTTTTGCCATGTTTTCAATGGCACGCGTGCAACTGCGTCCATGATGCGTGTCGGGAACTTTTTTTCCCGTGTCCCCGTACGACCCGTTCTGGGTACGTGTACTGATCCGTGTACGGATCATGGAATCCTCTGTGCTTTTGCCCTGTTTTCCATGGCACGCCTGTAGCTCCGACCACAACGGGCGTCGGGAACTTTTTTTCCCGTGTCCCCGTATGGCCCGTTCTGGGTACGTGTACTGGTCCGTGTATGGAACGTGGAATCGTCTGTGCTTTCGCCATGTTTTCAATGGCATGTGTGCAGCTCCGTCCACGATGGGTGTCGGGAACTTTTTTTCCCGTGTCCCCGTACGACCCTTTCTGGGTACGTGTACTGGTCCCTGTATGGATCGTGGAATCGTTTGTGCTTTTGCCCTGTTTTCCATGGCACGCGTGCAGCTCCGTCCACGACGGGCGTCGGGAACTTTTTTTCCCGTGTCCCCGTATGGCCCGTTCTGGGTACGTGTACTGGTCCATGTACGGATCGTGGAATCGTCTGTGCTTTTGCCCTGTTTTCCATGGCACGCGTGCAGCTCCGTCCACGATGGGCGTCGGGAACTTTTTTTCCCGTGTCCCCGCACGGCCCATTCTGGGTACGTGTACGGATCGTGGAATCGTCTGTGCTTTTGCCCTGTTTTCCATGGCACGCGTGCGGCTCCGTCCACGATGGGCGTCGGGAGCTTTTTTTCCCATGTCCCTGTAGGGCCCGTTCTGGATACGTGTACTGGTCCGTGTACGGATCGTGGAATCGTCTCTGCTTTTGCCCTGTTTTCCATGGCACGCGTGCAGCTCCGTCCATGACGGGCGTCGGGAAATTTTTTCCCGTGTCCCCATACGGCCCGTTCTGGGTACGTGTACTAGTCCGTGTACGGATCTTGGAATCGTCTGTGCTTTTGCCCTGTTTTCCATGGCACGCGAGCAGTTCCGTCCACGACGGTCGTCAGGAACTTTTTTTCCCGTGTCCCCGTAGGGCCCGTTCTGGGTACGTGTACTTGTCTATGTATGGATCGTGGAATCGTCTGTGCTTTTGCCATGTTTTCAATGGCACACATGCAGCTCCATCCATGATGGGTGTCGGGAACTTTTTTCCCGTGTCCCCGTATGACCCGTTCTGGGTACGTGTACTGGTCCGTGTACGGATCGTGGAATCGTCTGTCCTTTTGCTCTGTTTTCCATGGCACGCGTGCACCTCCATCCACGACGGGCGTCGGGAACTTTTTTTCTCGTGTCCCCGTACGGCCCGTTCTGGGTACGTGTACTGGTCCATGTACGGTTCATGGAATCGTCTGTGCTTTTGCCCTGTTTACCATGGCACGCGTGCAGCTCCATCCACGATGGGCGTCGGGAACTTTTTTCCCCGTGTCCCCGTACGGCCCGTTCTGGGTACGTGTACTGGTCCGTGTACGGATCGTGGAATCGTCTGTGCTTTTGCCCTGTTTTCCATGGCACGCGTGCAGCTCCGTCCATGACGTGCATCGGGAACTTTTATTCCCGTGTCCCCGTATGGCCCGATATGGGTACGTGTATTGGTCCGTGTATGGATCGTGGAATCGTCTGTTCTTTTGCCATATTTTCCATGGCACGCGTGCAGCTCCGTCCACGACGGGTGTCGGGAACTTTTTTTCCGGTGTCCCCATATGGCCCATTCTGGGTACGTGTACTGGTCCATGTATGGATCGTGGAATCGTTTGTGCTTTTGCCCTGTTTTCCATGGCACGCGTGCAGCTCCGTCCACGACGGGTGTCGGGAACTTTTTTTCCGGTGTCCCCGTACGGCCCATTCTGGGTACGTGTACTGGTCCATGTATGGATCGTGGAATCTTTTGTGCTTTTGCCCTGTTTTCCATGGCACGCGTGCAGCTCCGTCCACGACGGGCGTCGAGAACTTTTTTTCTCGTGTCCCCGTACGACCCGTTCTGGGTACGTGTACTGGTCCGTGTACGGATCATGGAATTGTCTGTGCTTTTGCCCTGTTTTCCATGGCACGCGTGCAGCTCCGTCCATGACGGGCGTGGGGAACTTTTTTTCCCGTGTCCCCGTATGGCCTGTTCTGGGTACGTGTATTGGTCCGTGTATGGATCGTGGAATCGTCTGTTCTTTTGCCATGTTTTCCATGGCACGCGTGCAGCTCCGTCCACGACGGTCGTCGGGAACTTTTTTCCCGTGTCCCCATAGGGCCTGTTCTGGGTACGTGTACTGGTCCGTGTACGGATCGTGGATTCGTCTGTGCTTTTGCCATGTTTTGCGTGGCACGCGTGCAGCTCCGTCCATGATGGGCGTCGGGAATTTTTTTCCCATGTCCCCATACGGCCCATTCTATGTACGTGTACTGGTCCGTGTACGGATCGTGGAATCGTCTGTGCTTTTGCCCTCTTTTCCATGGCATGCGTGCAGCTCCGTCCACGACGGGCGTCGGGAACTTTTTTTCCCATGTCCCCATATGGCCCGTTCTGGGTACGTGTACTGGTCCGTGTACGGATTGTGGAATCGTCTGTGCTTTTGCCCTGTTTTCCATGGCACGCCTGCAGCACCGTCCATGAAGGGCGTCGTGAACTTTTTTTCCCGTGTCCCCGAAACGGCCCGTTCTGTGTACGTGTACTGGTCCGTGTACGGATCGTGGAATCGTCTGTGCTTTTGCCCTGTTTTCCATGGCACGTGTGCAGCTCCGTCCACAACGGGTGTCGGGAGCTTTTTTTCCCGTGTCCGCGTACGGACCGTTCTGGATACGTTTACTGGTCCGTGTACGGATCGTGGAATCGTTTGTGCTTTTGCCATGTTTTCCATGGCACGCATGCAGCTCCGTCCACGACAGGCGTCGGGAACTTTTTTTCTCGTGTCCCCATAGGGCCCGTTCTGGGTGCGTGTACTAGTCCATGTACGGATCGTGGAATCATCTGTGCTTTTGCCCTGTTTTCCATGGCACGCGTGCAGCTCCATCCATGACGGGCGTCGGGAACTTTTTTCCCGTGTCCCCGTATGGCCCGTTCTGGGTACGTGTACTGGTCCGTGTACGGATCGTGGAATCGTCTGTGCTTTTGCCCTGTTATCCATGGCGTGCGTGCAGCTCCGTCCACGACGGGCATTAGGAACTTTTTTCCCGTGTCCCCGTAGGGCCCGTTCTGGGTACGTGTACTTGTCTTTGTATGGATTGTGGAATCGTCTGTGCTTTTGCCATGTTTTCAATGGCACGCGTGCAACTGCGTCCATGATGGGTGTCGGGAACTTTTTTTCCCGTGTCCCCGTACGACCCGTTCTGGGTACGTGTACTGGTCCGTGTACGGATCATGGAATCCTCTGTGCTTTTGCCCTGTTTTCCATGGCACGCCTGTAGCTCCGACCACAACGGGCGTCGGGAACTTTTTTTCCCGTGTCCCCGTATGGCCCGTTCTGGGTACGTGTACTGGTCCGTGTATGGATCGTGGAATCGTCTGTGCAGCTCCGTCCACGATGGGTTTCGGGAACTTTTTTTCCCGTGTCCCCGTACGACCCTTTCTGGGTACGTGTACTGGTCCCTGTATGGATCGTGGAATCGTTTGTGCTTTTGCCCTGTTTTCCATGGCACGCGTGCAGCTCCGTCCACGACGGGCGTCGGGAACTTTTTTTCCCGTGTCCCCGTATGGCCCGTTCTGGGTACGTGTACTGGTCCATGTACGGATCGTGGAATCGTCTGTGCTTTTGCCCTGTTTTCCATGGCACGCGTGCAGCTCCGTCCACGATGGGCGTCGGGAACTTTTTTTCCCGTGTCCCCGCACGGCCCGTTCTGGGTACGTGTACGGATCGTGGAATCGTCTGTGCTTTTGCCCTGTTTTCCATGGCACGCGTGCGGCTCCGTCCACGATGGGCGTCGGGAGCTTTTTTTCCCGTGTCCCTGTAGGGCCCGTTCTGGATACGTGTACTGGTCCGTGTACGGATCGTGGAATCGTCTGTGCTTTTGCCCTGTTTTCCATGGCACGCGTGCAGCTCCGTCCATGACGGGCGTCGGGAACTTTTTTCCCGTGTCCCCATACGGCCCGTTCTAGGTACGTGTACTAGTCCGTGTACGGATCTTGGAATCGTCTGTGCTTTTGCCCTGTTTTCCATGGCACGCGAGCAGTTCCGTCCACGACGGTCGTCAGGAACTTTTTTTCCCGTGTCCCCGTAGGGCCCGTTCTGGGTACGTGTACTTGTCTATGTATGGATCGTGGAATCGTCTGTGCTTTTGCCATGTTTTCAATGGCACACATGCAGCTCCATCCATGATGGGTGTCGGGAACTTTTTTCCCGTGTCCCCGTACGACCCGTTCTGGGTACGTGTACTGGTCCGTGTACGGATCGTGGAATCGTCTGTCCTTTTGCCCTGTTTTCCATGCCACGCGTGCAGCCCCGTCCACGACGGGCGTCGGGAACTTTTTTTCCTGTGCCCCCGTACGGCCCGTTCTGGGTACGTGTACTAGTCTGTGTACGGATCGTGGAATCGTTTGTGCTTTTGCCCTGTTTTCCATGGCACGCGTGCAGCTCCATCCACGACGGGCGTCGGGAACTTTTTCCCGTGTCCCCGTACGGACCGTTCTGGATACGTCTACTGGTCCGTGTACGGATCGTGGAATCGTTTGTGCTTTTGCCATGTTTTCCATGGCACGCATGCAGCTCCGTCCACGACAGGCGTCGGGAACTTTTTTTCTCGTGTCCCCATAGGGCCCGTTCTGGGTGCGTGTACTAGTCCATGTACGGATCGTGGAATCATCTGTGCTTTTGCCCTGTTTTCCATGGCACGCGTGCAGCTCCATCCATGACGGGCGTCGGGAACTTTTTTCCCGTGTCCCCGTATGGCCCGTTCTGGGTACGTGTACTGGTCCGTGTACGGATCGTGGAATCGTCTGTGCTTTTGCCCTGTTATCCATGGCGTGCGTGCAGCTCCGTCCACGACGGGCATTAGGAACTTTTTTCCCGTGTCCCCGTAGGGCCCGTTCTGGGTACGTGTACTTGTCTTTGTATGGATTGTGGAATCGTCTGTGCTTTTGCCATGTTTTCAATGGCACGCGTGCAACTGCGTCCATGATGGGTGTCGGGAACTTTTTTTCCCGTGTCCCCGTACGACCCGTTCTGGGTACGTGTACTGGTCCGTGTACGGATCATGGAATCCTCTGTGCTTTTGCCCTGTTTTCCATGGCACGCCTGTAGCTCCGACCACAACGGGCGTCGGGAACTTTTTTTCCCGTGTCCCCGTATGGCCCGTTCTGGGTACGTGTACTGGTCCGTGTATGGATCGTGGAATCGTCTGTGCAGCTCCGTCCACGATGGGTTTCGGGAACTTTTTTTCCCGTGTCCCCGTACGACCCTTTCTGGGTACGTGTACTGGTCCCTGTATGGATCGTGGAATCGTTTGTGCTTTTGCCCTGTTTTCCATGGCACGCGTGCAGCTCCGTCCACGACGGGCGTCGGGAACTTTTTTTCCCGTGTCCCCGTATGGCCCGTTCTGGGTACGTGTACTGGTCCATGTACGGATCGTGGAATCGTCTGTGCTTTTGCCCTGTTTTCCATGGCACGCGTGCAGCTCCGTCCACGATGGGCGTCGGGAACTTTTTTTCCCGTGTCCCCGCACGGCCCGTTCTGGGTACGTGTACGGATCGTGGAATCGTCTGTGCTTTTGCCCTGTTTTCCATGGCACGCGTGCGGCTCCGTCCACGATGGGCGTCGGGAGCTTTTTTTCCCGTGTCCCTGTAGGGCCCGTTCTGGATACGTGTACTGGTCCGTGTACGGATCGTGGAATCGTCTGTGCTTTTGCCCTGTTTTCCATGGCACGCGTGCAGCTCCGTCCATGACGGGCGTCGGGAACTTTTTTCCCGTGTCCCCATACGGCCCGTTCTAGGTACGTGTACTAGTCCGTGTACGGATCTTGGAATCGTCTGTGCTTTTGCCCTGTTTTCCATGGCACGCGAGCAGTTCCGTCCACGACGGTCGTCAGGAACTTTTTTTCCCGTGTCCCCGTAGGGCCCGTTCTGGGTACGTGTACTTGTCTATGTATGGATCGTGGAATCGTCTGTGCTTTTGCCATGTTTTCAATGGCACACATGCAGCTCCATCCATGATGGGTGTCGGGAACTTTTTTCCCGTGTCCCCGTACGACCCGTTCTGGGTACGTGTACTGGTCCGTGTACGGATCGTGGAATCGTCTGTCCTTTTGCCCTGTTTTCCATGCCACGCGTGCAGCCCCGTCCACGACGGGCGTCGGGAACTTTTTTTCCTGTGCCCCCGTACGGCCCGTTCTGGGTACGTGTACTAGTCTGTGTACGGATCGTGGAATCGTTTGTGCTTTTGCCCTGTTTTCCATGGCACGCGTGCAGCTCCATCCACGACGGGCGTCGGGAACTTTTTCCCGTGTCCCCGTACGGACCGTTCTGGATACGTCTACTGGTCCGTGTACGGATCGTGGAATCGTTTGTGCTTTTGCCATGTTTTCCATGGCACGCATGCAGCTCCGTCCTCGACAGGCGTCGGGAACTTTTTTTCTCGTGTCCCCATAGGGCCCGTTCTGGGTGCGTGTACTAGTCCATGTACGGATCGTGGAATCATCTGTGCTTTTGCCCTGTTTTCCATGGCACGCGCGCAGCTCCGTCCATGACTGGCGTCGGGAACTTTTTTCCCGTGTCCCCGTATGGCCCGTTCTGGGTACGTGTACTGGTCCGTGTACGGATCGTGGAATCGTCTGTGCTTTTGCCCTGTTATCCATGGCGTGCGTGCAGCTCCGTCCACGACGGGCATTAGGAACTTTTTTCCCGTGTCCCCGTAGGGCCCGTTCTGGGTACGTGTACTTGTCTTTGTACGGATTGTGGAATCGTCTGTGCTTTTGCCATGTTTTCAATGGCACGCGTGCAACTGCGTCCACGATGGGTGTCAGGAACTTTTTTTCCCGTGTCCCCGTACGACCCGTTCTGGGTACGTGTACTGGTCCGTGTACGGATCATGGAATCCTCTGTGCTTTTGCCCTGTTTTCCATGGCACGCCTGTAGCTCCGACCACAACGGGCGTCGGGAACTTTTTTTCCCGTGTCCCCGTATGGCCCGTTCTGGGTACGTGTACTGGTCCGTGTATGGATCGTGGAATCGTCTGTGCTTTTGCCATGTTTTCAATGGCACGTGTGCAGCTCCGTCCACGATGGGTGTCGGGAACTTTTTTCCCGTGTCCCCGTACGGCCCTTTCTGGGTACGTGTACTGGTCCCTGTATGGATCGTGGAATCGTTTGTGCTTTTGCCCTGTTTTCCATGGCACGCGTGCAGCTCCGTCCACGACGGGCGTCGGGAACTTTTTTTCCCGTGTCCCCGTATGGCCCGTTCTGGGTACGTGTACTGGTCCGTGTACGGATCGTGGAATCGTCTGTGCTTTTGCCCTGTTTTCCATGGCACGCGTGCAGCTCCGTCCACGATGGGCGTCGGGAACTTTTTCCCGTGTCCCCGCACGGCCCGTTCTGGGTACGTGTACGGATCGTGGAATCGTCTGTGCTTTTGCCCTGTTTTCCATGGCACGCGTGCGGCTCCGTCCACGACGGGCGTCGGGAGCTTTTTTTCCCGTGTCCCTGTAGGGCCCGTTCTGGATACGTGTACTGGTCCGTGTACGGATCGTGGAATCGTCTGTGCTTTTGCCCTGTTTTCCATGGCACGCGTGCAGCCCCGTCCACGACGGGCGTCGGGAACTTTTTTTCCTGTGTCCCCATACGGCCCGTTCTAGGTACGTGTACTAGTCCGTGTACGGATCGTGGAATCGTTTGTGCTTTTGCCCTGTTTTCCATGGCACGCGTGCAGCTCCATCCACGACGGGCGTCGGGAACTTTTTCCCGTGTCCCCGTACGGCCCATTCTGGGTACGTGTACTAGTCCGTGTACGATTTGTGGAATCATCTGTGCTTTTGCCCCGTTTTCCATGGCACGCGTGCAGCTCCGTCCATGACGGGCGTCGGGAACTTTTTTCCCGTGTCCCCGTATGGCCCGTTCTGGGTACGTGTACTGGTCCATGTACGGATCGTGGAATCGTCTATGCTTTTGCCCTGTTTTCCATGGCACGCGTGCAGCTCCGTCGACGATGGGCGTCGGGAACTTTTTTCCCCGTGTCCCCGTACGGCCCGTTCTAGGTACGTGTACTGGTCCGTGTACGGTTCGTGGAATTGTTTGTGCTTTTGCCCTGTTTTCCATGGCACGCGTGCAGCTCCGTCCACTACGGTGTCGGGAACTTTTTTTCCCGTGTCCCCGTACGGCCCGTTCTGGGTACGTGTACTGGTCCGTGTACGGATCGTGGAATCGTCTGTGCTTTTGCCATGTTTTGCATGGCACGCGTGCAGCTCCGTCCATGACGGGTGTCGGGAACTTTTTTTCCCGTGTCCCCGTACGGCCCGTTCTGGGTACGTGTACTGGTCCATGTATGGATTGTGGAATCGTTTGTGCTTTTGCCCTGTTTTCCATGGCACGCGTGCAGCTCCGTCCACGACGGGCGTCGGGAACTTCTTTTCTTGTGTCCCCGTACGACCCGTTCTTGGTACGTGTACTGGTCCGTGTACGGATCGTGGAATCGTCTGTGCTTTCGCCCTGTTTTCCATGGCACGCGTGCAGCTCCGTCCAGAACGGGCGTCGGGAACTTTTTTTCCCGTGTCCCCATAGGGCCCGTTCTGGGTACGTGTACTGGTCTGTGTACGGATCGTGGAATAATCTGTGCTTTTGCCCTGTTTTCCATGGCACGCGTGCAGCTCCGTCCATGATGGGCGTCGGGAACTTTTTTCCCGTGTCCCCATACGGCCCGTTCTGGGTACGTGTACTGGTCCGTGTACGGATCGTGGAATCGTCGGTGCTTTTGCCCTGTTTTCCATGGCACGCGTGCAGCTCCGTCCACGACGGGCGTCAGGAACTTTTTTTCCTGTGTCCCCGTAGGGCCCGTTCTGGGTACTACTTGTCTGTGTACGGATCGTGGAATCGTCTGTGCTTTTGCCATGTTTTCAATGGCACGCGTGCAGCTCCATCCATGATGGGTGTCAGGAACTTTTTTTCCCGTGTCCCCGTACGACCCGTTCTGGGTACGTGTACTGGTCCGTGTACGGATCGTGCAATCCTCTGTGCTTTTGCCCTGTTTTCCATGGCACGCGTGCAGCTCCATCCACGACGGGCGTCGGGAACTTTTTTCCCGTGTCCCCGTATGACCCGTTCTTGGTACGTGTACTGGTCCGTGTACGGATCGTGGAATCGTCTATGCTTTTGCCCTGTTTTCCATGGCACGCGTGCAGCTCCGTCCACGATGGGCGTCGGGAACTTTTTTCCCGTGTCCCTGTACGGCCCATTCTAGGTACGTGTACTGGTCCGTGTACGGTTCGTGGAATCGTTTGTGCTTTTGCCCTGTTTTCCATGGCACGCGTGCAGCTCCGTCCACGACGGTGTCGGGAACTTTTTTTCCTGTGTCCCCGTACGGCCCGTTCTGGGTACGTGTACTGGTCCGTGTACGGATCGTGGAATCGTTTGTGCTTTTGCCATGTTTTCCATGGCACACATGCAGCTCCGTCCACGACGGGTGTTGGGAACTTTTTTTCCCGTGTCCCCGTACAACCCGTTCTGGGTACGTGTACTAGTCCCCGTGTACGGACCGTGGAATCGACTGTGCTTTTGCCTTGTTTTCCATGGCACGCGTGCAGCTCCTTCCACGACGGGTGTTGGGAAGTATTTTTCCCGCGTCCCCGTACGGCCCATTCTGGGTACGTGTACTTGTCCGTGTATGGATCGTTGAATCGTTTGTGCTTTTGCCCTGTTTTTTTCCCGTGTCCCCGTACGACCCGTTCTGGGTACGTGTACTGGTCCATGTACGGATCATGGAATCGTCTGTGCTTTCTCCCTGTTTTCCATGGCACGCGTGCAGCTCCGTCCACGACGGGCATCGGGAACTTTTTTTCCCGTGTCCCCGTAGGGCCCGTTCTGGGTACGTGTACTTGTCTGTGTACGGATCATGGAATCGTCTGTTCTTTTGCCATGTTTTCCATGGCACGCGTGCAGCTCCGTCCACGACGGGCGTCGGGAACTTTTTTCCCGTGTCCCCATAGGGCCTGTTCTAGGTACGTGTACTGGTCCGTGTACGGATCGTGGAATCGTCTGTGCTTTTGCCATGTTTTGCATGGCACGCGTGCAGCTCCGTCCACGACGAGTGTCGGGAACTTTTTTTCCCGTGTCCCCGTACGACCCGTTCTGGGTACGTGTACTGGTCCATGTATGGATTGTGGAATCGTTTGTGCTTTTGCCCTGTTTTCCATGGCACGCGTGCAGCTCCGTCCATGACGGGCGTCGGGAACTTTTTTCCCGTGTCCCCATACGGCCCGTTCTGGGTACGTGTACTGGTCCGTGTACGGATCGTGGAATCGTCTGTGCTTTTGCCCTGTTTTCCATGGCACGCGTGCAGCTCCGTCCACGACGGGCGTCAGGAACTTTTTTCCTGTGTCCCTGTAGGGCCCGTTCTAGGTACTACTTGACTGTGTATGGATCATGGAATCGTCTGTGCTTTTGCCATGTTTTCAATGGCACGCGTGCAGCTCCATCCATGATGGGTGTCGGGAACTTTTTTTCCCGTGTCCCCGTACGACCCGTTCTGGGTACGTGTACTGGTCCGTGTACGGATCGTGCAATCCTCTGTGCTTTTGCCCTATTGTCCATGGCACGCGTGCAGCTCCGTCCACGACGGGCGTCGGGAACTTTTTTCCCGTGTCCCCGTACGGCCCGTTTTTGGTACGTGTAGTGGTCCGTGTACGGATCGTGGACTCGTCTATGCTTTTGCCCTGTTTTCCATGGCACGCGTGCAGCTCCGTCCATGATGGGCGTCGGGAACTTTTTTTCCCGTTTCCCCGTACGGCCCGTTCTAGGTACGTGTACTGGTCCGTGTACGGTTCGTGGAATCGTTTGTGCTTTTGCCCTGTTTTCCATGGCACGCGTGCAGCTCCGTCCACGGCGGTGTCGGGAACTTTTTTTCCCGTGTCCCCGTACGGCCCGTTCTGGGTACGTGTACTGGTCCGTGTACGGATCGTGGAATCGTTTGTGCTTTTGCCATGTTTTCCATGGCACACGTGCAGCTCCGTCCATGACGGGCGTCGGGAACTTTTTTCCCGTCTCCCCGTACGGCCCGTTCTGGGTATGTGTACTGGTCCGTGTATGGATCGTGGAACCATCTATGTTGTTGCCCTATTTTCAATGGCACGCGTGCAGCTCCATCCATTACGGGCGTCGGGAAGTTTTTTTCCCGTGTCCCCGTACGGCCCGTTCTGGGTACGTGTACTGGTCCGTGTACGGATCGTGAAATCTTTTGTGCTTTTGCCCTGTTTTTTTCCCGTGTCCCCGTACGGCCCGTTCTGGGTACGTGTACTGGTCCGTGTACGGATCATGGAATCGTCTATGCTTTCGCCCTGTTTTCCATGGCACGCGTGCAGCTCCGTCCACGACGGGCATCGGGAACTTTTTTTCCCGTGTCCCCGTAGGGCCCGTTCTGGGTACGTGTACTTGTCTGTGTACGGATCATGGAATCGTCTGTGCTTTTGCCATGTTTTCAATGGCACGCGTGCAGCTCCGTCCACGACGGGTGTTGGGAACTTTTTTTCCCGTGTCCCCGTACGACCCGTTCTGGGTACGTGTACTGGTCCCCATGTACGGACTGTGGAATCGTCTGTCCTTTTGCCCTGTTTTCCATGGCACGCGTGCAGCTCCTTCCACGAGGGGCGTCGGGAAGTATTTTTCCCGTGTCCCCGTACGGCCCATTCTGGGTACGTATACTTGCCATGTACGGATCGTGGAATCGTTTGTGCTTTTGCCCTGTTTTTTTTCCGTGTCCCTGTACGACCCATTCTGGGTACGTGTACTGGTCCATGTACGGATCATGGAATCGTCTGTGCTTTTGCCCTGTTTTCCATGGCACGCGTGCAGCTCCGTCCACGACGGGCGTCAGGAACTTTTTTTTCCTGTGTCCCCGTAGGGCCCGTTCTGGGTACTACTTGTCTATGTACGGATCGTGGAATCGTCTGTGCTTTTGCCATGTTTTCAATGGCACGCGTGCAGCTCCATCCATGATGGGTGTCGGGAACTTTTTTTCCCGTGTCCCCGTACGACCCGTTCTGGGTACGTGTACTGGTCCGTGTACGGATCGTGCAATCCTCTGTGCTTTTGCCCTGTTTTCCATGGCACGCGTGCAGCTCCATCCACGACGGGCGTCGGGAACTTTTTTCCCGTGTCCCCGTATGACCCGTTCTTGGTACGTGTACTGGTCCGTGTACGGATCGTGGAATCGTCTATGCTTTTGCCCTGTTTTCCATGGCACGCGTGCAGCTCCGTCCACGATGGGCGTCGGGAACTTTTTTTCCCATGTCCCCGTATGGCCCGTTCTAGGTACGTGTACTGGTCCGTGTACGGTTCGTGGAATCGTTTGTGCTTTTGCCCTGTTTTCCATGGCACGCGTGCAGCTCCGTCCACGACGGTGTCGGGAACTTTTTTCCTGTGTCCCCGTACGGCCCGTTCTGGGTACGTGTACTAGTCCGTGTACGGATCGTGGAATCGTTTGTGCTTTGCCATGTTTTCCATGGCACACATGCAGCTCCGTCCACGACGGGTGTTGGGAACTTTTTTTCCCGTGTCCCCGTACAACCCGTTCTGGGTACGTGTACTGGTCCCCGTGTACGGACCGTGGAATCGACTGTGCTTTTGCCCTGTTTTCCATGGCACGCGTGCAGCTCCTTCCACGACGGGCGTTGGGAAGTATTTTCCCGCGTCCCCGTACGGCCCATTCTGGGTACGTGTACTTGTCCGTGTATGGATCGTGGAATCGTTTGTGCTTTTGCCCTGTTTTTTTCCCGTGTCCCCGTACGACCCGTTCTGGGTACGTGTACTGGTCCATGTACGGATCATGGAATCGTCTGTGCTTTCTCCCTGTTTTCCATGGCACGCGTGCAGCTTCGTCCACGACGGGCATCGGGAACTTTTTTTCCCGTGTCCCCGTAGGGCCCGTTCTGGGTACGTGTACTTGTCTGTGTACGGATCACGGAATCGTCTGTTCTTTTGCCATGTTTTCCATGGCACGCATGTAGCTCCGTCCATGACGGGCGTCGGGAACTTTTTTCCCGTGTCCCCATAGGGCCTGTTCTAGGTACGTGTACTGGTCCGTGTACGGATCGTGGAATCGTCTGTGCTTTTGCCATGTTTTGCATGGCACGCGTGCAGCTCCGTCCACGACGGGTGTCGGGAACTTATTTTCCCGTGTCCCCGTACGACCCGTTCTGGGTACGTGTACTGGTCCATGTATGGATTGTGGAATCGTTTGTGCTTTTGCCCTATTTTCCATGGCACACGTGCAGCTCCGTCCACGACGGGCGTCGGGAACTTCTTTTCTTGTGTCCCCGTACGGCCCGTTCTTGGTACGTGTACTGGTCCGTGTATGGATCGTGGAATCGTCTGTGCTTTCGCCCTGTTTTCCATGGCACGCGTGCAGCTCCGTCCACAACGGGCGTCGGGAACTTTTTTTCCCGTGTCCCCATAGGGCCCGTTCTGGGTACGTGTACTGGTCTGTGTACGGATCGTGGAATAATCTGTGCTTTTGCCCTGTTTTCCATGGCACGCGTGCAGCTCCGTCCATGACGGGCGTCGAGAACTTTTTTCCCGTGTCCCCATACGGCCCGTTCTGGGTACGTGTACTGGTCCGTGTACGGATCGTGGAATCGTCTGTGCTTTTGCCCTGTTTTCCATGGCACGCGTGCAGCTCCGTCCACGACGGGCGTCAGGAACTTTTTTTCCTGTGTCCCCGTAGGGCCCGTTCTGGGTACTACTTGTCTGTGTATGGATCGTGGAATCGTCTGTGCTTTTGCCATGTTTTCAATGGCACGCGTGCAGCTCCATCCATGATGGGTGTCGGGAACTTTTTTTCCCGTGTCCCCGTACGACCCATTCTGGGTACGTGTACTGGTCCGTGTACGGATCGTGCAATCCTATGTGCTTTTGCCCTGTTTTCCATGGCACGCGTGCAGCTCTGTCCACGACGGGCGACGGGAACTTTTTTCCCGTGTCCCCGTACGGCCCGTTTTTGGTACGTGTACTGGTCCGTGTACGGATCGTGGACTCGTCTATGCTTTTGCCCTGTTTTCCATGCCACGCGTGCAGCTCCGTCCATGATGGGCGTCGGGAACTTTTTTTCCCGTGTCCCCGTACGGCCCGTTCTAGGTACGTGTTCTGGTCCGTGTACGGTTCGTGGAATCGTTTGTGCTTTTGCCCTGTTTTCCATGGCACGCGTGCAGCTCCGTCCACGGCGGTGTCGGGAACATTTTTTCCCGTGTCCCCGTATGGCCCGTTCTGGGTACGTGTACTGGTCCGTGTACGGATCGTGGAATCGTTTGTGGTTTTGCCATGTTTTCCATGGCACACGTGCAGCTCCGTCCATGACGGGCGTCGGGAACTTTTTTCCCGTGTCCCCGTACGGCCCGTTCTGGGTATGTGTACTGGTCCGTGTATGGATCGTGGAACCATCTATATTGTTGCCCTATTTTTAATGGCACGCGTGCAGCTCCATCCACGACTGGCGTCGGGAAGTTTTTTTCCCGTGTCCCCGTGCGGCCCGTTCTGGGTACGTGTACTGGTCCGTGTACGGATCATGGAATCTTTTGTGCTTTTGCCCTGTTTTTTTCCCGTGTCCCCGTACGGCCAGTTCTGGGTATGTGTACTGGTCCGTGTGCGGATCATGGAATCGTCTATGCTTTCGCCCTGTTTTCCTTGGCACGCGTGCAGCTCCGTCCACGACGGGCATCGGGAACTTTTTTTCCCGTGTCCCCGTAGGGCCCGTTCTGGGTACATGTACTTGTCTGTGTACGGATCATGGAATCATCTCTGCTTTTGCCATGTTTTCAATGGCACGCGTGCAGCTCCGTCCACGACGGGGGTTGGGAACTTTTTTTCCCGTGTCCCCGTACGACCCGTTCTGGGTACGTGTACTGGTCCCCATGTACGGACTGTGGAATCGTCTGTCCTTTTGCCCTGTTTTCCATGGCACGCGTGCAGCTCCTTCCACGAGGGGCGTCGGGAAGTATTTTCCCCGTGTCCCCGTACGGCCCATTCTGGGTACGTGTACTTGCCATGTACGGATCGTGGAATCGTTTTTGCTTTTGCCCTGTTTTTTTCCCGTGTCCCTGTACGACCCGTTCTGGGTACGTGTACTGGTCCATGTACGGATCATGGAATCGTCTGTGCTTTCGCCCTGTTTTCCATGGCACGCGTGCAGCTCCGTCCACGACGGGCATCGCGAACTTTTTTTCCCGTGTCCCCGTAGGGCCCATTCTGGGTACGTGTACTTGTCCGTGTACGGATCATGGAATCGTCTGTTCTTTTGCCATGTTTTCCATGGCACGCGTGCAGCTCCATCCACGACGGGCGTCGGGAACTTTTTTCCCGTGTCCCCATAGGGCCTGTTCTAGGTACGTGTACTGGTCCGTGTACGGATCGTGGAATCGTCTGTGCTTTTGCCATGTTTTGCATGGCACGCGTGCAGCTGCATCCACGACGGGTGTCGGGAACTTTTTTTCCCGTGTCCCCGTACGGCCCGTTCTGGGTACGTGTACTGGTCCATGTATGGATTGTGGAATCGTTTGTGCTTTTGCCCTGTTTTCCATGGCACGCGTGCAGCTCCGTCCATGACGGGCGTCGGGAACTTCTTTTCTTGTGTCCCCGTATGGCCCGTTCTGGGTACATGTACTGGTCCGTGTACGGATCATGGAATCGTCTGTGCTTCTGCCCTATTTTCCATGGCACGCGTGCAGCTCCGTCCATGACGGGTGTTGGGAACTTTTTTCCCATGTCCCCGTACGGCCCGTTCTGGGTACGTGTACTGGTCCGTGTACGGATCGTGGAATCGTCTGTGCTTTTGCCCTGTTTTCCATGGCACGCGTGCAGCTCCGTCCACGACGGGCGTCGGGAGCTTTTTTTCCAGTGTCCGCGTAGGGCCCGTTCTGGATACGTCTACTGGTCCGTGTACGGATCGTGGAATCTTTTGTGCTTTTGCCATGTTTTCCATGGCACGCGTGCAGCTCCGTCCATGACGGGCGTCCGGAACTTTTTTTCCCGTGTCCCCATAGGGCCCGTTCTGGGTACGTGTACTGGTCCGTGTACGGATCGTGGAATCGTCTGTGCTTTTGCCCTGTTTTCCATGGCACGCGTGCAGCTCCGTCCACGACGGGCGTCAGGAACTTTTTTTCCCGTGTCCCCGTAGGGCCCGTTCTGGGTACTACTTGTTTGTGTACGGATCGTGGAATCGTCTGTGCTTTTGCCATGTTTTCAATGGCACGCGTGAAGCTCCGTCCATGATGGGTGTCGGGAACTTTTTTTCCCGTGTCCCCGTAGGGCCCGTTCTGGGTACGTGTACATGTCCGTGTACGGATCATGGAATCGTCTGTCCTTTTGCCATGTTTTCCAAGGCACGCGTGCAGATCCGTCCACGACGGGCGTCGGGAACTTTTTTCCCGTGTCCCCATAGGGCCTGTTCTGGGTACGTGTACTGGTCCGTGTACGGATCGTGGAATCGTCTGTGCTTTTGCCATGTTTTGCATGGCACGCGTGCAGCTCCGTCCACGATGGGTGTCGTGAACTTTTTTTCCCGTGTCCCCGTACGGCCTGTTCTGGGTACTACTTGTCTGTGTTCGGATTGTGGAATCGTCTGTGCTTTTGCCATGTTTTCCATGGCACGCGTGCAGCTCCGTCCACGACGGGCGTCAGGAACTTTTTTTCCCGTGTCCCCGTAGGGCCCGTTCTGGGTACTACTTGTCTGTGTACGGACTGTGGAATCGTCTGTGCTTTTGCCATGTTTTCAATGGCACGCGTGCAGCTCCGTCCATGATGGGTGTCGGGAACTTTTTTTCCCGTGTTCCCGTACGACCCGTTCTGGGTACGCGTACTGGTCCGTGTACGGATCGTGCAATCGTCTGTCCTTTCGCCCTGTTTTTCATGGCACGCGTGCAGCTCCGTCCACGACGGGCATCGGGAACTTTTTTTCCCGTGTCCCCGTAGGGCCCGTTCTGGGTACGTGTACTTGTCCGTGTACGGATCATGGAATCGTCTGTTCTTTTGCCATGTTTTCCATGGCACGCGTGCAGCTCCGTCCACGACGGGCGTCCGGAACTTTTTTCCCGTGTCCCCATAGGGCCTGTTCTGGGTACGTGTACTGGTCCATGTACGGATCGTGGAATCGTCTGTGCTTTTGCCATGTTTTGCATGGCACGCGTGCAGCTCCGTCCACGACGGGTGTCGGGAACTTTTTTTCCCGTGTCCCCGTACGGCCCGTTCTGGGTACGTGTACTGGTCCATGTATGGATCGTGGAATCGTTTGTGCTTTTGCCCTGTTTCCCATGGCACGCGTGCAGCTCCGTCCACGACGGGCGTCGGGAACTTTTTTCCCGTGTCCCTGTACGGCACGTTCTTGGTACGTGTACTGGTCCGTGTACGGATCGTGGAATCGTCTATGCTTTTGCCCTGTTTTCCATGGCACCCGTGCAGCTCCGTCCACGATGGGCGTCGGGAACTTTTTTTCCCGTGTCCCCGTACAGCCCGTTCTAGGTACGTGTACTGGTCCGTGTACGGTTCGTGGAATCGTCTGTGCTTTTGCCCTGTTTTCCATGGCACGCGTGCAGCTCCGTCCACGACGGGCGTCGGGAGCTTTTTTTCCAGTGTCCGCGTAGGGCCTGTTCTGGATACGTCTACTGGTCCGTGTACGGATCATGGAATCTTTTGTGCTTTTGCCATGTTTTCCATGGCATGCGTGCAGCTCCGTCCATGACGGGCGTCGGGAACTTTTTTTCCCGTGTCCCCATAGGGCCCGTTCTGGGTACGTGTACTGGTCCGTGTACGGATCGTGGAATCGTCTGTGCCTTTGCCCTGTTTTCCATGGCACGCGTGCAGCTCTGTCCACGACGGGCGTCAGGAACTTTTTTTCCCGTGTCCCCGTAGGGCCCGTTCTGGGTACTACTTGTCTGTGTACGGATTGTGGAATCGTCTGTGCTTTTGCCATGTTTTCAATGGCACGCGTGCAGCTCCGTCCATGATGGGTGTCGGGAACTTTTTTTCCCGTGTTCCCGTACGACCCGTTCTGGGTATGCGTACTGGTCCGTGTACGGATCGTGCAATCGTCTGTGCTTTCGCCCTGTTTTTCATGGCACGCGTGCAGCTCCGTCCACGACGGGCATCGGGAACTTTTTTTCCCGTGTCCCCGTAGGGCCCGTTCTGGGTACGTGTACTTGTCCGTGTACGGATCATGGAATCGTCTGTTCTTTTGCCATGTTTTCCATGGCACGCGTGCAGCTCCGTCCACGACGGGCGTCCGGAACTTTTTTCCCGTGTCCCCATAGGGCCTGTTCTGGGTACGTGTACTGGTCCATGTACGGATCGTGGAATCGTCTGTGCTTTTGCCATGTTTTGCATGGCACGCGTGCAGCTCCGTCCACGACGGGTGTCGGGAACTTTTTTTCCCGTGTCCCCGTACGGCCCGTTCTGGGTACGTGTACTGGTCCATGTATGGATCGTGGAATCGTTTGTGCTTTTGCCCTGTTTCCCATGGCACGCGTGCAGCTCCGTCCACGACGGGCGTCGGGAACTTTTTTCCCGTGTCCCTGTACGGCACGTTCTTGGTACGTGTACTGGTCCGTGTACGGATCGTGGAATCGTCTATGCTTTTGCCCTGTTTTCCATGGCACGCGTGCAGCTCCGTCCACGATGGGCGTCGGGAACTTTTTTCCCGTGTCCCCGTACAGCCCGTTCTAGGTACGTGTACTGGTCCGGGTACGGTTCGTGGAATCGTCTGTGCTTTTGCCCTGTTTTCCATGGCACGCGTGCAGCTCCGTCCACGACGGGCGTCGGGAGCTTTTTTTCCAGTGTCCGCGTAGGGCCCGTTCTGGATACGTCTACTGGTCCGTGTACGGATCGTGGAATCTTTTGTGCTTTTGCCATGTTTTCCATGGCACGCGTGCAGCTCCGTCCATGACGGGCGTCGGGAACTTTTTTTCCCGTGTCCCCATAGGGCCCGTTCTGGGTACGTGTACTGGTCCGTGTACGGATCGTGGAATCGTCTGTGCCTTTGCCCTGTTTTCCATGGCACGCGTGCAGCTCCGTCCACGACGGGCGTCAGGAACTTTTTTTCCCGTGTCCCCGTAGGGCCCGTTCTGGGTACTACTTGTTTGTGTACGGATCGTGGAATCGTCTGTGCTTTTGCCATGTTTTCAATGGCACGCGTGAAGCTCCGTCCATGATGGGTGTCGGGAACTTTTTTCCCGTGTCCCCGTAGGGCCCGTTCTGGGTACGTGTACTTGTCCGTGTACGGATCATGGAATCGTCTGTTCTTTTGCCATGTTTTCCATGGCACGTGTGCAGCTCCGTCCACGACGGGCGTCGGGAACTTTTTTCCCGTGTCCCCATAGGGCCTGTTCTGGGTACGTGTACTGGTCCATGTACGGATCGTGGAACCGTCTGTGCTTTTGCCATGTTTTGCATGGCACGCGTGCAGCTCCGTCCACGACGGGTGTCGTGAACTTTTTTTCCCGTGTCCCCGTACGGCCTGTTCTGGGTACTACTTGTCTGTGTACGGATTGTGGAATCGTCTGTGCTTTTGCCATGTTTTCCATGGCACGCGTGCAGCTCCGTCCACGACGGGCGTCAGGAACTTTTTTTCCCGTGTCCCCGTAGGGCCCGTTCTGGGTACTACTTGTCTGTGTACGGATTGTGGAATCGTCTGTGCTTTTGCCATGTTTTCAATGGCACGCGTGCAGCTCCGTCCACGACGGGCGTCAGGAACTTTTTTTCCCGTGTCCCCGTAGGGCCCATTCTGGGTACTACTTGTCTGTGTACGGATTGTGGAATCGTCTGTGCTTTTGCCATGTTTTCAATGGCACGCGTGCAGCTCCGTCCATGATGGGTGTCGGGAACTTTTTTTCCCGTGTTCCCGTACGACCCGTTCTGGGTACGCGTACTGGTCCGTGTACGGATCGTGCAATCGTCTGTGCTTTCGCCCTGTTTTTCATGGCACGCGTGCAGCTCCGTCCACGACGGGCATCGGGAACTTTTTTTCCCGTGTCCCCGTAGGGCCCGTTCTGGGTACGTGTACTTGTCCGTGTACGGATCATGGAATCGTCTGTTCTTTTGCCATGTTTTCCATGGCACGCGTGCAGCTCCGTCCACGACGGGCGTCCGGAACTTTTTTCCCGTGTCCCCATAGGGCCTGTTCTGGGTACGTGTACTGGTCCATGTACGGATCGTGGAATCGTCTGTGCTTTTGCCATGTTTTGCATGGCACGCGTGCAGCTCCGTCCACGACGGGTGTCGGGAACTTTTTTTCCCGTGTCCCCGTACGGCCCGTTCTGGGTACGTGTACTGGTCCATGTATGGATCGTGGAATCGTTTGTGCTTTTGCCCTGTTTCCCATGGCACGCGTGCAGCTCCGTCCACGACGGGCGTCGGGAACTTTTTTCCCGTGTCCCTGTACGGCACGTTCTTGGTACGTGTACTGGTCCGTGTACGGATCGTGGAATCGTCTATGCTTTTGCCCTCTTTTCCATGGCACGCGTGCAGCTCCGTCCACGATGGGCGTCGGGAACTTTTTTTCCCGTGTCCCCGTACAGCCCGTTCTAGGTACGTGTACTGGTCCGTGTACGGTTCGTGGAATCGTCTGTGCTTTTGCCCTGTTTTCCATGGCACGCGTGCAGCTCCGTCCACGACGGGCGTCGGGAGCTTTTTTTCCAGTGTCCGTGTAGGGCCCGTTTTGGATACGTCTACTGGTCCGTGTACGGATCATGGAATCTTTTGTGCTTTTGCCATGTTTTCCATGGCACGCGTGCAGCTCCGTCCATGACGGGCGTCGGGAACTTTTTTTCCCGTGTCCCCATAGGGCCCGTTCTGGGTACGTGTACTGGTCCGTGTACGGATCGTGGAATCGTCTGTGCCTTTGCCCTGTTTTCCATGGCACGCGTGGAGCTCTGTCCACGACGGGCGTCAGGAACTTTTTTTCCCGTGTCCCCGTAGGGCCCGTTCTGGGTACTACTTGTCTGTGTACGGATTGTGGAATCGTCTGTGCTTTTGCCATGTTTTCAATGGCACGCGTGCAGCTCCGTCCATGATGGGTGTCGGGAACTTTTTTTCCCGTGTTCCCGTACGACCCGTTCTGGGTATGCGTACTGGTCCGTGTACGGATCGTGCAATCGTCTGTGCTTTCGCCCTGTTTTTCATGGCACGCGTGCAGCTCCGTCCACGACGGGCATCGGGAACTTTTTTTCCCGTGTCCCCGTAGGGCCCGTTCTGGGTACGTGTACTTGTCCGTGTACGGATCATGGAATCGTCTGTTCTTTTGCCATGTTTTCCATGGCACGCGTGCAGCTCCGTCCACGACGGGCGTCCGGAACTTTTTTCCCGTGTCCCCATAGGGCCTGTTCTGGGTACGTGTACTGGTCCATGTACGGATCGTGGAATCGTCTGTGTTTTGCCATGTTTTGCATGGCACGCGTGCAGCTCCGTCCACGACGGGTGTCGGGAACTTTTTTTCCCGTGTCCCCGTACGGCCCGTTCTGGGTACGTGTACTGGTCCATGTATGGATCGTGGAATCGTTTGTGCTTTTGCC
Source organism: Triticum timopheevii (assembly GCA_963921465.1). Taxonomy (NCBI): domain Eukaryota; kingdom Viridiplantae; phylum Streptophyta; class Magnoliopsida; order Poales; family Poaceae; genus Triticum; species Triticum timopheevii. Next base: position 694,158,743 of record OY997269.1, read on the forward strand.
CTGTTTCCCATGGCACGCGTGCAGCTCCGTCCACGACGGGCGTCGGGAACTTTTTTCCCGTGTCCCTGTACGGCACGTTCTTGGTACGTGTACTGGTCCGTGTACGGATCGTGGAATCGTCTATGCTTTTGCCCTGTTTTCCATGGCACGCGTGCAGCTCCGTCCACGATGGGCGTCGGGAACTTTTTTCCCGTGTCCCCGTACAGCCCGTTCTAGGTACGTGTACTGGTCCGGGTACGGTTCGTGGAATCGTCTGTGCTTTTGCCCTGTTTTCCATGGCACGCGTGCAGCTCCGTCCACGACGGGCGTCGGGAGCTTTTTTTCCAGTGTCCGCGTAGGGCCCGTTCTGGATACGTCTACTGGTCCGTGTACGGATCATGGAATCTTTTGTGCTTTTGCCATGTTTTCCATGGCACGCGTGCAGCTCCGTCCATGACGGGCGTCGGGAACTTTTTTTCCCGTGTCCCCATAGGGCCCGTTCTGGGTACGTGTACAGGTCCGTGTACGGATCGTGGAATCGTCTGTGCCTTTGCCCTGTTTTCCATGGCACGCGTGCAGCTCTGTCCACGACGGGCGTCAGGAACTTTTTTTCCTGTGTCCCCGTAGGGCCCGTTCTGGGTACTACTTGTTTGTGTACGGATCGTGGAATCGTCTGTGCTTTTGCCATGTTTTCAATGGCACGCGTGAAGCTCCGTCCATGATGGGTGTCGGGAACTTTTTTCCCGTGTCCCCGTAGGGCCCGTTCTGGGTACGTGTACTTGTCCGTGTACGGATCATGGAATCGTCTGTTCTTTTGCCATGTTTTCCATGGCACGTGTGCAGCTCCGTCCACGACGGGCGTCGGGAACTTTTTTCCCGTGTCCCCATAGGGCCTGTTCTGGGTACGTGTACTGGTCCATGTACGGATCGTGGAACCGTCTGTGCTTTTGCCATGTTTTGCATGGCACGCGTGCAGCTCCGTCCACGACGGGTGTCGTGAACTTTTTTTCCCGTGTCCCCGTACGGCCCGTTCTGGGTACGTGTACTGGTCCATGTATGGATCGTGGAATCGTTTGTGCTTTTGCCCTGTTTTCCATGGCACGCGTGCAGCTCCGTCCATGACGGGCGTCGGGAACTTTTTTTCCCCTGTTCCCATAGGGCCCGTTCTGGGTACGTGTACTGGTCCGTGTACGGATCGTGGAATCGTCTGTGCTTTTGCCCTGTTTTCCATGGCACGCGTGCAGCTCCGTCCACGACGGGCGTCAGGAACTTTTTTTCCCGTGTCCCCGTAGGGCCCGTTCTGGGAACTACTTGTCTGTGTACGGATCGTGGAATCGTTTGTGCTTTTGCCATGTTTTCAATGGCACGCGTGCAGCTCCGTCCATGATGGGTGTCGAGAACTTTTTTCCCGTGTCCCCGTACGACCCGTTCTGGGTACGTGTACTGGTCCGTGTACGGATCGTGCAATCGTCTATGCTTTCGCCCTGTTTTCCATGGCACGCGTGCAGCTCCGTCCACGACGGGCATCGAGAACTTTTTTTCCCGTGTCCCCGTAGGGCCCGTTCTGGGTACGTGTACTTGTCCGTGTACGGATCATCGAATCGTCTGTTCTTTTGCCATGTTTTCCATGGCACGCGTGCAGCTCCGTCCACGACGGGCGTTCGGAACTTTTTTCCCGTGTCCCCATAGGGCCTGTTCTGGGTACGTGTACTGGTCCGTGTACGGATCGTTGAATCGTCTGTGCTTTTGCCATGTTTTGCATGACACGCGTGCAGCTCCGTCCACGACGGGTGTCGGGAACTTTTTTTCCCGTGTCCCCGTACGGCCCGTTCTGGGTACGTGTACTGGTCCATGTATGGATCGTGGAATCGTTTGTGCTTTTGCCCTGTTTCCCATGGCACGCGTGCAGCTCCGTCCACGACGGGCGTCGGGAACTTTTTTCCCGTGTCCCTGTACGGCACGTTCTTGGTACGTGTACTGGTCCGTGTACGGATCGTGGAATCGTCTATGCTTTTGCCCTGTTTTCCATGGCACGCGTGCAGCTCCGTCCACAATGGGCGTCGGGAACTTTTTTTCCCGTGTCCCCGTACAGCCCGTTCTGGGTACGTGTACTGGTCCGTGTACGGTTCGTGGAATCGTTTGTGCTTTTGCCCTGTTTTCCATGGCACGCGTGCAGCTCCGTCCACGACGGGCATTGGGAACTTTTTTTGACGTGTCCCCGTACGGCCCGTTATGGGTACGTGTACTGGTCCGTGTACGGATCGTGCAATCGTCTTTGCGTTTGCCCTGTTTTCCATGGCACGCGTGTAGCTCCGTCCATGACGGGTATCGGGAACTTTTTTACCCGTGTCCCCGTAGGGCCTGTTCTGGGTACGTGTACTGGTCCGTGTACGAATCGTGGAATCGTCTGTGCTTTTGCCATGTATTCCATGGCACGCGTGCAGCTCCATCCACGACGGGCATCGGGAACTTTTTTTCCCATGTCCCCATACCACCCATTCTGGGTACGTGTACTGGTCCGTGTATGGATCGTGGAATCGTCTGTGCTTTTGCCCTGTTTTCCATGGCAAGCGTGCAGCTCCGTCCACGACAGGTGTCGGCAACCTTTTTCCCGTGTCACCGTATGGCCCGTTCTGGGTACGTGTACTGGTCCATGTATGGATTGTGGAATCGTTTGTGCTTTTGCCATGTTTTCCATGGCACACATGCAGCTCCGTCCACGACGGGCGTCGGGAACTTTTTTTCCCATGTCCTCGTACGGCCCGTTCTGGGTACGTGTACTGGTCCGTGTACGGATCGTGAAATCGTCTATGCTTTTGCCCTGTTTTCCATGGCACGCGTGCAGCTTTGTCCACGACGGGCGTCGGGAAGTTTTTTTCCCGTGTCCCCATACGGCCCGTTCTAGGTACGTGTACTGGTCCGTGTACGGATCGTGGAATCGCCTGTGCTTTTGCCCTGTTTTCCATTGCATGCGTGCAGCTCCATCCATGATGGGCGTCGGGAACTTTTTTTCCCTTATCCCCGTACGGCCCGTTTTGGGTACGTGTACTGGTCCGTGTACGGATCGTGGAATCGTCTGTGGTTTTGCCCTGTTTTCCATGCCACGCGTGCAGCTCCGTCCACGACGGGCGTCGGGAGCTTTTTTTTCCCGTGTCCGCGTAGGGCCCGTTCTGGATACGTCTACTGGTCCGTGTACGGATCGTGGGATCGTTTGTGCTTTTGCCATGTTTTCCATGGCACGCGTGCAGCTCCGTCCATGATGGGCGTCGGGAACTTTTTTCCCGTGTCCCCATACGGCCCGTTCTAGGTACGTGTACTGGTCCGTGTACGGATCGTGGAATCCTCTGTGCTTTTCCCCTGTTTTCCATGGCACGCGTGCAGCTCCGTCCACGACGGGCGTCGGGAACTTTTTTTCCCGAGTCCCCTTACGGCCCGTTCTTGGTACGTGTACGGATCGTGGAATCGTCTATGCTTTTGCCCTGTTTTCCATGGCACGCGTGCAGTTCTATCCACGATGGGCGTCGGGAACTTTTTTTCCTGTGTCCCCGTACGGCCCGTTCTAGGTACGTGTACTGGCCCGTGTACGGATCGTGGAATTGTTTGTGCTTTTGCCCTGTTTTCCATGGCACGCGTGCAGCTCCGTCCACGACGGTGTCAGGAAGTTTTTTGCCCGTGTCCCCGTACGGCCCATTCTGGGTACGTGTACTGGTTCGTGTACGGATCGTGGAATCGTTTGTGCTTTTGCCTTGTTTTCCATGGCACACGTGCAGCTCCGTCCATGAGGGGCGTCGGGAACTTTTTTCCTGTGTCCCCATATGGCCCGTTCTGGGTACGTGTACTGGTCCGTGTACGGATCGTGGAATCGTCTATGCTTTTGCCCTGTTTTCCATGGCACGCGTGCAACTCCGTCCACGACCGGCGTTGGGAAGTTTTTTTCCCGTGTCCCTGTACGGCCCGTTCTGGGTACGTGTATTGGTCCGTGTACGGATCGTGGAATCATTTGTGCTTTTGCCCTGATTTTTTTCCGTGTCCCCGTATGACCTGTTCTAGGTACGTGTACTGGTCCATGTACGGATCGTGGAATCGTCTATGCTTTTGCCCTGTTTTCCATGGCACGCGTGCAGCTCCGTCCACGACGGGCGTCGGGAACTTTTTTTTCCCGTGTCCCCGTACGGCCCGTTCTGGGTACGTGTACTGGTCCGTGTATGGATCGTGGAATCATTTGTGCTTTTGCCATGTTTTCCATTGCACACGTGCAGCTCCGTCCACGATGGGCATCGGGAACTTTTTTTCCCGTGTCCCCGTACGGCCCGTTCTGGGTATGTGTACTGGTCCGTGTACGGATCGTGGAATCGTCTATGCTTTTGCCCTGTTTTCCATGGCACGCGTGCAGCTCCGTCCACGACGGGCGTCGGGAAGTTTTTTTCCCGTGTCCCTGTACGACCCGTTCTGGGTACGTGTACTAGTCTGTGTACGGATCGTGAAATCGTTTGTGCTTTTGCCCTGTTTTCCATGGCACGCGTGCAGCTCCGTCCACGACGGGCGTCGGGAACTTTTTTTCCCGAGTCCCCTTACGGCCCGTTCTTGGTAGGTGTACGGATCGTGGAATTGTCTATGCTTTTGCCCTTTTTTCCATGGCACGCGTGCAGCTCTGTCCACGATGGGCGTCGGGAACTTTTTTTCCTGTGTCCCCGTACGGCCCGTTCTAGGTACGTGTACTGGTCCGTGTACGGATCGTGGAATTGTTTGTGCTTTTGCCCTGTTTTCCATGGCACGCGTGCAGCTCCGTCCACGACGGTGTCAGGAACTTTTTTGCCCGTGTCCCCGTACGGCCCATTCTGGGTACGTGTACTGGTTCGTGTACGGATCGTGGAATCGTTTGTGCTTTTGCCTTGTTTTCCATGGCACACGTGCAGCTCCGTCCATGAGGGGCGTCGGGAACTTTTTTCCTGTGTCCCCATATGGCCTGTTCTGGGTACGTGTACTGGTCCGTGTACGGATCGTGGAATCGTCTATGCTTTTGCCCTGTTTTCCATGGCACACGTGCAACTCCGTCCACGACCGGCGTTGGGAAGTTTTTTTCCCGTGTCCCTGTACGGCCCGTTCTGGGTACGTGTATTGGTCCGTGTACGGATCGTGGAATCATTTGTGCTTTTGCCCTGTTTTTTTTCCGTGTCCCCGTATGACCCGTTCTAGGTACGTGTACTGGTCCATGTACGGATCGTGGAATCGTCTATGCTTTTGCCCTGTTTTCCATGGCACGCGTGCAGCTCCGTCCACGACGGGCGTCGGGAACTTTTTTTTCCCGTGTCCCCGTACGGCCCGTTCTGGGTACGTGTACTGGTCCGTGTATGGATCGTGGAATCATTTGTGCTTTTTCCATGTTTTCCATTGCACACGTGCAGCTCCGTCCACGATGGGCATCGGGAACTTTTTTTCCCGTGTCCCCGTACGGCCCGTTCTGGGTATGTGTACTGGTCCGTGTACGGATCGTGGAATCGTCTATGCTTTTGCCCTGTTTTCCATGGCACGCGTGCAGCTCCGTCCACGACGGGCGTCGGGAAGTTTTTTTCCCGTGTCCCTGTACGACCCGTTCTGGGTACGTGTACTAGTCTATGTACGGATCGTGAAATCGTTTGTGCTTTTGCCCTGTTTTCCATGGCACGCGTGCAGCTCCGTCCACGACGGGCGTCGGGAACTTTTTTTCTCGAGTCCCCTTACGGCCCGTTCTTGGTACGTGTACGGATCGTGGAATTGTCTATGCTTTTGCCCTGTTTTCCATGGCACGCGTGCAGCTCTGTCCACGATGGGCGTCGGGAACTTTTTTTCCTGTGTCCCCGTACGGCCCGTTCTAGGTACGTGTACTGGTCCGTGTACGGATCGTGGAATTGTTTGTGCTTTTGCCCTGTTTTCCATGGCACGCGTGCAGCTCCGTCCACGACGGTGTCAGGAACTTTTTTGCCCGTGTCCCCGTACGGCCCATTCTGGGTACGTGTACTGGTTCGTGTACGGATCGTGGAATCGTTTGTGCTTTTGCCTTGTTTTCCATGGCACACGTGCAGCTCCGTCCATGAGGGGCGTCGGGAACTTTTTTCCTGTGTCCCCATATGGCCCGTTCTGGGTACGTGTACTGGTCCGTGTACGGATCGTGGAATCGTCTATGCTTTTGCCCTGTTTTCCATGGCACACGTGCAACTCCGTCCACGACCGGCGTTGGGAAGTTTTTTTCCCGTGTCCCTGTACGGCCCGTTCTGGGTACGTGTATTGGTCCGTGTACGGATCGTGGAATCATTTGTGCTTTTGCCCTGTTTTTTTTCCGTGTCCCCGTATGACCCGTTCTAGGTACGTGTACTGGTCCATGTACGGATCGTGGAATCGTCTATGCTTTTGCCCTGTTTTCCATGGCACGCGTGCAGCTCCGTCCACGACGGGCGTCGGGAACTTTTTTTTCCCGTGTCCCCGTACGGCCCGTTCTGGGTACGTGTACTGGTCCGTGTATGGATCGTGGAATCATTTGTGCTTTTGCCATGTTTTCCATTGCACACGTGCAGCTCCGTCCACGATGGGCATCGGGAACTTTTTTTCCCGTGTCCCCGTACGGCCCGTTCTGGGTATGTGTACTGGCCGTGTACGGATCGTGGAATCGTCTATGCTTTTGCCCTGTTTTCCATGGCACGCGTGCAGCTCCATCCACGACGGGCGTCGGGAAGTTTTTTTCCCGTGTCCCTGTACGACCCGTTCTGGGTACGTGTACTAGTCTGTGTACGGATCGTGAAATCGTTTGTGCTTTTGCCCTGTTTTTTTCCCGTGTCCCCGTACGACCCGTTCTGGGTACGTTTACTGGTCCATGTACGGATTGTGGAATCGTCTATGCTTTTGCCCTGTTTTCCATGGCACGCGTGCAGCTCCGTCCACGTCGGGCGTCGGGAACTTTTTTTCCCGTGTCCCCGTACGGCCCGTTCTGGGTACGTGTACTGGTCCGTGTACGGATCGTGGAATCGTTTGTGCTTTTGCCATGTTTTCCATGGCACACGTGCAGCTCCGTCCACGACGGGCATCGGGAACTTTTTTTCCCGTGTCCCCGCACGGCCCGTTCTGGGTACGTGTACTGGTCCGTGTACGGATCGTGCAATCGTCTGTGCGTTTGCCCTATTTTCCATGGCACGCGTGCAGCTCCGTCCAGGATGGGCATCGGGAACTTTTTTACCCGTGTCCCTGTAGGGCCTGTTCTGGGTACGTGTACTGGTCCGTGTACGGATCGTGGAATCGTCTGTGCTTTTGCCATGTTTTCCATGGCACGCGTGCAGCTCCATCCACGACGGGCATCGGGAACTTTTTTTCCCATGTCCCCATACTACCCATTCTGGGTACGTGTACTGGTCCGTGTATGGATCGTGGAATCGTCTGTGCTTTTGCCCTGTTTTCCATGGCAAGCGTGCAGCTCCGTCCACGACGGGTGTCGGCAACCTTTTTTCCCGTGTCCCCGTATGGCCCGTTCTGGGTACGTGTACTGGTCCATGTATGGATTGTGGAATCGTTTGTGCTTTTGCCATGTTTTCCATGGCACACGTGCAGCTCCCTCCACGACGGGCGTCGGGAACTTTTTTTCCCGTGTCCCCGTACGGCCCGTTCTGGGTACGTGTACTGGTCCGTGTACGGATCGTGGAATCGTCTATGCTTTTGCCCTGTTTTCCATGGCACGCGTGCAGCTTTGTCCACGACGGGCGTCGGGAACTTTTTTTCCCGTGTCCCCATACGGCCCGTTCTGGGTACGTGTACTGGTCCGTGTACGGATCGTGGAATCGCCTGTGCTTTTGCCCTGTTTTCCATTGCACGCGTGCAGCTCCGTCCATGATGGGCGTCGGGAACTTTTTTTCCCTTGTCCCCGTACGACCCATTTTGGGTATGTGTACTGGTCCGTGTACGGATCATGGAATTGTCCGTGCTTTTGCCCTGTATTCCATGCCACGCATGCAGCTCTGTCCACGACGGGCGTCGGGAGCTTTTTTTCCCGTGTCCGCGTAGGGCCCGTTCTGGATACGTCTACTGGTCCTTGTACGGATCGTGGAATCGTTTGTGCTTTTGCCATGTTTTCCATGGCACGCGTGCAGCTTCGTCCATGACGGGCGTCGGGAACTTTTTTCCCATGTCCCCATACGGCCCGTTCTTGGTACGTGTACTGGTCCGTGTACGGATCGTGGAATCGTCTGTGCTTTTGCCCTGTTTTCCATGGCACGCGTGCAGCTCCGTCCACGACGGGCGTCAGGAACTTTTTTTCCCGTGTCCCCGTAGGGCCCGTTCTGGGTACTACTTGTCTGTGTACGGATCGTGGAATCGTCTGTGCTTTTGCCATGTTTTCAATGGCACGCGTGCAGCTCCGTCCACGATGGGTGTCGGGAACTTTTTTTCCCGTGTCCCCGTACGACCCGTTCTGGGTACGTGTACTGGTCCATGTACGGATCGTGGAATCCTCTGTGCTTTTGCCCTGTTTTCCATGGCACGCGCGCAGCTCTGTCCACGACGGGCGTCGGGAACTTTTTTTCCCGTGTCCCCGTACGGCCCGTTCTTGGTACGTGTACTGGTCCGTGTATGGATCGTGGGATCGTCTATGCTTTTGCCCTGTTTTCCATGGCACGCGTGCAGCTCTGTCCACGATGGGCGTTGGGAACTTTTTTTCCTGAGTCCCCGTACGGCCCGTTCTAGGTATGTGTACTGGTCCGTGTACGGATCGTGGAATCGTTTGTGCTTTTGCCCTGTTTTCCATGGCACGCGTGCAGCTCCGTCCACGACGGTGTCAGGAACTTTTTTGCCCGTGTCCCCGTACGGCCCATTCTGGGTACGTGTCCTGGTCCGTGTATGGATCATGGAATCGTTTGTGCTTTTGCCATGTTTTCCATGGCACACGTGCAGCTCCGTCCATGACGGGCGTCGGGAACTTTTTTCATGTGTCCCCGTACGGCCCGTTCTGGATACGTGTACTGGTCCGTGTATGGATCATGGAACCATCTATGCTTTTGCCCTGTTTTCCATGGCACGCGTGCAGCTCCGTCCACGACGGGCGTCGGGAAGTTTTTTTCCCGTGTCCCCGTACGGCCCGTTCTGGGTACGTGTACTGGTCCGTGTACGGATCGTGGAATCGTTTGTGCTTTTGCCCTGTTTTTTTCCCGTGTCCCCGTACGGCCCGTTCTGGGTACGTGTACTGGTCCGTGTACGGATCATGGAATCGTCTGTGCTTTCGCCCTGTTTTCCATGGCACGCGTGCAGCTCCGTCCACGACGGGCATCGGGAACTTTTTTTCCCGTGTCCCCGTAGGGCCCGTTCTGGGTACGTGTACTTGTCTGTGTACGGATCATGGAATCGTCTGTGCTTTTGCCATGTTTTCAATGGCACACGTGCAGCTCCGTCCACGATGGGTGTCGGGAACTTTTTTTCCCGTGTCCCCGTACGACCCGTTCTGGGTACGTGTACTGGTCCGTGTACGGATCGTGGAATCGTCTGTGCTTTTGCCCTGTTTTCCATGGCACGCGTGCAGCTCCGTCCACGACGGGCGTCGGGAACTTTTTTTCCGTGTCCTCGTACGGCCCGTTCTGGGTACGTGTACTGGTCCATGTACGGATCGTGGAATCGTCTATGCTTTTGCCCTATTTTTTCCCGTGTCCCAGTACGGCCCATTCTGGGTACGTGTACTGGTCCGTGTACGAATCATGGAATTGTCTGTGCTTTCGCCCTGTTTTCCATGGCACGCGTGCAGCTCCGTCCACGACGGGCATCGGGAACTTTTTTTCCCGTGTCCCCGTAGGGCCCGTTCTGGGTACGTGAACTTGTCTGTGTACGGATCATGGAATCTTCTGTGCTTTTGCCATGTTTTCAATGGCACGCGTGCAGCTCCGTCCACGACGGGTGTCGGGAACTTTTTTTCCCGTGTCCCCGTACAACCCGTTCTGGGTACGTGTACTGGTCTGTGTACGGATCGTGGAATCGTCTGTGCTTTTGCCCTGTTTTCCATGGCACGCGTGCAGCTCCGTCCATGACAGGCGTCGGGAACTTTTTTCCCGTGTCCCCGTACGGCCCGTTCTGGGTACGTGTACTGGTCCATGTACGGATCGTGGAATCGTCTATGCTTTTGCCCTGTTTTTTTCCCGTGTCCCCGTACGGCCCGTTCTAGGAACGTGTACTGGTCCGTGTATGGATCATGGAATCGTCTGTGCTTTCACCCTGTTTTCCATGGCACGCCCGCAGCTCCGTCCACGACGGGCATCGGGAACTTTTTTCCCGGGTCCCCGTAGGGCCCGTTCTGGGTACGTGTACTTGTCTGTGTATGGATCATGGAATCGTTTGTGCTTTTGCCATGTTTTCAATGGCATGCGTGCAGCTCCGTCCACGACGGGTGTCGGGAACTTTTTTTCCCGTGTCCCCGTACGACCCGTTCTAGGTATGTGTACTGGTCCGTGTACGGATCGTGGAATCGTCTGTGCTTTTGCCCTGTTTTCCATGGCACGCGTGCAGCTCCGTCCACGACGGGCGTCGGGAACTATTTTTCCCGTGTCCCCGTACGGCCCGTTATGGGTACGTGTACTGGTCCGTGTACGGATCGTGGAATCGTCTATGCTTTTGCCCTGTTTTCCATGGCACGCGTGCAGCTCTGTCCACGATGGGCGTCGGGAACACTTTTTCCCGTGTCCCCGTACGGCCCATTCTGGGTACGTGTACTGGTTCGTGTACGGATCATGGAATCGTTTGTGCTTTTGCCCTGTTTTCCATGGCACGCGTGCAGCTCCGTCCACGACGGTGTGAGGAACTTTTTTTCCCGTGTCCCCGTAGGGCCCATTCTGGGTACGTGTACTTGTCTGTGTACGGATCATGGAATCGTCTGTGCTTTTGCCATGTTTTCAATGGCACGCGTGCAGCTCCGTCCACGATGGGTGTCGGGAACTTTTTTTCCCGTGTCCCCGTACGACCCGTTCTGGGTACGTGTACTGGTCCGTGTACGGATCGTGGAATCGTCTGTGCTTTTGCCCTGTTTTCCATGGCACGCGTGCAGCTCCGTCCACGACGGGCGTCGGGAACTTTTTTTCCGTGTCCTCGTACGGCCCGTTCTGGTACGTGTACTGGTCCATGAACGGATCGTGGAATCGTCTATGCTTTTGCCCTATTTTTTCCCGTGTCCCAGTACGGCCCGTTCTGGGTACGTGTACTGGTCCGTGTACGAATCATGGAATTGTCTGTGCTTTCGCCCTGTTTTCCATGGCACGCGTGCAGCTCCGTCCACGACGGGCATCGGGAACTTTTTTTCCCGTGTCCCCGTAGGGCCCGTTCTGGGTACGTGTACTTGTCTATGTACGGATCATGGAATCTTCTGTGCTTTTGCCATGTTTTCAATGGCACGCGTGCAGCTCCGTCCACGACGGGTGTCGGGAACTTTTTTTCCCGTGTCCCCGTACAACCCGTTCTGGGTACGTGTACTGGTCTGTGTACGGATCGTGGAATCGTCTGTGCTTTTGCCCTGTTTTCCATGGCACGCGTGCAGCTCCGTCCATGACAGGCGTCGGGAACTTTTTTCCCGTGTCCCCGTACGGCCCGTTCTGGGTACGTGTACTGGTCCATGTACGGATCGTGGAATCGTCTATGCTTTTGCATTGTTTTTTTCCCGTGTCCCCGTACGGCCCGTTCTGGGAACGTGTACTGGTCCGTGTATGGATCATGGAATCATCTGTGCTTTCGCCCTGTTTTCCATGGCACGCCCGCAGCTCCGTCCACGACGGGCATCGGGAACTTTTTTCCCGGGTCCCCGTAGGGCCCGTTCTGGGTACGTGTACTTGTCTGTGTATGGATCATGGAATCGTTTGTGCTTTTGCCATGTTTTCAATGGCATGCGTGCAGCTCCGTCCACGACGGGTGTCGGGAACTTTTTTTCCCGTGTCCCCGTACGACCCGTTCTGGGTACGTGTACTGGTCCGTGTACGGATCGTGGAATCGTCTGTGCTTTTGCCCTGTTTTCCATGGCACGCGTGCAGCTCCGTCCACGACGGGCGTCAGGAACTATTTTTCCCGTGTCCCCGTACGGCCCGTTATGGGTACGTGTACTGGTCCGTGTACGGATCGTGGAATCGTCTATGCTTTTGCCCTGTTTTCCATGGCACGCGTGCAGCTCTGTCCACGATGGGCGTCGGGAACTTTTTTTCCTGTGTCCCCGTACGGCCCGTTCTAGGTACGTGTACTGGTTCGTGTACGGATCAAGGAATCGTTTGTGCTTTTGCCCTGTTTTCCATGGCACGCGTGCAGCTCCGTCCACGACGGTGTGAGGAACTTTTTTTCACGTGTCCCCGTACGGCCCGTTCTGGGTATGTGTACTAGTCCGTGTATGGATCATGGAATCGTTTGTGCTTTTTTCATGTTTTCCATGGCACACGTGCAGCTCCGTCCATGACGGGCGTCGGGAACCTTTTTCCTATGTCCCCGTACGGCCTGTTCTGGATACGTGTACTGGTCCGTGTATGGATCATGGAACCATCTATGCTTTTGCCCTGTTTTCCATGGCACGCGTGCAGCTCCGTCCACGACGGGCGTCAGGAACTATTTTTCCCGTGTCCCCGTACGGCCCGTTATGGGTACGTGTACTGGTCCGTGTACGGATCGTGGAATCGTCTATGCTTTTGCCCTGTTTTCCATGGCACGCGTGCAGCTCTGTCCACGATGGGCGTCGGGAACTTTTTTTCCTGTGTCCCCGTACGGCCCGTTCTAGGTACGTCTACTGGTTCGTGTACGGATCAAGGAATCGTTTGTGCTTTTGCCCTGTTTTCCATGGCACGCGTGCAGCTCCGTCCACGACGGTGTGAGGAACTTTTTTTCACGTGTCCCCGTACGGCCCGTTCTGGGTATGTGTACTAGTCCGTGTATGGATCATGGAATCGTTTGTGCTTTTTTCATGTTTTCCATGGCACACGTGCAGCTCCGTCCATGACGGGCGTCGGGAACCTTTTTCCTATGTCCCCGTACGGCCTGTTCTGGATACGTGTACTGGTCCGTGTATGGATCATGGAACCATCTATGCTTTTGCCCTGTTTTCCATGGCACGCGTGCAGCTCCGTCCACGACGGGCGTCGGGAAGTTTTTTTCCCGTGTCCCCGGACGGCCCGTTCTGGGTACGTGTACTGGTCCGTGTACGGATCGTGGAATCGTTTGTGCTTTTGCCCTGTTTTTTTCCCGTGTCCCCGTACGGCCCATTCTGGGTACGTGTACTGGTCCGTGTACGGATCATGGAATCGTCTGTGCTTTCGCCCTGTTTTCCATGGCACGCGTGCAGCTCCGTCCACGAAGGGCATCGGGAACTTTTTTTCCCGTGTCCCCGTAGGGCCCGTTCTAGGTACGTGTACTTGTCTGTGTACGGATCATGGAATCGTCTGTGCTTTTGCCATGTTTTCAATGGCACGCGTGCAGCTCCGTCCACGATGGGTGTCGGGAACTTTTTTCCCGTGTCCCCGTACGACCCGTTCTGGGTACGTGTACTGGTCCGTGTACGGATCCTGGAATCGTCTGTGCTTTTGCCCTGTTTTCCATGGCACGCGTGCAGCTCCGTCCACGACGGGCGTCGGGAACTTTTTTCCCGTGTCCTCGTACGGCCCGTTCTGGGTACGTGTACTGGTCCATGTACGGATCGTGGAATCGTCTATGCTTTTGCCCTATTTTTTCCCGTGTCCCAGTACGGCCCGTTCTGGGTACGTGTACTGGTCCGTGTACGAATCATGGAATTGTCTGTGCTTTCGCCCTGTTTTCCATGGCACGCGTGCAGCTCCGTCCACGACGGGCATCGGGAACTTTTTTTCCCGTGTCCCCGTAGGGCCCGTTCTGGGTACGTGTACTTGTCTGTGTACGGATCATGGAATCTTCTGTGCTTTTGCCATGTTTTCAATGGCACGCGTGCAGCTCCGTCCACGACGGGTGTCGGGAATTTTTTTTCCCGTGTCCCCGTACAACCCGTTCTGGGTACGTGTACTGGTCTGTGTACGGATCGTGGAATCGTCTGTGCTTTTGCCCTGTTTTCCATGGCACGCGTGCAGCTCCGTCCATGCCAGGCGTCGGGAACTTTTTTCCCGTGTCCCCGTACGGCCCGTTCTGGGTACGTGTACTGGTCCATGTACGGATCGTGGAATCGTCTATGCTTTTGCCCTGTTTTTTTCCCGTGTCCCCGTACGGCCCGTTCTGGGAACGTGTACTGGTCCGTGTATGGATCATGGAATCGTCTGTGCTTTCGCCCTGTTTTCCATGGCACGCGTGCAGCTCCGTCCACGACGGGCATCGGGAACTTTTTTCCCGGGTCCCCGTAGGGCCCGTTCTGGGTACGTGTACTTGTCTGTGTATGGATCATGGAATCGTTTGTGCTTTTGCCTTGTTTTCAATGGCACGCGTGCAGCTCCGTCCACGACGGGTGTCGGGAACTTTTTTTCCCGTGTCCTCGTACGACCCGTTCTGGGTACGTGTACTGGTCCGTGTACGGATCGTGGAATCGTCTGTGCTTTTGCCCTGTTTTCCATGGCACGCGTGCAGCTCTGTCCACGACGGGCGTCGGGAACTATTTTTCCCGTGTCCCCGTACGGCCCGTTATGGGTACGTGTACTGGTCTGTGTATGGATCGTGGAATCGTCTATGCTTTTGACCTGTTTTCCATGGCACGCATGCAGCTCTGTCCACGATGGGCGTCGGGAACTTTTTTTCCTGTGTCCCCGTCCGGCCCGTTCTAGGTACGTGTACTGGTTCGTGTACGGATCGTGGAATCGTTTGTGCTTTTGCCTTGTTTTCCATGGCACGCGTGCAGCTCCGTCCACGACGGTGTCAGGAACTTTTTTGCCCGTGTCCCCGTACGGCCCATTCTGGGTACGTGTACTGGTCCGTGTACGGATCGTGGAATCGTTTGTGCTTTTGCCCTGTTTTTTTCCCGTGTCCCCGTACGGCCCGTTCTGGGTACGTGTACTGGTCCGTGTACGGATCATGGAATCGTCTGTGCTTTCGCCCTGTTTTCCATGGCACGCGTGCAGCTCCGTCCACGACGGGCATCGGGAACTTTTTTTCCCGTGTCCCCGTAGGGCCCGTTCTGGGTACGTGTACTTGTCTGTGTTCGGATCATGGAATCGTCTGTGCTTTTGCCATGTTTTCAATGGCACACGTGCAGCTCCGTCCACGACGGGTGTCGGGAACTTTTTTTCCCGTGTCCCCGTACGACCCGTTTTGGGTACGTGTACTGGTCCGTGTACGGATCGTGGAATCGTCTGTGCTTTTGCCCTGTTTTCCATGGCACGCGTGCAGCTCCGTCCACGACGGGCGTCGGGAACTTTTTTCCCGTGTCCCCGTACGGCCCGTTCTGGGTACATGTACTGGTCCATGTACGGATCGTGGAATCGTCTATGCTTTTGCCCTGTTTTTTTTTCCGTGTCCCAGTACGGCCCGTTCTGGGTACGTGTACTGGTCCGTGTACGAATCATGGAATTGTCTGTGCTTTCGCCCTGTTTTCCATGGCACGCGTGCAGCTCCGTCCATGACGGGCATCGGGAACATTTTTTCCCGTGTCCCCGTAGGGCCCGTTCTGGGTACGTGTACTTGTCTGTGTATAGATCATGGAATCTTCTGTGCTTTTGCCATGTTTTCAATGGCACACGTGCAGCTCCGTCCACGACGGGTGTCGGGAACTTTTTTTCCCGTGTCGCTGTACGACCCGTTCTGGGTACGTGTACTGGTCTGTGTACGGATCGTGGAATCGTCTGTGCTTTTGCCTTGTTTTCCATGGCACGCTTGCAGCTCCGTCCACGACAGGCGTCGGGAACTTTTTTCCTGTGTCCCCGTACGGCCCGTTCTGGGTACGTGTACTGGTCCATGTACGGATCGTGGAATCATCTATGCTTTTGCCCTGTTTTTTTCCCGTGTCCCCGTACGGCCCATTCTGGGAACGTGTACTGGTCCGTGTATGGATAATGGAATCGTCTGTGCTTTCGCCCTGTTTTCCATGGCACGCGTGCAGCTCCGTCCACGACGGGCATCGGGAACTTTTTTTCCCGGGTCCCCGTAGGGCCCGTTCTGGGTACGTGTACTTGTCTGTGTATGGATCATGGAATCGTTTGTGCTTTTGCCATGTTTTCAATGGCACGCGTGCAGCTCCGTCCACGACGGGTGTCGGGAACTTTTTTTCCCGTGTCCCCGTACGACCCGTTCTGGGTACGTGTACTGGTCCGTGTACGGATCGTGGAATCGTCTGTGCTTTTGCCCTGTTTTCCATGGCACGCGTGCAGCTCCGTCCATGACGGGCGTCGGGAACTTTTTTCCCGTGTCCCCGTACGGCCCGTTATGGGTACGTGTACTGGTCCATGTACGGATCGTGGAATCGTCTATGCTTTTGCCCTGTTTTCCATGGCACGCGGCTTTGTCCACGACGGGTGTCGGGAACTTTTTTTCCCATGTCCCCGTACGGCCCGTTCTGGGTACGTGTACTGGTCCGTGTACGGATCGTGGAATCGTCTATGCTTTTGCCCTGTTTTCCATGGCACGCGTGCAGCTCCGTCCACGACGGGTGTCGGGAACTTTTTTTCTCGTGTCCCCGTACGGCCCGTTCTGGGTACATGTACTTGTCCGTGTACGGATCGTGGAATCGTTTGTGCGTTTGCCATGTTTTCCATGGCACACGTGCAGCTCCGTCCACGACGGGCATCGGTAACTTTTTTCCCGTGTCCCCGTACGGCCCGTTCTGGGTACGTGTACTAGTCCGTGTACGGATCGTGGAATCGTTTATGCTTTTGCCCTGTTTTCCATGGCACGCGTGCAGCTCCGTCCATAACGGGCGTCGGGAAGTTTTTTTCCTGTGTCCCCGTACGGCCCGTTCTGGGTACGTGTACTGGTCTGTGTATGGAATCGTTTGTGCTTTTGCCATGTTTTTTTCCCGTGTCCCCGTACGACCCGTTCTGGGTACGTGTACTGGTCCATGTACGGATCGTGCAATCGTCTATGCTTTTGCCCTGTTTTCCATGGAACGCGTGCAGCTCCGTCCACGACGGGCGTCGGGAACTTTTTTTTCCCGTGTCCCCGTACGGCCCGTTCTGGGTACGTGTACTGGTCCGTGGACGGATCGTGGAATCGTTTGTGCTTTTGCCATGTTTTCCATGGCACACGTGCAGCTCCGTCCACGACGGGCATCGGGAACTTTTTTTCCCGTGTCCCCGTACGGCCCGTTCTGGGTACGTGTACTGGTCCGTGTACGGATCGTGGAATCGTCTATGCTTTTGCCCTGTTTTCCATGGCACGCGTGCAGCTCCGTCCACGACGGGCGTCGGGAATTTTTTTCCCGTGGCCCCGTACGGCCCGTTCTGGGTACGTGTACTGGTCCGTGTACGGATCATGGAATCATCTGTGCGTTTGCCCTGTTTTCCATGGCACGCGTGCAGCTCTATCCATGATGGGCATCGGGAACTTTTTTTCCCGTGTCCCCGTAGGGCCTGTTCTGGGTACGTGTACTGGTCCGTGTATGGATCATGGAATCATCTGTGCTTTTGCCATGTTTTCCATGGAACGCGTGCAGATCCATCCACGACGGGCATTGGGAACTTTTTCCCATGTCCCCATACTACCCATTCTGGGTACGTGTACTGGTCCGTGTATGGATCGTGGAATCGTCTGTGCTTTTGCCCTGTTTTCCATGGCAAGCGTGCAGCTCCATTCACGATGGGTGTCGGCAACTTTTTTCCCGTGTCCCCGTACGGCCCGTTCTGGGTACGTGTACTGGTCCATGTACTGATCGTGGAATCGTTTGTTCTTTTGCCATGTTTTCCATGGCACACGTGCAGCTCCGTCCACGACGGGCGTCGGGAACTTTTTTTCCCGTGTCCCCGTACGACCCGTTCTGGGTACGTGTACTGGTCCGTGTATGGATCGTGGAACCATCTATGCTTTTGCCTTGTTTTCCATGGCATGCTTGCAGCTCCGTCCACGACGGGCATCGGGAAGTTTTTTTCCCGTGTCACCGTACGGCCCGTTCTGGGTACGTGTACTGGTCCGTGTACGGATCGTGGAATCGTTTGTGCTTTTGCCCTGTTTTTTTCCCGTTTCCCCGTACGGCCCGTTCTGGGTACGTGTACTGGTCCGTGTACGGATCATGGAATCGTCTGTGCTTTCGCCCTGTTTTCCATGGCACGCGTGCAGCTCCGTCCACGACGGGCATCGGGAACTTTTTTTCCCGTGTCCCCATAGGGCCCGTTCTGGGTACGTGTACTTTTCTGTGTACGGATCATGGAATCGTCTGTGCTTTTGCCATGTTTTCAATGGCACGCGTGCAGCTCCGTCCACGACGGGTGTTGGGAACTTTTTTCCCGTGTCCCCATACGACCCGTTCTGGGTACGTGTACTGGTCCGTGTACGGATCGTGGAATCGTCTATGCTTTTGCCCTATTTTCCATGGCACGCGTGCAGCTTTGTCCACGACAGGCGTCGTGAACTTTTTTTCCCATGTCCCAGTACGGCCCGTTCTGGGTACGTGTACTGGTCTGTGTACGGATCGTGGAATCGTCTGTGCTTTTGCCCTGTTTTCCAAGGCACGCGTGCAGCTCCGTCCACAATGGGTGTCGGGAACTTTTTTTCCCGTGTCCCTGTACGACCCGTTCTGGGTACATGTACTGGTCCGTGTACGGATCGTGGAATCGTTTGTGCTTTTGCCATGTTTTCCATGGCACAAGTGTAGCTCCGTCCACGACGGGCATCGGGAACTTTTTTTCCCGTGTCCCCGTATGGCCCGTTCTGGGTACGTGTACTGGTCCGTGTACGGATCGTGGAATCGTCTATGCTTTTGCCCTGTTTTCCATGGCACGCGTGCAGCTCCGTCCACGACGGGCGTCGGGAAGTTTTTTTCCCGTGTCCCCGTACGGCCCGTTCTGGGTACGTGTACTGGTCCGTGTACGGATCATGGAATCGTCTGTGCGTTTGCCCTGTTTTCCATGGCACGCGTGTAGCTCCGTCCATGACGGGCATCGGGAACTTTTTTCCCGTGTCCCCGTAGGGCCTGTTCTGGGTACGTGTACTGGTCCGTGTAAAGATCATGGAATCGTCTGTGCTTTTGCCATGTTTTCTATGGCACGCCTGCAGCTCCATCCACGACGGGCATCGAGAAATTTTTCCCATGTCCGCATACTACCCATTCTGGGTACGTGTACTGGTCCGTGTATGGATCATGGAATCGTCTGTGCTTTTGCCCTGTTTTCCATGGCAAGCGTGCAGCTCCGTCCACGACGGGTGTCGGCAACTTTTTTTCCCGTGTCCCCGTACGGCCCGTTCTGGGTACGTGTACTGGTCCATGTACTGATCGTGGAATCGTTTGTGCTTTTGCCATGTTTTCCATGGCACACGTGCTGCTCCGTCCACGACGGGCGTCGGGAACTTTTTTTCCCGTCTCCCCGTACGGCCCGTTCTGGGTACGTGTACTGGTCCGTGTATGGATCATGGAACCATCTATGCTTTTGCCCTGTTTTCCATGGCACGCGTGCAGCTCCGTCCACGACGGGCGTCGGGAAGTTTTTTTCCCGTGTCCCCGTACGGCCCGTTCTGGGTACATGTACTGGTCCGTGTACGGATCGTGGAATCGTTTGTGCTTTTGCCATGTTTTCCATGGCACACATGCAGCTCCGTCCACGACGGGCATCGGGAACTTTTTTTCCCGTGTCCCCGTACGGCCCGTTCTCGGTACGTCTACTGGTCCGTGTATGGATCGTGGAATCGTCTATGCTTTTGCCCTGTTTTCCAAGGCATGCGTGCAGCTCCGTCCACGACAGGCGTCGGGAAGTTTTTTTCCCGTGTCCCTGTACGGCCCGTTCTGGGTAAGTGTACTGGTCCGTGTACGGATCGTGGAATCGTTTGTGCTTTTGCCCTGTTTTCTTCCCGTGTCCCCGTACGACCCGTTCTGGGTACGTGTACTGGTCCATGTACGGATCGTGGAATCGTCTATGCTTTTGCCCTGTTTTCCATGGCACGCATGCAGCTCCGTCCACGACGGGCGTCGGGAACGTTTTTTCCCGTGTCCCCGTACGGCCCGTTCTGGGTACGTGTACTGGTCCGCGTACGGATCGTGGAATCGTTTGTGCTTTTGCCATGTTTTCCATGGCACACGTGCAGCTCCGTCCACGACGGGCATCGGGAACTTTTTTCCCGTGTCCCCGTACGGCCCGTTCTGGGTACGTTTACTGGTCCGTGTATGGATCGTGGAATTGTCTATGCTTTTGCCCTGTTTTCCATGGCACGCGTGCAGCTCCGTCCACGAAGGGCGTCGGGAAGTTTTTTTCCCGTGTCCCCGTACGGCCCGTTCTGGGTACGTGTACTAGTCCGTGTACGGATCATGGAATCGTCTGTGCGTTTGCCCTGTTTTCCATGGCACGCGTGCAGCTCCGTCCTTGACGGGCATCGGGAACTTTTTTCCCGTGTCCCCGTAGGGCCTGTTCTGGGTACGTGTACTGGTCCGTGTACGGATCGTGGAATCGTCTGTGCTTTTGCCATGTTTTCCATGGCACCCGTGCAGCTCCATCCACGACGGGCATCGGGAACTTTTTTTCCCATGTCTCCGTACTACCCATTCTGGGTACGTGTACTGGTCCATGTATGGATCGTGGAATCGTCTGTGCTTTTGCCCTGTTTTCCATGGCAAGCGTGCAGCTCCGTCCACGACGGGTGTCGGCAACTTTTTTTCCCGTGTCCCCGTACGGCCCGTTCTGGGTACATGTACTGGTCTATGTACGGATCGTGGAATCGTTTGTGCTTTTGCCCAGTTTTCCATGGCACGCGTGCAGCTCCGTCCACGACGGGTGTCGGGAACTTTTTTTCCCATGTCCCCGTACGGCCTGTTTTGGGTACGTGTACTGGTCCATGTACGGATCGTGGAATCGTTTGTGCTTTTGCCATGTTTTCCATGGCACGCGTGCAGCTCCGTCCACGACGGGCATCGGGAACATTTTTTCCCGTGTCCCCGTACGGCCTGTTCTGGGTACGTGTACTGGTCCGTGTACGGATCGTGGAATCGTCTATGCTTTTGCCCTGTTTTCCATGCCACGCATGTAGCTTCGTCCACGACGGGCGTCGGGAAGGTTTTTTCCCGTGTCCCTGTACGGCCCGTTCTGGGTACGTGTACTGGTCCATGTACGGATCATGGAATCGTCTGTGCGTTTGCCCTATTTTCCTTGGCACGCGTGCAGCTCCGTCCACGACAGCCGTCGCGAACTTTTTTTCCCGTGTCCCCGTACGGCTCGTTCTCGGTATGTGTACTGGTCCGTGTACGGATCGTGGAATCGTCTATGCTTTTGCCCTGTTTTCCATGGCATGCGTGCAGCTCCGTCCACGACGGGCGTCGGGAAGTTTTTTTCCTGTGTCCCTGTACGGCCCGTTCTGGGTACGTGTACTGGTCCGTGTATGGCTCGTGGAATCGTCTGTGCTTTTGCCCTCTTTTCCATGGCACGCGTGCAGCTCCGTCCGCGACGGGCGTCGGGAAGTTTTTTTCCCGTGTCCCCGTACGGCCCGTTCTGGGTACGTGTACTGGTCCGTGTACGGATCATGGAATCGTCTGTGCGTTTGCCTGTTTTCCATGGCACGCGTGCAGCTCCGTCCATGACGGGCATCGGGAACTTTTTTCCCGTGTCCCCGTAGGGCCTGTTCTGGGTACGTGTACTGGTCCGTGTACGGATCGTGGAATCGTCTGTGCTTTTGCCATGTTTTCCATGGCACGCGTGCAGCTCCATCCACGACGGGCATCGGGAACTTTTTTTCCCATGTCCCCATACTACCCATTCTGGGTACGTGTACTGGTCCGTGTATGGATCGTGGAATCGTCTGTGCTTTTGCCCTGTTTTCCATGGCAAGCGTCCAGCTCCGTCCGCGACGGGTGTCGGCAACTTTTTTTCCTGTGTCCCCGTACGGCCCGTTCTGGGTACGTGTACTGGTCCATGTACGGATCGTGGAATCGTTTGTGCTTTTGCCATGTTTTCCATGGCACACGTGCAGCTCCGTCCATGACGGGCGTCGGGAACTTTTTTTCCCGTGTCCCCGTACGGCCCGTTCTGGGTACGTGTACTGGTCCGTGTACGGATCGTGGAATCGTCTATGCTTTTGACCTGTTTTCCACGGCACGCGTGCAGTTCCGTCCACGACGGGCGTCGGGAACTTTTTTTCCCGTGTCCCCGTACGGCCCGTTCTGGGTATGTGTACTGGTCCGTGTACGGATCGTGGAATCGTTTGTGCTTTTGCCCTGTTTTATTTCCCGTGTCCCCGTACGGCCCGTTCTGGGTACGTGTACTGGTCCGTGTACGGATTGTTGAATCGTCTATGCTTTTGCCCTGTTTTCCATGGCACGCGTGCAGCTCCGTCCATGACGGGCCTCTGGAACTTTTTTTCCTGTGTCCCGGTACGGCCCGTTCTGGGTACGTGTACTGGTGCATGTACGGATCGTGGAATCTTCTGTGCTTTCGCCCAGTTTTCCATGGCACACGTGCAGCTCCGTCCACGACGGGCGTCGGGAACTTTTTTTCCCGTGTCCCCGTAGGGCCTGTTCTGGGTACGTGTACTAGTCCGTGTACGGATCGTGGAATCGTCTGTGCTTTTGCCATGTTTTCCAAGCCACGGGTGCAGCTCCGTCCACGACGGGCGTCGGGAACTATTTTTCCTGTGTCCCCATACGGCCCGTTCTGGGTACATTTACTGGTCCGTGTACGGATCGTGGAATCGTCTGTGCTTTTGCCCTGTTTTCCATGGCACGCGTGCAGCTCCGTCCACGACGGGTGTTGGGAACTTTTCTTCCCGTGTCCCCATACGGCCCGTTCTGGGTACGTGTACTGGTCCATGTACAGATCGTGGAATCGTTTGTGCTTTTGCCCTGTTTTCCATGGCACACGTGCAGCTCCGTCCATGACGGGCGTCGGGAACTTTTTTTCCCGTGTCCCCGTATGGCCCGTTCTGGGTACGTGTACTGGTCCGTGTACGGATCGTGGAATCGTCTATGCTTTTGCCCTGTTTACCATGGCACGCGTGCAGCTCCGTCCACGATGGGCGTCGGGAACTTTTTTTCCAGTGTCCCCGTATGACCCATTCTGGGTATGTGTACTGGTCCGTGTACGGATCGTGGAATCGTTTGTGCTTTTGCCCTGTTTTATTTCCCGTGTCCCCGTACGGCCCGTTCTGGGTACATGTACTGGTCCGTGTACGGATTGTTGAATCGTCTATGCTTTTGCCCTGTTTTCCATGGCACGCGTGCAGCTCCGTCCATGACGGGAGTCTGGAACATTTTTTCCTGCGTCCCGGTACGGCCCGTTCTGGGTACGTGTACTGGTCCATGTACGGATCATGGAATCTTCTGTGCTTTCGCCCGGTTTTCCATGGCACACGTGCAGCTCCGTCCACGACGGGCGTCAGGAACTTTTTTTCCCGTGTCCCCGTAGGGCCTGTTCTGGGTACGTGTACTAGTCCATGTACGGATCGTGGAATCGTCTGTGCTTTTGCCATGTTTTCCAAGGCACGCGTGCAGCTCCGTCCACGACGGGTGTCGGGAACTATTTTTCCTGTGTCCCCATACGGCCCGTTCTGGGTACATGTACTGGTTCGTGTACGTATCGTGGAATCGTCTGTGCTTTTGCCCTGTTTTCCATGGCACGCGTGCAGCTCCGTCCACGACGGGTGTTGGGAACTTTTTTTCCCGTGTCCCAATATGGCCCGTTCTGGGTATGTGTACTGGTCCGTGTACGGATCGTGGAATCGTTTGTGCTTTTGCCCTGTTTTCCATGGCACGCGTGCAGCTCCGTCCACGACGGGCGTCAGGAACTTTTTTCCCGTGTCCCCGTAGGGCCCGTTCTGGGTACGTGTACTTGTCTGTGTATGGATCATGGAATCGTCTGTGCTTTTGCCATTTTTTCAATGGCATGCGTGCAGCTCCGTCCACGACGGGCGTCGGGAACTTTTTTCCCGTGTCCCCGTACGGCCCGTTCTGGGTACGTGCACATGTCCGTGTATGGATCATGGAATTGTCTGTGCTTTTGCCCTGTTTTCCATGGCACGTGTGCAGCTCCGTCCATGACGGGTCTCGGGAACTTTGTTTCCCGTGTCCCCATATGGCTCGTTCTGGGTACGTGTACTGGTCCGTGTACGGATCGTGGAATCGTTTGTGCTTTTGCCATGTTTTCCATGGCACACGTGCAGCTCCGTCCACGACGGGCATCGGGAACTTTTTTCCCGTGTCCCCGTACGGCCCGTTCTGGGTACGTGTACTGGTCCGTGTACGGATCGTGGAATCGTCTATGCTTTTGCCCTATTTTCCATGGCACGCGTGTAGCTCCGTCCACGACGGGCGTCGGGAAGTTTTTTCCCCGTGTCCCCGTACGGCCCATTCTGGGTACGTGTACTGGTCCGTGTACGAATCGTGGAATCGTTTGTGCTTTTGCCCTGTTTTTTCCCGTGTCCCCGTACGGCCCGTTCTGGGTACGTGTACTGGTCCGTGTACGGATCATGGAATCATCTGTGCTTTTGCCCTGTTTTCCATGGCACGCGTGCAGCTCCATCCACGACGGGCATCGTGAACTTTTTTTCCCGTGTCCCCGTACGGCCCGCTCTGGGTACGTGTACTGGTCCGTGTACGGATCGTGGAATCGTTTCTGCTTTTGCCATGTTTTCCATGTCACACGTGCAGCTCCGTCCACGACGGGCATCGGGAACTTTTTTCCCGTGTCCCCGTACGGCCCGTTCTGGGTACGTGTACTGGTCCATGTACGGATCGTTGAATCGTCTGTACATTTGCCCTGTTTTCCATGGCACGCGTGCAGCTCCGTCCATGACGGGCATCGGGAACTTTTTCCCGTGTCCCCATACGGCCCGTTCTGGGTACGTGTACTGGTTTGTGTACGGATCATGGAATTGTCTGTGCATTTGCCCTGTTTTTCATGGCACGCGTGCAGCTCCGTCCATGACGGGCATCGGGAACTTTTCTTCCCGTGTCCCCGTACAGCCCGTTCTGGGTACGTGTACTGGTCCATGTACGGATCATGGAATTGTTTGTGCTTTTGCCATGTTTTCCATGGCACACGTGTAGCTCCGTCCACGACGGGCGTCGGGAACTTTTTTTGCCGTGTCCCCGTATGGCCCGTACTGGGTACGTGTACTGGTCCTTGTACGGATCGTGGAATCGTCTATGCTTTTGACCTGATTTCCATGGCACGCGTGCAGCTCCGTCCACGACGGGCGTCGGGAACTTTTTTTCCCGTGTCCCCGTACGGCCCGTTCTGGGTATGTGTACTGGTCCGTGTACGGATCGTGGAATCGTATGTGCTTTTGCCCTGTTTTCTTTCCCGTGTCCTCGTACGGCCCGTTCTGGGTACGTGTACTGGTCCTTGTACGAATCGTTGAATCGTCTGTACCTTTGCCCTGTTTTCCATGGCACGCGTGCAGCTCCGTCCACAATGGGTGTTGGGAAATTTTTTTCCCGTGTCCCCATACGGCCCGTTCTGGGTACGTGTACTGGTCCGTGTACAGATCGTGGAATCGTTTGTGCTTTTGCCCTCTTTTCCATGGCACGCGTGCAGCTCCGTCCACGACGGGCGTCAGGAACTTTTTTTCCCGTGTCCCCGTAGGGCCCGTTCTGGGTATATGTACTTGTCTGTGTACGGATCGTGGAATCATCTGTGCTTTTGCCATGTTTTCCATGGCACGTGTGCAGCTCCGTCCATGACGGGTGTCGGGAACTTTGTTTCCCGTGTCCCCGTATGGCTCGTTCTGGGAACGTGTACTGGTCCGTGTACGGATCATGGAATCGTATGTGCTTTTGCCATGTTTTCCATGGCACACGTGCAGCTCCGTCCACGACAGGCATCGGGAACTTTTTTCCCGTGTCCCCGTACGGCCCGTTCTGGGTACGTGTACTGGTTCGTGTACGGATCGTGGAATCGTCTATGCTTTTGCCCTGTTTTCCACGCCACGTGTGTAGCTCCGTCCACGACGGGCGTCGGGAAGTTTTTTCCCCGTGTCCCCGTACGGCCCGTTCTGGGTACGTGTACTGGTCCGTGTACAGATCGTGGAATCATTTGTGCTTTTGCCCTGTTTTTTCCCGTGTCCCCGTACGGCCCGTTCTGGGTACGTGTACTGGTCCGTGTACGGATCATGGAATCGTCTGTGGTTTTGCCCTGTTTTCCATGGCACGCGTGCAGCTCCGTCCACGACGGGCATCGGGAACTTTTTTTCCCGTGTCCCCGTAGGGCCCGTTCTTGGTACTTGTACTTGTCTGTGTACGGATCATGGAATCGTCTGTGCTTTTGCCATGTTTTCAATGGCACGCGTGCAGCTCCGTCCACGACGGGTGTCGGGAATTTTTTTTCCCGTGTCCCCGTACGACCCGTTCTGGCTACGTGTACTGGTCCGTGTACGGATCGTGGAATCGTCTATGCTTTTGCCCTGTTTTCTATGGCACGCGTGCAGCTCCGTCCACGACCGGCGTCGGGAACTTTTTTTCCCGTGTCCCCGTACGGCCCGTTCTGGGTACGTGTACTGGTCCATGTACGGATCGTGGAATCGTCTGTGCTTTTACCCTGTTTTCCATGGCACGCGTGCAGCTCCGTCCACGACGGGTGTCAGGAACTTTTTTTCCCGTGTCCCTGTAAGGCCCGTTCTGGGTACATGTACTGGTCCGTGTACGGATCGTGGAATCGTTTGTGCTTCTGCCATGTTTTCCATGGCACACATGCAGCTCCGTCCACGACGGGCATCGGGAACTTTTTTTCCCGTGTCCCCGTACGGCCCCTTCTGGGTACGTGTACTGGTCCGTGTATGGATCGTGGAATCGTCTATGCTTTTGCCTTGTTTTCCATGGCACGCATGCAGCTCCTTTCATGACGGGCGTCGGGAAGTTTTTTTCCCGTGTCCCCGTACGGCCCGTTCTGGGTACGTGTACTGGTCCGTGTACGGATCGTGGAATTGTTTGTGCTTTTGCCCTGTTTTTTTCTCGTATCCCCGTACGACCTGTTCTGGGTACGTGTAATGGTCCATGTATGGACCGTGGAATCGTCTATGCTTTTGCCCTGTTTTCCATGGCACGCGTGCAGCTCCGTCCACGACGGGCGTCGTGAACTTTTTTTTCCCGTGTCCCCGTAGGGCCCGTTCTGGGTACGTGTACTGGTCCATGTACGGATCGTGGAATCGTTTGTGCTTTTGCCATGTTTTCCATGGCACACGTGCAGCTCCGTCCACGACGGGCATCGGGAACTTTTTTTCCCGTGTCCCCGTACGGCCCGTTCTGGGTATGTGTACTGGTCCGTGTACGGATCGTTGAATCTTCTGTACATTTGCCCTGTTCTCCATGGCACGTGTGCAGCTCCGTCCATGACGGGCATCGGGAACATTTTTTCCTGTGTCCCCATACGGCCCGTTCTGGGAACGTGTACTGGTCTGTGTACGGATCATGGAATCGTCTGTGCATTTGCCCTGTTTTCCATGGCACGCGTGCAGCTCCGTCCACGACAGGCATCGGGAACTTTTTTTCCCGTGTCCCCGTACGGCCCGTTCTGGGTGTGTGTACTAGTCCGTGTATGGATCGTGGAATCGTTTGTGCTTTTGCCCTGTTTTCTTTCCCGTGTCCCCGTACGGCCCGTTCTGGGTACGTGTACTGGTCCGTGTACGGATCGTTGAATCGTTTGTACCTTTGCCCTGTTTTCCATGGCACGCGTGCAGCTCCGTCCACGAAGGGTGTTGGGAACTTTTTTTCCCGTGTCCCCATACGGCCCGTTCTGGGTACGTGTACTGGTCCGTGTACAGATCGTGGAATCGTTTGTGCTTTTGCCCTCTTTTCCATGGCACGCGTGCAGCTCCGTCCACGACGGGCGTCAGGAACTTTTTTCCCGTGTCCCCGTAGGGCCCGTTCTGGGTACGTGTACTTGTCTGTGTACGGATCGTGGAATCATCTGTGCTTTTGCCATGTTTTCAATGGCACGCGTGCAGCTCCGTCCATGATCGGTGTCGGGAACTTTTTTTCCCGTGTCCCCGTACGACCCGTTCTGGGTTCGTGTACTGGTCCGTGTACGGATCATGGAATCCTCTGTAATTTTGCCCTGTTTTCCATGGCACGCGTGCAGCTCCGTCCACGATGGGTGTCGGGAACATTTTTTCCCGTTTCCCCGTTCGGCCCGTTCTGGGTACGTGTACTGGTTCGTGTACGGATCGTGGAATCGTCTATGCTTTTGCCCTGTTTTCCATGGCACGCGTGCAGCTCCGTCCACGACGGGCGTCGGGAACTTTTTTTCCCGTGTCCCCGTACGGCCCGGTGTAGGTACGTGTACTGGTCCGTGTATGGATCGTGGAATCGTCTGTGCTTTTGCCCTGTTTTCCATGGCACGCATGCCGCACCGTCCACGACGGGTGACGGGAACTTTTTTCCCTTGTCCCCGTACGGCCCGTTCTGGGTAGGTGTACTGGTCCCTGTACGGATCGAGGAATCGTTTGTGCTTTTGCCATGTTTTCCATGGCACACGTGCAGCTCCGTCCACGACGGGCATCGGGAACTTTTTTCCCGTGTCCCCGTACGGCCCGTTCTGGGTACGTGTACTGGTCCGTGTATAGATCGTGGAACCGTCTATGCTTTTGCCCTGTTTTCCATGGCACGCGTGCAGCCCCGTCCACGACGGGCGTCGGGAAGTTTTTTCCCGTATCCCCGTACGGCCCGTTCTGGGTACGTGTACTGGTCCGTGTACGGATCGTGGAATCGTTTGTGCTTTTGCCCTTTTTTTTTCCTCTGTCCCCGTACGGCCCGTTCTGGGTACGTGTACTGGTCCATGTACGGATCATGGAATCGTCTGTGCTTTCGCCCTGTTTTCCATGGCACGTGTGCAGCTCCGTCCACGACGGGCATCGGGAACTTTTTTCCCGTGTCCCCGTAGGGCCCGTTCTGGGTACGTGTACTTGTCTGTGTATAGATCATGGAATCGTCTCTGCTTTTGCCATGTTTTCAATGGCACGCGTGCAGCTCCGTCCACGACGGGTGTCGGGAACTTTTTTTCCCGTGTCCCCGTACGACCCGTTCTGGGTACGTGTACTTGTCCGTGTACGGATCATGGAATCGTCTGTGCTTTTGCCCTGTTTTCCATGGCACGCGTGCAGCTCCGTCCACGACGGGCGTCGGGAACTTTTTTTCACGTGTCCCCATACGGCCCGTTCTGGGTACGTGTACTGGTCCATGTACGGATCGTGGAATCGTCTGTGCTTTTGCCCTGTTTTCCATGGCACGCGTGCAGCGCCGTCCACGACGGGTGTCGGGAACTTTTTTTCCCGTGTCCCCGTACGGCCCGTTCTGGGTACATGTACTGGTCCGTGTACGGGTCGTGGAATCGTTTGTGCTTTTGCCATGTTTTCCATGGCACACGTGCACCTCCGTCCATGACGGGCATCGGGAACTTTTTTTCCCGTGTCCCCGTACGGCTCGTTCTGGGTACGTGTACTGGTCCGTGTACGGATCGTGGAATCATCTATGCTTTTGCCCTGTTTTCCATGCACGCGTGCAGCTCCGTCCACGACAGGCGTCGGGAAGTTTTTTCCCATGTCCCCGTACGTCCCGTTCTGGGTACGTGTACTCGTCCGTGTACGGATCGTGGAATCGTTTGTGCTTTTGCCCTGTTTTTTCCCGTGTCCCCCTACGACCCGTTCTGGGTACGTGTACTGGTCCGTGTACGGATAGTGGAATCGTCTATGCTTTTACCCTGTTTTCCATGGCACGCGTGCAGCTCCGTCCACGACGGGCGTCGGGAACATTTTTTCCCGTGTCCCCGTACGGCCCGTTCTGGGTACGTGTACTGGTCCGTGTACGGATCGTGGAATCGTTTGTGCTTTTGCCATGTTGTCCATGGCACACGTGCAGCTCCGTCCACGACGGGCATCGGGAACTTTTTTTCCTGTGTCCCCATACGGCCCGTTCTGGGTACGTGTACTGGTCCGTGTACGGATCGTGGAATCGTCTATGCTTTTGCCCTGTTTTCCATGGCACGCGTGCAGCTCCGTCCACGACGGGCGTAGGGAACTTTTTTTCCCGTGTCCCTGTAGGGCCTGTTCTGGGTACGTGTACTGGTCCGTGTACGGATCGTGGAATCGTCTGTGCTTTTGCCATGTTTTCCATGGCACGCGTGCAGCTCCGTCCATGACGGGCATCAGCAACTTTTTTCCCGTGTCCCCGTAGGGCCTGTTCTGGGTACGTGTACTGGTCCGTGTACGGATCGTGGAATCGTCTGTGCTTTTGCCATGTTTTCCATGGCACGCGTGCAGCTCCATCCATGACGGGCATCGGGAACTTTTTTTCCCATGTCCCCATACTACCCATTTTGGGTACGTGTACTGGTCCGTGTTTGGATTGTGGAATCGTCTATGCTTTTGCCCTGTTTTCCATGCCAAGCGTGCAGCTCCGTCCACGACGGGTGTTGGAACTTTTTTTCCCGTGTCCCCATACGGCCTGTTCTGGGTACGTGTACTGGTCCATGTACGGATCATGGAATCGTTTGTGCTTTTGCCGTGTTTTCCATGGCACACATGCAGCTCCGTCCACGACGGGCGTCGAGAACTTTTTTTCCCGTGTCCCCGTTCGGCCCGTTCTGGGTACGTGTACTGGTCCGTGTACGGATCGTGGAATCGTCTATGCTTTTGCCCTATTTTCCATGGCACACGTGCAGCTCTGTCCACGACGGGCGTCAGGAACTTTTTTCCCGTGTCCCCGTACGGCCCGTTCTGGGTATGTGTACTGGTCCGTGTACGGATCGTGGAATCGTCTGTGCTTTTGCCATGTTTTCAATGGCACGCGTGTAGCTCCGTCCACGATGGGTGTCGGGAACTTTTTTTCCCGTGTCCCCGTACGACCCGTTCTGGGTACGTGTACTGGTCCGTGTACAGATCGTGGAATCCTCTGTGCTTTTGCCCTGTTTTCCATGGCACGCGTGCAGCTCCGTCCACGACGGGCGTCGGGATATTTTTTTCCCGCGTCCCCGTACAGCCCGTTCTGGGTACGTGTACTAGTCCGTGTACGGATCGTGGAATCGTCTATGCTTTTGCCCTGTTTTCCATGGCACGCGTGCAGCTCCGTCCACAACGAGCGTCGGGAACTTTTTTCCCGTGTCCCCGTACGACCCATTCTAGGTACGTGTACTGGTCCGTGTACGCATCGTGGAATCGTCTGTGCTTTTGCCCTGTTTTCCATGGCACGCGTGTACCTCCGTCCACGACGGGTGTCGGGAACTTTTTTCCCGTGTCCCCGTACGGCCTGTTCTGGGTACGTGTACTAGTCCGTGTACGGATCATGGAATCGTCTGTGCGTTTGCCCTGTTTTCCATGGCACGCGTGCAGCTCCGTCCACGACGGGCATCGGGAACTTTTTTCCCGTGTCTTCGTAGGGCCTGTTCTGGGTGCGTGTACTGGTCCGTGTACGGATCATGGAATCGTCTGTGCTTTTGCCATGTTTTCCGTGGCACGCGTGCAGCTCCATCCACGACGGGCATCAGGAATTTTTTTCCCATGTCCCCATACTACCCATTTTGGGTACGTGTACTGGTCCGTGTATGGATTGTGGAATCGTCTGTGCTCTTGCCCTGTTTTACATGGCAAGCGTGCAGCTCCGTCCATGACGGGTGTCGGCAACTTTTTTTCCCGTGTCCCCGTACGGCCTGTTCTGGGTACGTGTACTGGTCCATGTACAGATCATGGAATCGTTTGTGCTTTTGCCATGTTTTCCATGGCACACGTGCAGCTCCGTCCACGACGGGCGTCGAGAACTTTTTTTCCCGTGTCCCCGTACGGCCCGTTCTGGGTACGTGTACTGGTCCGTGTATGGATCGTGGAATCGTCTACGCTTTTGCCCTGTTTTCCATGGCACGCGTGCAGCTCCGTCCACGAAGGGCGTCGGGAACTTTTTTCCCGTGTCCCGGTACGGCCCGTTCCGGGTATGTGTACTGGTCCGTGTACGGATCGTGGATTCATTTGTGCTTTTGCCCTGTTTTTTTTTCCCGTGTCCCCGTGCGGCCCGTTCTGGCTACGTGTACTGGTCCGTGTACGGATGTTGAATCGTCTGTGCTTTTGCCCTGTTTTCCATGGCACGCGTGCAGCTCCGTCCACGACGGGTGTTGGGAACTTTTTTCCCGTGTCGCCATACGGCCCGTTCTAGGTACGTGTACTTGTCCGTGTACGGATCGTGGAATCGTTTGTGCTTTTGCCCTGTTTTCCATGGCACGCGTGCAGCTCCATCCACGACGGGCGTCAGGAACTTTTTTTCCCGTGTCCCCGTAGGGCCCGTTCTGGGTACGTGTACTTGTCTGTGTACGGATCGTGGAATCGTCTTGATTTTGCCATGTTTTCAATGGCACGCGTGCAGCTCCGTCCACGATGGGCGTCAGGAACTTATTTTCCTGTGTCCCCGTACGACCCGTTTTGGGTACGTGTACTGGTCCGTGTACGGATCGTGGAATCCTCTGTGCTTTTGCCCTGTTTTCCATGGCACGCGTGTAGCTCCGTCCACGACGGGCGTCGGGAACTTTTTTTCCCGTGTCCCCGTAAGGCCCGTTCTGGGTACGTGTACTGGTTCGTGTACGGATCGTGGAATCGTCTATGCTTTTGCCCTGTTCTCCATGGCACGCGTGTAGCTCCGTCCACGACGGGCGTCGGGAACTTTTTTCCCGTGTCCCCGTACGACCCATTCTAGGTACGTGTACTGGTCTGTGTACGGATCGTGGAATCGTCTATGCTTTTGCCCTGTTTTCCATGGCACGCGTGCACCTCCGTCCACGACGGGTGTCGGGAAATTTTTTTCCCGTGTCCCCGTACGGCCCGTTCTGGGTATGTGTACTAGTCCGTGTACGGATCATGCAATCGTCTCTGTGTTTGCCCTGTTTTCCATGGCACACGTGCAGCTTCGTCCACGACGGGCATCGGGAACTTTTTTCCCGTGTCCCCGTAGGGCCTGTTCTGGGTACGTGTACTGCTCCGTGTACGGATCGTGGAATCTTCTGTGCTTTTGCCATGTTTTCCATGGCACGCGTGCAGCTCCATCCACGATGGGCATTGGGAACTTTTTTTTCCCATGTCCCCATAGTACCCATTTTGGGTACGTGTACTGGTCCGTGTATGGATTGTGGAATCGTCTGTGCTTTTGCCCTGTTTTCCATGGCAAGCGTGCAGCTCCGTCCACGACGGGTGTCGGCAACTTTTTTTCCCGTGTCCCCGTATGGCCTGTTCTGGGTACGTGTACTGGTCCATGTACGGATCATGGAATCGTTTGTGCTTTTGCCATGTTTTCCACGGCACACGTGCAGCTCCGTCCACGACGGGCGTCGAGAACTTTTTTTCCCGTGTCCCCGTACGGCCCGTTCTGGGTACGTGTACTGGTCCGTGTACGGATCGTGGAATCGTCTATGCTTTTGCCCTGTGTTCCATGGCACGCGTGCAGCTCCGTCCACGATGGGCGTCGGGAACTTTTTTCCCGTGTCCCCGTACGGCCCGTTCTGGGTATGTGTACTGGTCTGTGTACGGATCATGGAATCGTCTGTGCATTTGCCCTGTTTTCCATGGCACGCGTGCAGCTCCGTCCACGACGGGCATCGGGAACTTTTTTTCCCGTGTCCCTGTACGGCCCGTTCTGGGTGTGTGTACTAGTCTGTGTATGGATCGTGGAATCGTTTGTGCTTTTGCCCTGTTTTCTTTCCCGTGTCCCCGTACGGCCCGTTCTGGGTACGTGTACTGGTCCGTGTACGGATCGTTGAATCGTTTGTACCTTTGCCCTGTTTTCCATGGCACGCGTGCAGCTCCGTCCATGAAGGGTGTTGGGAACTTTTTTTCCCGTGTCCCCATACGGCCCGTTCTGGGTACGTGTACTGGTCCGTGTACAGATCGTGGAATCGTTTGTGCTTTTGCCCTCTTTTCCATGGCACGCGTGCAGCTCCGTCCACGACGGGCGTCAGGAACTTTTTTTCCCGTGTCCCCGTAGGGCCCGTTCTGGGTACGTGTACTTGTCTGTGTATGGATCATGGAATCATCTGTGCTTTTGCCATGTTTTCAATGGCACGCGTGCAGCTCCGTCCATGATCGGTGTCGGGAACTTTTTTTCCCGTGTCCCCGTACGACCCGTTCTGGGTACGTGTACTGGTCCGTGTACGGATCATGGAATCCTCTGTAATTTTGCCCTGTTTTCCATGGCACGCGTGCAGCTCCGTCCACGATGGGCGTCGGGAACATTTTTTCCCGTGTCCCCGTTCGGCCCGTTCTGGGTACGTGTACTGGTTCGTGTACGGATCGTGGAATCGTCTATGCTTTTGCCCTGTTTTCCATGGCACGCGTGCAGCTCCGTCCACGACGGGCGTCGGGAACTTTTTTTCCCGTGTCCCCGTACGGCCCGGTGTAGGTACGTGTACTGGTCCGTGTATGGATCGTGGAATCGTCTGTGCTTTTGCCCTGTTTTCCATGGCACGCATGCCGCACCGTCCACGACGGGTGACGGGAACTTTTTTCCCTTGTCCCCGTACGGCCCGTTCTGGGTAGGTGTACTGGTCCCTGTACGGATCGAGGAATCATTTGTGCTGTTGCCATGTTTTCCATGGCACACGTGCAGCTCCGTCCACGACGGGCATCGGGAACTTTTTTCCCGTGTCCCCGTACGGCCCGTTCTGGGTACGTGTACTGGTCCGTGTATAGATCGTGGAACCGTCTATGCTTTTGCCCTGTTTTCCATGGCACGCGTGCAGCCCCGTCCACGACGGGCGTCGGGAAGTTTTTTTCCCGTGTCCCCGTACGGCCCGTTCTGGGTACGTGTACTGGTTCGTGTACGGATCGTGGAATCGTTTGTGCTTTTGCCCTTTTTTTCCTCTGTCCCCGTACGGCCCGTTCTGGGTACGTGTACTGGTCCGTGTACGGATCATGGAATCGTCTGTGCTTTCGCCCTGTTTTCCATGGCACGTGTGCAGCTCCGTCCACGACGGGCATCGGGAACTTTTTTCCCGTGTCCGCGTAGGGCCCGTTCTGGGTACGTGTACTTGTCTGTGTATAGATCATGGAATCGTCTCTGCTTTTGCCATGTTTTCCATGGCACGCGTGCAGCTCCGTCCACGACGGGCGTCGGGAACTTTTTTTCACGTGTCCCCGTACGACCCGTTCTGGGTACGTGTACTTGTCCGTGTACGGATCGTGGAATCGTCTGTGCTTTTGCCCTGTTTTCCATGGCACGCGTGCAGCTCCGTCCACGACGGGTGTCGGGAACTTTTTTTCCCGTGTCCCCGTACGGCCCGTTCTGGGTACATGTACTGGTCCGTGTACGGGTCGTGGAATCGTTTGTGCTTTTGCCATGTTTTCCATGGCACACGTGCACCTCCGTCCACGACGGGCATCGGGAACTTTTTTTCCCGTGTCCCCGTACGGCCCGTTCTGGGTACGTGTACTGGTCCGTGTACGGATCGTGGAATCATCTATGCTTTTGCCCTGTTTTCCATGCACGCGTGCAGCTCCGTCCACGACAGGCGTCGGGAAGTTTTTTCCCGTGTCCCCGTACGTCCCGTTCTGGGTACGTGTACTTGTCCGTGTACGGATCATGGAAAAGTTTGTGCTTTTGCCCTGTTTTTTCCCGTGTCCCCGTACGACCCGTTCTGGCTACGTGTACTGGTCCGTGTACGGATAGTGGAATCGTCTATGCTTTTGCCCTGTTTTCCATGGCACGCGTGCAGCTCCGTCCACGACGGGCGTCGGGAACATTTTTTCCCGTGTCCCCGTACGGCCCGTTCTGGGTACGTGTACTGGTCCGTGTACGGATCGTGGAATCGTTTGTGCTTTTGCCATGTTGTCCATGGCACACGTGCAGCTCCGTCCATGACGGGCATCGGGAACTTTTTTTCCTGTGTCCCCATACGGCCCGTTCTGGGTACGTGTACTGATCCGTGTACGGATCGTGGAATCGTCTATGCTTTTGCCTTGTTTTCCATGGCACGCGTGCAGCTCCGTCCACGACGGGCGTAGGGAACTTTTTTTCCCGTGTCCCTGTAGGGCCTGTTCTGGGTACGTGTACTGGTCCGTGTACGGATCATGGAATCGTCTGTGCTTTTGCCATGTTTTCCATGGCACGCGTGCAGCTCCGTCCATGACGGGCATCAGCAACTTTTTTCCCGTGTCCCCGTAGGGCCTGTTCTGGGTACGTGTACTGGTCCGTGTACGGATCGTGGAATCGTCTGTGCTTTTGCCATGTTTTCCATGGCACGCGTGCAGCTCCATCCATGACGGGCATCGGGAACTTTTTTTCCCATGTCCCCATACTACCCATTTTGGGTACGTGTACTGGTCCGTGTCTGGATTGTGGAATCGTCTATGCTTTTGCCCTGTTTTCCATGCCAAGCGTGCAGCTCCGTCCACGACGGGTGTTGGAACTTTTTTTCCCGTGTCCCCATACGGCCTGTTCTGGGTACGTGTACTGGTCCATGTACGGATCATGGAATCGTTTGTGCTTTTGCCGTGTTTTCCATGGCACACATGCAGCTCCGTCCACGACGGGCGTCGAGAACTTTTTTGCCCGTGTCCCCGTACGGCCCGTTCTGGGTACGTGTACTGGTCCGTGTACGGATCGTGGAATCGTCTATGCTTTTGCCCTATTTTCCATGGCACAAGTGCAGCTCTGTCCACGACGGGCGTCGGGAACTTTTTTCCCGTGTCCCCGTACGGCCCGTTCTGGGTATGTGTACTGGTCCGTGTACGGATCGTGGAATCGTCGGTGCTTTTGCCATGTTTTCAATGGCACGCGTGTAGCTCCGTCCACGATGGGTGTCGGGAACTTTTTTTCCCGTGTCCCTGTCCGACCCGTTCTGGGTACGTGTACTGGTCCGTGTACAGATCGTGGAATCCTCTGTGCTTTTGCCCTGTTTTCCATGGCACGCGTGCAGCTCCGTCCACGACGGGCGTCGGGATATTTTTTTCCCGCGTCCCCGTACGGCCCGTTCTGGGTACGTGTACTGGTCCGTGTACGGATCGTGGAATCGTCTATGCTTTTGCCCTGTTTTCCATGGCAGGCGTGCAGCTCCGTCCACAACGAGTGTCGGGAACTTTTTTCCCGTGTCCCCGTACGACCCATTCTAGGTACGTGTACTGGTCCGTGTACGCATCGTGGAATCGTCTGTGCTTTTGCCCTGTTTTCCATGGCACGCGTGTACCTCCGTCCACGACGGGTGTCGGGAACTTTTTTCCCGTGTCCCCGTACGGCCCGTTCTGGGTACGTGTACTAGTCCGTGTACGGATCATGGAATCGTCTGTGCGTTTGCCCTGTTTTCCATGGCACGCGTGCAGCTCCGTCCACGACGGGCATCGGGAACTTTTTTCCCGTGTCTTCGTAGGGCCTGTTCTGGGTGCGTGTACTGGTCCGTGTACGGATCGTGGAATCGTCTGTGCTTTTGCCATGTTTTCCGTGGCACGCGTGCAGCTCCATCCACGACGGGCATCAGGAATTTTTTTCCCATGTCCCCATACTACCCATTTTGGGTACGTGTACTGGTCCGTGTATGGATTGTGGAATCGTCTGTGCTCTTGCCCTGTTTTACATGGCAAGTGTGCTGCTCCGTCCATGACGGGTGTCGGCAACTTTTTTTCCTGTGTCCCCGTACGGCCTGTTCTGGGTACGTGTACTGGTCCATGTACGGATCATGGAATCGTTTGTGCTTTTGCCATGTTTTCCATGGGACACGTGCAGCTCTGTCCACGACGGGCGTCGAGAACTTTTTTTCCCGTGTCCCCGTACGGCCCGTTCTGGGTACGTGTACTGGTCCGTGTACGGATCGTGGAATCGTCTACGCTTTTGCCCTGTTTTCCATGGCACGCGTGCAGCTCCGTCCACGACGGGCGTCGGGAACTTTTTTCCCGTGTCCCGGTACGGCCCGTTCCGGGTATGTGTACTGGTCCGTGTACGGATCGTGGATTCATTTGTGCTTTTGCCCTGTTTTTTTTTCCCGTGTCCCCGTGCGGCCCGTTCTGGCTACGTGTACTGGTCCGTGTACGGATGTTGAATCGTCTGTGCTTTTGCCCTGTTTTCCATGGCACTCGTACAGCTCCGTCCACGAGGGTGTTGGGAACTTTTTTCCCGTGTCGCCATACGGCCCGTTCTAGGTACGTGTACTGGTCCGTGTACGGATCGTGGAATCGTTTGTGCTTTTGCCCTGTTTTCCATGGCACGCGTGCAGCTCCATCCACGACGGGCGTCAGGAACTTTTCTTCCCGTGTCCCCGTAGGGCCCGTTCTGGGTACGTGTACTTGTCTGTGTACGGATCGTGGAATCGTCTTGATTTTGCCATGTTTTCAATGGCACGCGTGCAGCTCCGTCCACGATGGGCGTCAGGAACTTATTTTCCTGTGTCCCCGTACGACCCGTTTTGGGTACGTGTACTGGTCCGTGTACGGATCGTGGAATCCTCTGTGCTTTTGCCCTGTTTTCCATGGCACGCGTGCAGCTCCGTCCACGACGGGCGTCGGGAACTTTTTTTCCCGTGTCCCCGTAAGGCCCGTTCTGGGTACGTGTACTGGTTCGTGTATGGATCGTGGAATCGTCTATGCTTTTGCCCTGTTCTCCATGGCACGCGTGTAGCTCCGTCCACGACGGGCGTCGGGAACTTTTTTCCCGTGTCCCCGTACGACCCATTCTAGGTACGTGTACTGGTCCGTGTACGGATCGTGGAATCGTCTATGCTTTTGCCCTGTTTTCCATGGCACGCGTGCACCTCCGTCCACGACGGGTGTCGGGAACTTTTTTCCCGTGTCCCCGTACGGCCCGTTCTGGGAATGTGTACTAGTCCGTGTACGGATCATGCAATCGTCTGTGTGTTTGCCCTGTTTTCCATGGCACACGTGCAGCTTCGTCCACGACGGGCATCGGGAACTTTTTTCCCGTGTCCCCGTAGGGCCTGTTCTGGGTACGTGTACTGCTCCGTGTACGGATCGTGGAATCTTCTGTGCTTTTGCCATGTTTTCCATGGCATGCGTGCAGCTCCATCCATGATGGGCATTGGGAACTTTTTTTTCGCATGTCCCCATAGTACCCATTTTGGGTACGTGTACTGGTCCGTGTATGGATTGTGGAATCGTCTGTCCTTTTGCCCTGTTTTCCATGGAAAGCGTGCAGCTCCGTCCATGACGGGTGTCGGCAACTTTTTTTCCCGTGTCCCCGTATGGCCTGTTCTGGGTACGTGTACTGGTCCATGTACGGATCATGGAATCGTTTGTGCTTTTGCCATGTTTTCCACGGCACACGTGCAGCTCCGTCCACGACGGGCGTCGAGAACTTTTTTTCCCGTGTCCCCGTACGGCCCGTTCTGGGTACGTGTACTGGTCCGTGTACGGATCATGGAATCGTCTATGCTTTTGCCCTGTGCTCCATGGCACGCGTGCAGCTCCGTCCACGATGGGCGTCGGGAACTTTTTTCCCGTGTCCCCGTACGGCCCGTTCTGGGTATGTGTACTGGTCTGTGTACGGATCGTGGAATCGTTTGTGCTTTTTCCCTGTTATTTTTCCCGTGTCCCCGTACGGCCCGTTCTGGGTACGTGTACTGGTCCGTGTATGGATGTTGAATCGTCTGTGCTTTTGCCCTGTTTTCCATGGCACGCATGCAGCTCCGTCCACGACGGGTGTTGGGAACTTTTTTCCCGTGTCCCCATACGGCCCGTTCTGGGTACGTGTACTGGTCCGTATACGGATCGTGGAATCGTTTGTGCTTTTGCCCTGTTTACCATGGCACGCGTGCAGCTCCGTCCACGACGGGTGTCGGGAACTTTTTTTCCCGTGTCCCTGTACGACCCGTTCTGGGTACGTATACTGGTCCGTGTACGGATCGTGGAATCCTCTATTCTTTTGCCCTGTTTTCCATGGCACGCGTGCAGCTCCGTCCACGACGGGCGTCGGGAACATTTTTTCCCGTGTCCCCGTACGGCCCGTTCTGGGTACGTGTACTGGTCCGTGTATGGATCGTGGAATCGTTTGTGCTTTTGCCATGTTGTCCATGGCACACGTGCAGCTCCGTCCACGACGGGCATCGGGAACTTTTTTTCCTGTGTCCCCATACGGCCCGTTCTGGGTACGTGTACTGGTCCGTGT
Organism: Triticum timopheevii; assembly: GCA_963921465.1. Taxonomy (NCBI): domain Eukaryota; kingdom Viridiplantae; phylum Streptophyta; class Magnoliopsida; order Poales; family Poaceae; genus Triticum; species Triticum timopheevii. The sequence continues at coordinate 694,198,821 of OY997269.1, forward strand.
ACGGATCGTGGAATCGTCTATGCTTTTGCCCTGTTTTCCATGGCACGCGTGCAGCTCCGTCCACGACGGGCGTAGGGAACTTTTTTTCCCGTGTCCCTGTAGGGCCTGTTCTGGGTACGTGTACTGGTCCGTGTACGGATCGTGGAATCGTCTGTGCTTTTGCCATGTTTTCCATGGCACGCCTGCAGCTCCGTCCATGACGGGCATCAGCAACTTTTTTCCCGTGTCCCCGTAGGGCCTGTTCTGGGTACGTGTACTGGTCCGTGTACGGATCGTGGAATCGTCTGTGCTTTTGCCATGTTTTCCATGGCACGCGTGCAGCTCCATCCATGACGGGCATCGGGAACATTTTTTCCCATGTCCCCATACTACCCATTTTGGGTACGTGTACTGGTCGGTGTCTGGATTGTGGAATCGTCTATGCTTTTGCCCTGTTTTCCATGCCAAGCGTGCAGCTCCGTCCACGACGGGTGTTGGAACTTTTTTTCCCGTGTCCCCATACGGCCTGTTCTGGGTACGTGTACTGGTCCATGTACGGATCATGGAATCGTTTGTGCTTTTGCCGTGTTTTCCATGGCACACATGCAGCTCCGTCCACGACGGGCGTCGAGAACTTTTTTTCCCGTGTCCCCGTACGGCCCATTCTGGGTACGTGTACTAGTCCGTGTACGGATTGTGGAATCGTCTATGCTTTTGCCCTATTTTCCATGGCACACGTGCAGCTCTGTCCACGACGGGCGTCGGGAACTTTTTTCCCGTGTCCCCGTACGGCCCGTTCTGGGTATGTGTACTGGTCCGTGTATGGATCGTGGAATCGTCTGTGCTTTTGCCATGTTTTCAATGGCACGCGTGTAGCTCCGTCCACGATGGGTGTCGGGAACTTTTTTTCCCGTGTCCCCGTACGACCCGTTCTGGGTACGTGTACTGGTCCGTGTACAGATCGTGGAATCCTCTGTGCTTTTGCCCTGTTTTCCATGGCACGCGTGCAGCTCCGTCCACGACGGGCGTCGGGATATTTTTTTCCCGCGTCCCCGTACGGCCCGTTCTGGGTACGTGTACTGGTCCGTGTACGGATCGTGGAATCGTCTATGCTTTTGCCCTGTTTTCCATGGCACGCGTGCAGCTCCGTCCACAACGAGCGTCGGGAACTTTTTTCCCGTGTCCCCGTACGACCCATTCTAGGTACGTGTACTGGTCCGTGTACGCATCGTGGAATCGTCTGTGCTTTTGCCCTGTTTTCCATGGCACGCGTGTACCTCCGTCCACGACGGGTGTCGGGAACTTTTTTCCCGTGTCCCCGTACGGCCCGTTCTGGGTACGTGTACTAGTCCGTGTACGGATCATGGAATCGTCTGTGCGTTTGCCCTGTTTTCCATGGCACGCGTGCAGCTCCGTCCACGACGGGCATCGGGAACTTTTTTCCCGTGTCTTCGTAGGGCCTGTTCTGGGTGCATGTACTGGTCCGTGTACGGATCGTGGAATCGTCTGTGCTTTTGCCATGTTTTCCGTGGCACGCGTGCAGCTCCATCCACGACGGGCATCAGGAATTTTTTTCCCATGTCCCCATACTACCCATTTTGGGTACGTGTACTGGTCCGTGTATGGATTGTGGAATCGTCTGTGCTCTTGCCCTGTTTTACATGGCAAGCGTGCAGCTCCGTCCATGACGGGTGTCGGCAACTTTTTTTCCCGTGTCCCCGTACGGCCTGTTCTGGGTACGTGTACTGGTCCATGTACGGATCATGGAATCGTTTGTGCTTTTGCCATGTTTTCCATGGCACACGTGCAGCTCCGTCCACGACGGGCGTCGAGAACTTTTTTTCCCGTGTCCCCGTACGGCCCGTTCTGGGTACGTGTACTGGTCCGTGTACGGATCGTGGAATCGTCTACGCTTTTGCCCTGTTTTCCATGGCACGCGTGCAGCTCCGTCCACGACGGGCGTCGGGAACTTTTTTCCCGTGTCCCGGTACGGCCCGTTTCGGGTATGTGTACTGGTCCGTGTACTGATCGTGGATTCATTTGTGCTTTTGCCCTGTTTTTTTTCCCGTGTCCCCGTGCGGCCCGTTCTGGCTACGTGTACTGGTCCGTGTACGGATGTTGAATCGTCTGTGCTTTTGCCCTGTTTTCCATGGCACGCGTGCAGCTCCGTCCACGAGGGTGTTGGGAACTTTTTTCCCGTGTCGCCATACGGCCCGTTCTAGGTACGTGTACTGGTCCGTGTACGGATCGTGGAATCGTTTGTGCTTTTGCCCTGTTTTCCATGGCACGCGTGCAGCTCCATCCACGACGGGCGTCAGGAACTTTTTTTCCCGTGTCCCCGTAGGGCCCGTTCTGGGTACGTGTACTTGTCTGTGTACGGATCGTGGAATCGTCTTGATTTTGCCATGTTTTCAATGGCACGCGTGCAGCTCCGTCCACGATGGGCGTCAGGAACTTATTTTCCTGTGTCCCCGTACGACCCGTTTTGGGTACGTGTACTGGTCCGTGTACGGATCGTGGAATCCTCTGTGCTTTTGCCCTGTTTTCCATGGCACGCGTGCAGCTCCGTCCACGACGGGCGTCGGGAACTTTTTTTCCCGTGTCCCCGTAAGGCCCGTTCTGGGTACGTGTACTGGTTCGTGTATGGACCGTGGAATCGTCTATGCTTTTGCCCTGTTCTCCATGGCACGCGTGTAGCTCCGTCCACGACGGGCGTCGGGAACTTTTTTCCCGTGTCCCCGTACGACCCATTCTAGGTACGTGTACTGGTCCGTGTACGGATCGTGGAATCGTCTATGCTTTTGCCCTGTTTTCCATGGCACGCGTGCACCTCCGTCCACGACGGGTGTCGGGAACTTTTTTCCCGTGTCCCCGTACGGCCCGTTCTGGGTATGTGTACTAGTCCGTGTACGGATCATGCAATCGTCTGTGTGTTTGCCCTGTTTTCCATGGCACACGTGCAGCTTCGTCCACGACGGGCATTGGGAACTTTTTTCCCGTGTCCCCGTAGGGCCTGTTCTGGGTACGTGTACTGCTCCGTGTACGGATCGTGGAATCTTCTGTGCTTTTGCCATGTTTTCCATGGCACGCGTGCAGCTCCATCCACGATGGGCATTGGGAACTTTTTTTTCCCATGTCCCCATAGTACCCATTTTGGGTACGTGTACTGGTCCGTGTATGGATTGTGGAATCGTCTGTGCTTTTGCCCTGTTTTCCATGGCAAGCGTGCAGCTCCGTCCACGACGGGTGTCGGCAACTTTTTTTCCCGTGTCCCCGTATGGCCTGTTCTGGGTACGTGTACTGGTCCATGTACGGATCATGGAATCGTTTGTGCTTTTGCCATGTTTTCCACGGCACACGTGCAGCTCCGTCCACGACGGGCGTCGAGAACTTTTTTTCCCGTGTCCCCGTACGGCCCGTTCTGGGTACGTGTACTGGTCCGTGTACGGATCGTGGAATCGTCTATGCTTTTGCCCTGTGCTCCATGGCACACGTGCAGCTTCGTCCACGACGGGCATTGGGAACTTTTTTCCCGTGTCCCCGTAGGGCCTGTTCTGGGTACGTGTACTGCTCCGTGTACGGATCGTGGAATCTTCTATGCTTTTGCCATGTTTTCAATGGCACGCGTGTAGCTCCGTCCACGATGGGTGTCGAGAACTTTTTTTCCCGTGTTCCCGTACGACCCGTTCTGGGTACGTGTACTGGTCCGTGTACAGATCGTGGAATCCTCTGTGCTTTTGCCCTGTTTTCCATGGCACGCGTGCAGCTCCGTCCACGATGGGCGTCGGGATATTTTTTTCCCGCGTCCCCGTACGGCCGGTTCTGGGTACGTGTACTGGTCCGTGTACGGATCGTGGAATCGTCTATGCTTTTGCCCTGTTTTCCATGGCACGCGTGCAGCTCCGTCCACAACGAGCGTCGGGAACTTTTTTCCCGTGTCCCCGTACGACCCATTCTAGGTACGTGTACTGGTCCGTGTACGCATCGTGGAATCGTCTGTGCTTTTGCCCTGTTTTCCATGGCACGCGTGTACCTCCGTCCACGACGGGTGTCGGGAACTTTTTTCCCGTGTCCCCGTACGGCCCGTTCTGGGTACGTGTACTAGTCCGTGTACGGATCATGGAATCGTCTGTGCGTTTGCCCTGTTTTCCATGGCACGCGTGCTGCTCCGTCCACGACGGGCATCGGGAACTTTTTTCCCGTGTCTTCGTAGGGCCTGTTCTGGGTGCATGTACTGGTCCGTGTACGGATCGTGGAATCGTCTGTGCTTTTGCCATGTTTTCCGTGGCACGCGTGCAGCTCCATCCACGACGGGCATCAGGAATTTTTTTCCCATGTCCCCATACTACCCATTTTGGGTACGTGTACTGGTCCGTGTATGGATTGTGGAATCGTCTGTGCTCTTGCCCTGTTTTACATGGCAAGCGTGCAGCTCCGTCCATGACGGATGTCGGCAACTTTTTTTCCCGTGTCCCCGTACGGCCTGTTCTGGGTACGTGTACTGGTCCATGTACGGATCATGGAATCGTTTGTGCTTTTGCCATGTTTTCCACGGCACACGTGCAACTCCGTCCACGACGGGCGTCGAGAACTTATTTTCCCGTGTCCCCGTACGGCCCGTTCTGGGTACGTGTACTGGTCCGTGTACGGATCGTGGAATCGTCTATGCTTTTGGCCTGTGCTCCATGGCACGCGTGCAGCTCCGTCCACGATGGGCGTCGGGAACTTTTTTCCCGTGTCCCCGTACGGCCCGTTCTGGGTATGTGTACTGGTCTGTGTACGGATCGTGGAATCGTTTGTGCTTTTTCCCTGTTTTTTTTCCGTGTCCCCAAACGGCCCGTTCTGGGTACGTGTACTGGTCCGTGTATGGATGTTGAATCGTCTGTGCTTTTGCCCTGTTTTCCATGGCACGCATGCAGCTCCGTCCACGACGGGTGTTGGGAACTTTTTTCCCGTGTCCCCATACGGCCCATTCTGGGTACGTGTACTGGTCCGTGTACGGATCGTGGAATCGTTTGTGCTTTTGCCCTGTTTACCATGGCACGCGTGCAGCTCCGTCCACGACGGGTGTCGGGAACTTTTTTTCCCGTGTCCCCGTACGACCCGTTCTGGGTACGTGTACTGGTCCGTGTACGGATCGTGGAATCCTCTATTCTTTTTCCCTGTTTACCATGGCACGCGTGCAGCTCCGTCCACGACGGGTGTCGGGAACTTTTTTTCCCTTGTCCCCGTACGACCCGTTCTGGGTACGTGTACTGGTCCGTGTACGGATCATGGAATTGTCTATGCTTTTGCCCTGTTTTCCATGGCACGCGTGCAGCTTTGTCCACGACGAGCGTCGGGAACTTTTTTTCCCATGTTCCCATACGGCCCGTTCTGGGTACGTGTACTGGTCCGTGTACGGATCGTGGAATCGTCTGAGCTTTTGCCCTGTTTTCCATGGCACGCGTGCAGCTCCGTCCACGACGGGTGTCGGGAACTTTTTTCCCGTGTCCCCGTACGGCCCGTTCTGGGTACATGTACTGGTCCGTGTACGGATCGTGGAATCGTTTGTGCTTTTGCCATGTTTTCCATGGCACACGTGCAGCTCCATCCACGACGGGCATCGGGAACTTTTTTTCCCGTGTCCCCGTACGGCCCGTTCTGGGTACGTGTACTGGTCCGTGTACGGATCGTGGAATCGTCTACGCTTTTGCCCTGTTTTCCATGGCACGCGTGCAGCTCCGTCCACGAAGGGCGTCGGGAACTTTTTTCCCGTGTCCCGGTACGGCCCGTTCCGGGTATGTGTACTGGTCCGTGTACGGATCGTGGATTCATTTGTGCTTTTGCCCTATTTTTTTTTCCCGTGTCCCCGTGCGGCCCGTTCTGGCTACGTGTACTGGTCCGTGTACGGATGTTGAATCGTCTGTGCTTTTGCCCTGTTTTCCATGGCACGCGTGCAGCTCCGTCCACGACGGGTGTTGGGAACTTTTTTCCCGTGTCGCCATACGGCCCGTTCTAGGTACGTGTACTGGTCCGTGTACGGATCGTGGAATCGTTTGTGCTTTTGCCCTGTTTTCCATGGCACGCGTGCAGCTCCATCCACGACGGGCGTCAGGAACTTTTTTTCCCGTGTCCCCGTAGGGCCCGTTCTGGGTACGTGTACTTGTCTGTGTACGGATCGTGGAATCGTCTTGATTTTGCCATGTTTTCAATGGCACGCGTGCAACTCCGTCCACGATGGGCGTCAGGAACTTATTTTCCTGTGTCCCCGTACGACCCGTTTTGGGTACGTGTACTGGTCCGTGTACGGATCGTGGAATCCTCTGTGCTTTTGCCCAGTTTTCCATGGCACGCGTGCAGCTCCGTCCACGACGGGCGTCGGGAACTTTTTTTCCCGTGTCCCCGTAAGGCCCGTTCTGGGTACGTGTACTGGTTCATGTACGGATCGTGGAATCGTCTATGCTTTTGCCCTGTTCTCCATGGCACGCGTGTAGCTCCGTCCACGACGGGCGTCGGGAACTTTTTTTCCCGTGTCCCCGTACGACCCATTCTAGGTACGTGTACTGGTCCGTGTACGGATCGTGGAATCGTCTATGCTTTTGCCCTGTTTTCCATGGCACGCGTGCACCTCCGTCCACGACGGGTGTCGGGAACTTTTTTTCCCGTGTCCCCGTACGGCCCGTTCTGGGTACGTGTACTAGTCCGTGTACGGATCATGCAATCGTCTGTGTGTTTGCCCTGTTTTCCATGGCACACGTGCAGCTCCGTCCACGACGGGCGTCGAGAACTTTTTTTCCCGTGTCCCCGTACGGCCCGTTCTGGGTACGTGTACTGGTCCGTGTACGGATCGTGGAATCGTCTATGCTTTTGCCCTGTGTTCCATGGCACGCGTGCAGCTTTGTCCACGACGGGCGTCGGGAACTTTTTTTCCCGTGTCCCCGTACGGCCCGTTCTGGGTACGTGTACTGGTCCGTGTACGGATCGTGGAATCGTCTATGCTTTTGCCCTGTTTTCCATGACACGCATGTAGCTCCGTCCACGACGGGCGTCGGGAAGGTTTTTTCCCGTGTCCCTGTACGGCCCGTTCTGGGTACGTGTACTGGTCCGTGTACGGATCATGGAATCGTTTGTGCTTTTGCCCTATTTTTTTTTCCCGTGTCCCCGTACGGCCCGTTCTGGGTACGTGTACTGGTCTGTGTATGGATGTTGAATCGTTTGTGCTTTTGCCCTGTTTTCCATGGCACGCATGCAGCTCCGTCCACGACGGGTGTTGGGAACTTTTTTCCTGTGTCCCCATACGGCCCGTTCTGGGTACGTGTACTGGTCCGTGTACGGATCGTGGAATCGTGTGTGCTTTTGCCCTGTTTACCATGGCACGCGTGCAGCTCCGTCCACGACGGGTGTCGGGAACTTTTTTTCCCGTGTCCCCGTACGACCCGTTCTGGGTACGTGTACTGGTCCGTGTACGGATCGTGGAATCCTCTATTCTTTTGCCCTGTTTACCATGGCACGCGTGCAGCTCCGTCCACGACGGGTGTCGGGAACTTTTTTTCCCTTGTCCCCGTACGACCCGTTCTGGGTACGTGTACTGGTCCGTGTACGGATCATGGAATTGTCTATGCTTTTGCCCTGTTTTCCATGGCACGCGTGCAGCTTTGTCCACGACGAGCGTCGGGAACTTTTTTTCCCATGTTCCCATACGGCCCGTTCTGGGTACATGTACTGGTCCGTGTACGGATCGTGGAATCGTCTGTGCTTTTGCCCTGTTTTCCATGGCACGCGTGCAGCTCCGTCCACGACGGGTGTCGGGAACTTTTTTTCCCGTGTCCCCGTACGGCCCGTTCTGGATACATGTACTGGTCCGTGTACGGATCGTGGAATCGTTTGTGCTTTTGCCATGTTTTCCATGGCACACGTGCAGCTCCGTCCACGACGGGTGTCGTGAACTTTTTTTCCCGTGTCCCCGTACGGCCCGTTCTGGGTACGTGTACTGGTCCGTGTACGGATCGTGGAATCATCTATGCTTTTGCCCTGTTTTCCATGCACGCGTGCAGCTCCGTCCACGACAGGCGTCGGGAAGTTTTTACCCGTGTCCCCGTACGGCCCGTTCTGGGTATGTGTACTCGTCCGTGTACGGATCGTGGAATCGTTTGTGCTTTTGCCCTGTTTTTTCCCGTGTCCCCGTACGACCCGTTCTGGGTACGTGTACTGGTCCGTGTACGGATCGTGGAATCGTCTATGCTTTTGCCCTGTTTTCCATGGCACGCGTGCACCTCCGTCCACGACGGGTGTCGGGAACTTTTTTTCCCGTGTCCCCGTACGGCCCGTTCTGGGTACGTGTACTAGTCCGTGTACGGATCATGCAATCGTCTGTGTGTTTGCCCTGTTTTCCATGGCACACGTGCAGCTCCGTCCACGACGGGCGTCGAGAACTTTTTTTCCCGTGTCCCCGTACGGCCCGTTCTGGGTACGTGTACTGGTCCGTGAACGGATCGTGGAATCGTCTATGCTTTTGCCCTGTGTTCCATGGCACGCGTGCAGCTTTGTCCACGACGGGCGTCGGGAACTTTTTTTCCCGTGTCCCCGTACGGCCCGTTCTGGGTACGTGTACTGGTCCGTGTACGGATCGTGGAATCGTCTATGCTTTTGCCCTGTTTTCCATGACACGCATGTAGCTCCGTCCACGACGGGCGTCGGGAAGGTTTTTTCCCGTGTCCCTGTACGGCCCGTTCTGGGTACGTGTACTGGTCCGTGTACGGATCATGGAATCGTTTGTGCTTTTGCCCTATTTTTTTTTCCCGTGTCCCCGTACGGCCCGTTCTGGGTATGTGTACTGGTCCGTGTACGGATCGTGGAATCGTTTGTGCTTTTGCCCTGTTTTTTTTCCCGTGTCCCCGTACGGCCCGTTCTGGGTACGTGTACTGGTCTGTGTATGGATGTTGAATCGTTTGTGCTTTTGCCTTGTTTTCCATGGCACGCATGCAGCTCCGTCCACGACGGGTGTTGGGAACTTTTTTCCTGTGTCCCCATACGGCCCGTTCTGGGTACGTGTACTGGTCCGTGTACGGATCGTGGAATCGTGTGTGCTTTTGCCCTGTTTACCATGGCACGCGTGCAGCTCCGTCCACGACGGGTGTCGGGAACTTTTTTTCCCGTGTCCCCGTACGACCCGTTCTGGGTACGTGTACTGGTCCGTGTACGGATCGTGGAATCCTCTATTCTTTTGCCCTGTTTACCATGGCACGCGTGCAGCTCCGTCCACGACGGGTGTCGGGAACTTTTTTTCCCTTGTCCCCGTACGACCCGTTCTGGGTACGTGTACTGGTCCGTGTACGGATCATGGAATTGTCTATGCTTTTGCCCTGTTTTCCATGGCACCCGTGCAGCTTTGTCCACGACGAGCGTCGGGAACTTTTTTTCCCATGTTCCCATACGGCCCGTTCTGGGTACATGTACTGGTCCGTGTACGGATCGTGGAATCGTCTGTGCTTTTGCCCTGTTTTCCATGGCACGCGTGCAGCTCCGTCCACGACGGGTGTCGGGAACTTTTTTTCCCGTGTCCCCGTACGGCCCGTTCTGGATACATGTACTGGTCCGTGTACGGATCGTGGAATCGTTTGTGCTTTTGCCATGTTTTCCATGGCACACGTGCAGCTCCGTCCACGACGGGTGTCGGGAACTTTTTTTCCCGTGTCCCCGTACGGCCCGTTCTGGGTACGTGTACTGGTCCGTGTACGGATCGTGGAATCATCTATGCTTTTGCCCTGTTTTCCATGCACGCGTGCAGCTCCGTCCACGACAGGCGTCGGGAAGTTTTTACCCGTGTCCCCGTACGGCCCGTTCTGGGTATGTGTACTCGTCCGTGTACGGATCGTGGAATCGTTTGTGCTTTTGCCCTGTTTTTTCCCGTGTCCCCGTACGACCCGTTCTGGGTACGTGTACTGGTCCGTGTACGGATCGTGGAATCGTCTATGCCTTTGCCCTGTTTTCCATGGCACGCGTGCAGCTCCGTCCACGACGGGCGTCGGGAACTTTTTTTCCCGTGTCCCCGTACGGCCCGTTCTGGGTACGTGTACTGGTCCGTGTACGGATCGTGGAATCGTTTGTTCTTTTGCCATGTTGTCCATGGCACACGCGCAGCTCCGTCCACGACGGGCATCGGGAACTTTTTTTCCCGTGTCCCCGTACGACCCGTTCTGGGTACGTGTACTGGTCCATGTACGGATCGTGGAATCGTCTATGCTTTTGCCCTGTTTTCCATGGCACGCTTGCAGCTCCGTCCACGACGGGCGTCGGGAACTTTTTTTCCCGTGTCCCCGTAGGGCCTGTTCTGGGTACGTGTACTGGTCCGTGTACGGATCATGGAATCGTCTGTGCTTTTGCCATGTTTTCCATGGCACGCGTGCAGCTCCGTCCATGACGGGCATCGGGAACTTTTTTTCCCGTGTCCCCGTAGGGCCTGTTCTGGGAACGTGTACTGGTCCGTGTACGGATCATGGAATTGTCTGTGCTAATGCCATGTTTTCCATGGCACGCGTGCAGCTCCATCCATGACGGGCATCGGGAACTTTTTTTCCCATGTCCCCATACTACCCATTTTGGGTATGTGTACTGGTCCGTGTCTGGATTGTGGAATCGTCTGTGCTTTTGCCCTGTTTTCCATGGCAAGAGTGCAGCTCCGTCCACGACGGGTGTCGGCAACTTTTTTCCCGTGTCCCCATACGGCCTGTTCTGGGTACGTGTACTGGTTCGTGTACGGATCATGGAATTGTCTATGCTTTTGCCCTGTTTTCCATGGCACGCGCGCAGCTTTGTCCACGACGAGCGTCGGGAACTTTTTTTCCCATGTTCCCATACGGCCCGTTCTGGGTACGTGTACTGGTCCGTGTACGGATCGTGGAATCGTCTGTGCTTTTGCCCTGTTTTCCATGGCACGCGTGCAGCTCCGTCCACGACGGGTGTCGGGAACTTTTTTCCCGTGTCCCCGTACGGCCCGTTCTGGGTACATGTACTGGTCCGTGTACGGATCGTGGAATCGTTTGTGCTTTTGCCCTGTTTTCCATGCCACACGTGCAGCTCCATCCACGACGGGCAACGGGAACTTTTTTTCCCGTGTCCCCGTACGGCCCGTTCTGGGTACGTGTACTGGTCCGTGTACGGATCGTGGAATCATCTATGCTTTTGCCCTGTTTTCCATGCACGCGTGCAGCTCCGTCCATGACAGGCGTCGGGAAGTTTTTTCCCGTGTCCCCGTACGGCCCGTTCTGGGTATGTGTACTCGTCCGTGTACGGATCGTGGAATCGTTTGTGCTTTTGCCCTGTTTTTTCCCGTGTCCCCGTACGACCCGTTCTGGGTACGTGTACTGGTCCGTGTACGGATCGTGGAATCGTCTATGCCTTTGCCCTGTTTTCCATGGCACGCGTGCAGCTCCGTCCACGACGGGCGTCGGGAACTTTTTTTCCCGTGTCCCCGTACGGCCCGTTCTGGGCACGTGTACTGGTCCGTGTACGGATCGTGGAATCGTTTGTTCTTTTGCCATGTTGTCCATGGAACACGTGCAGCTCCGTCCACGACGGGCATCGGGAACTTTTTTTCCCGTGTCCCCGTACGACCCGTTCTGGGTACGTGTACTGGTCCATGTACGGATCGTGGAATCGTCTATGCTTTTGCCCTGTTTTCCATGGCACGCGTGCAGCTCCGTCCACGACGGGCGTCGGGAACTTTTTTTCCCTTGTCCCCGTAGGGCCTGTTCTGGGTACGTGTACTGGTCCGTGTACGGATCGTGGAATTGTCTGTGCTTTTGCCATGTTTTCCATGGCACGCGTGCAGCTCCATCCATGACGGGCATCGGGAACTTTTTTTCCCATGTCCCCATACTACCCATTTTGGGTACGTGTACTGGTCCGTGTCTGGATTGTGGAATCGTCTGTGCTTTTGCCCTGTTTTCCATGGCAAGAGTGCAGCTCCGTCCACGACGGGTGTCGGCAACTTTTTTCCCGTGTCCCCATACGGCCTGTTCTGGGTACGTGTACTGGTCCATGTATGGATCAGTGAATTGTTTGTGCTTTTGCCATGTTTTCCATGGCACACGTGCAGCTCCGTCCACGACGGGCGTCCAGAACTTTTTTTCCCGTGTCCCCGTACGGCCCGTTCTGGGTACGTGTACTGGTCCGTGTACGGATCGTGGAATCGTCTATGCTTTTGCCCTGTTTTCCATGGCACGCATGCAGCTCCGTCCACGACGGGCGTCGAGAACTTTTTTCCCGTGTCCCCGTACGGCCCGTTCTGGGTATGTGTACTCGTCCGTGTACGGATCGTGGAATCGTTTGTGCTTTTGCCCTGTTTTTCCCGTGTCCCCGTACGACCCGTTCTGGGTACGTGTACTGGTCCGTGTACGGATCGTGGAATCGTCTATGCCTTTGCCCTGTTTTCCATGGCACGCGTGCAGCTCCGTCCACGACGGGCGTCGGGAACTTTTTTTCCCGTGTCCCCGTACGGCCCGTTCTGGGCACGTGTACTGGTCCGTGTACGGATCGTGGAATCGTTTATTCTTTTGCCATGTTGTCCATGGCACACGTGCAGCTCCGTCCACGACGGGCATCGGGAACTTTTTTTCCCGTGTCCCCGTACGACCCGTTCTGGGTACGTGTACTGGTCCATGTACGGATCGTGGAATCGTCTATGCTTTTGCCCTGTTTTCCATGGCACGCGTGCAGCTCCGTCCACGACGGGCGTCGGGAACTTTTTTTCCCGTGTCCCCGTAGGGCCTGTTCTGGGTACGTGTACTGGTCCGTGTACGGATCGTGGAATCGTCTGTGCTTTTGCCATGTTTTCCATGGCACGCGTGCAGCTCCATCCATGACGGGCATCGGGAACTTTTTTTCCCATGTCCCCATACTACCCATTTTGGGTACGTGTACTGGTCCGTGTCTGGATTGTGGAATCGTGTGTGCTTTTGCCCTGTTTTCCATGGCAAGAGTGCAGCTCCGTCCACGACGGGTGTCGGCAACTTTTTTCCCGTGTCCCCATACGGCCTGTTCTGGGTACGTGTACTGGTCCATGTATGGATCAGTGAATTGTTTGTGCTTTTGCCATGTTTTCCATGGCACACGTGCAGCTCCGTCCACGACGGGCGTCGAGAACTTTTTTCCCTTGTCCCCGTACGGCCCGTTCTGGGTACGTGTACTGGTCCGTGTACGGATCGTGGAATCGTCTATGCTTTTGCCCTGTTTTCCATGGCACGCATGCAGCTCCGTCCACGACGGGCGTCGAGAACTTTTTTCCCGTGTCCCCGTACGGCCCGTTCTGGGTATGTGTACTCGTCCGTGTACGGATCGTGGAATCGTTTGTGCTTTTGCCCTGTTTTTTTCCCGTGTCCTCGTACGGCCCATTCAGGGTACGTGTACTGGTCCGTGTACAGATCGTGGAATCCTCTGTGCTTTTGCGCTGTTTTCCATGGCACGCGTGCAGCTCCATCCACGACGGGCGTCGGGAAATTTTTTCCCGTGTCCCCGTACGGCCCGTTCTGGGTACGTGTACTGGTCCGTGTACGGATCGTGGAATCGTCTATGCTTTTGCCCTGTTTTCCATGGCACGCGTGCAGCTCCGTCCACGACGGGCGTCGGGAACTTTTTTCCCGTGTCTCCGTACGACCCATTCTAGGTACGTGTACTGGTCCGTGTATGGATCGTGGAATCGTCTGTGCTTTTGCCCTGTTTTCCATGGCACGCGTGTACCTCCGTCCTCGACGGGTGTAGGGAACTTTTTTCCCGTGTCCCCGTACGGCCCGTTCTGGGTACGTGTACTAGTCCGTGTACGGATCATGGAATCGTCTGTGCGTTTGCCCTATTTTCCATGGCACGCATGCAGCTCCGTCCACGACGGGCATTGGGAACTTTTTTCCCGTGTCCCCGTAGGGCCTCTTCTGGGTACGTGTACTGGTCCGCGTACGGATCGTTGAATCGTCTGTGCTTTTGCCATGTTTTCCGTGGCACGCGTGCAGCTCCATCCACGACGGGCATCGGGAACTTTCTTTCCCATGTCCCCATACTACCAATTTTGGGTACGTGTACTGGTCCGTGTATGGCTTGTGGAATCGTCTGTGCTCTTGGTCTGTTTTCCATGGCAAGCGTGCAGCTCCGTCCATGACGGGTGTCGGCAACTTTTTTTCCCGTGTCCCCGTACGGCCTGTTCTGGGTACGTGTACTGGTCCATGCACGGATCACGGAATCGTTTGTGCTTTTGCCATGTTTTCCATGGCACACGTGCAGCTCCGTCCACGACGGGCGTCGAGAACTTTTTTTCCCGTGTCCTCGTACGGCCCGTTCTGGGTACGTATACTGGTCCGTGTACGAATCGTGGAATCGTCTACGCTTTTGCCCTGTTTTCCATGGCACGCGTGCAGCTCCGTCCACGACGGGCGTCGGGAACTTTTTTCCCGTGTCCCGGTACGGCCCGTTCCGGGTATGTGTACTGGTCCATGTACGGATCATGGAATCATTTGTGCTTTTGCCCTGTTTTTTTCCCGTGTCGCCATACGGCCCATTCTAGGTACGTGTACTGGTCCTTGTACGGATCGTGGAATCGTTTGTGCTTTTGCCCTGTTTTCCATGGCACGCGTGCAGCTCCATCCACGACGGGCGTCAGGAACTTTTTTTCCCGTGTCCCCGTAAGGCCCGTTCTGGGTACGTGTACTTGTCTGTGTACGGATCGTGGAATCGTCTTGATTTTGCCATGTTTTCAATGGCACGCGTGCAGCTCCGTCCAGGATGGGCGTCGGGAACTTTTTTTCCCGTGTCCCCGTACGACCCGTTTTGGGTACGTGTACTGGTCCGTGTACGGATCATGGAATCCTCTGTGCTTTTGCCCTGTTTTCAATGGCACGCGTGCAACTCCGTCCACGACGGGCGTCGGGAACTTTTTTTCCCGTGTCCCCGTACGGCCCGTTCTGGATACGTGTACTGGTCCGTGTACGGATCGTGGAATCGTCTATGCTTTTGCCCTGTTCTCCATGGCACGCGTGCAGCTCCGTCCACGACGGGCGTCGGGAACTTTTTTTCCCGTGTCCCCGTACGACCCATTCTAGGTACTTGTACTGGTCCGTGTACGGATCGTGGAATCGTCTATGCTTTTGCCCTGTTTTCCATGGCACGCGTGCACCTCCGTCCACGACGGGTGTCGGGAACTTTTTTTCCCGTGTCCCCGTACGGCCCGTTCGGGGTACATGTACTAGTCCGTGTACGGATCATGGAATCGTCTGTGTGTTTGCCCTGTTTTCCATGGCACGCGTGCAGCTTCGTCCATGACGGGCATCGGGAACTTTTTTTCCAGTGTCCCTGTGGGGCCTGTTCTGGGTACGTGTACTGGTCCGTGTACGGATCGTGGAATCTTCTGTGCTTTTGCCATGTTTTCCATGGCACGCGTGCAGCTCCATCCATGATGGGCATTGGGAACTTTTTTTCCCATGTCCCCATACTACCCATTTTGGGTACGTGTACTGGTCCGTGTATGGATTGTGGAATCGTCTGTGCTTTTGCCCTGTTTTCCATGGCAAGCGTGCAGCTCCGTCCACGACGGGTGTCGGCAACTTTTTTTCCCGTGTCCCCGTACGGCCTGTTCTGGGTACGTGTACTGGTCCATGTACGGATCATGGAGTCGTTTGTGCTTTTGCCATGTTTTCCATGGCACACGTGCAGCTCCGTCCACGATGGGCGTCGAGAACTTTTTTTCCCGTGTCCCCGTAATTCCCGTTCTGGGTACGTGTACTGGTCCATGTACGGATCGTGGAATCGTCTATGCTTTTGCCCTGTTTTCGATGGCACGCGTGCAGCTCCGTCCACGACGGGCGTCGGGAACTTTTTTCCCGTGTCCCCGTACGGCCCGTTCTGGGTATGTGTACTGGTCCGTGTACGGATCGTGGAATCGTTGTGCTTTTGCCCTGTTTTTTTCCCGTGTCCCCGTACGGCCCGTTCTGGGTACGTGTACTGGTCCGTGTACGGATGTTGAATCGTCTGTGCTTTTGCCCTGTTTTCCATGGCACGCGTGCAGCTCCGTCCATGACGGGTGTTGGGAACTTTTTTCCCGTGTCCCAATACGGCCCGTTCAGGGTACGTGTACTGGTCCGTGTACGGATCGTGGAATCGTTTGTGCTTTTGCCCTGTTTTCAATGGCACGCGTGCAGCTCTGTCCACGATGGGTGTCGGGAACTTTTTTTCCCGTGTCCCCGTACGACCCTTTCTGGGTACGTGTACTGGTCCGTGTATGGATCGTGGAATCCTCTATGCTTTTGCCCTGTTTACCATGGCACGCGTGCAGCTCCGTCCACGACGGGTGTCGGGAACTTTTTTTCCCTTGTCCCCGTACGGCCCGTTCTGGGTACGTGTACTGGTCCGTGTACGGATCGTGGAATCGTCTATGCTTTTGCCCTGTTTTCCATGGCACGCGTGCAGCTCCGTCCACGACGGGCGTCGGGAACTTTTTTTCCCGTGTCCCCGTACGACCCATTCTAGGTACGTGTACTGGTCGGTGTACGGATCGTTGAATTGTCTGTGCTTTTGCCCCTGTTTTCCATGGCACGCGTGCACCTCCATCCACGACGGCTGCCGGGAACTTTTTTTCCCGTGTCCCCGTACGGCCCGTTCTGGGTACGTGTACTGGTCCGTGTACGGATCGTGGAATCGTCTGTTCTTTTGCCATGTTTTCCATCGCACGCGTGCAGCTCCATCCATGACGGGCATCGGTAACATTTTTCCCGTGTCCCCATAGGGCCTGTTCTGGGTACGTGTACTGATCCGTGTATGGATCTTGGAATCGTCTATGCTTTTGCCATGTTTTCCATGGCACGCGTGTAGCTCCGTCCACGACGAGCGTCGGGAACTTTTTTCCCGTGTCCCCGTACGGCCCGTTCTGGGTACGTGTACTGGTCTGTGTACGGATCGTGGAATCGTTTGTGCTTTTGCCATGTTTTCCATAGCACACGTGCAGCTCCGTCCACGACGGGCGTCGGGAACTTTTTTTCCCGTGTCCCCGTACGACCCGTTCTGGGTACGTGTACTGGTCCGTGTACGGATCGTGGAATCGTCTCTGCTTTTGCCCTGTTTTCCATGGCACACGTGCAGCTCCGTCCACGATGGGTGTCAGGAACTTTTTTTCCCGTGTCCCCATACAGCCCGTTCTGGGTACGTGTACTGGTCCATGTACGGATCGTGGAATCATTTGTGCTTTTTCCATGTTTTCCATGGCACGCATGGAGCTCCGTCCATGACGGGCGTCGAGAACTTTTTTTCCCGTGTCCCCGTATGGCCCGTTCTGGGTACGTGTACTGGTCCGTGTACGGATCGTGGAATCGTCTATGCTTTTGCCCTGTTCTCCATGGCACGCGTGCAGCTCCGTCCACGACGGGCGTCGGGAACTTTTTTTCCCGTGTCCCAGTACGACCCATTCTAGGTACGTGTACTGGTCCGTGTACGGATCATGGAATCGTCTATGCTTTTGCCCTGTTTTCCATGGCACGCGTGCACCTCCGTCCACGACGGGTGTCGGGAACTTTTTTCCCGTGTCCCCGTACGGCCCGTTCTGGGTACGTGTACTAGTCCGTGTACGGATCATGGAATCATCTGTGTGTTTGCCCTGTTTTCCATGGCACGCGTGCAGCTTCTTCCACGACGGGCATTGGGAACTTTTTTCCCGTGTGCCCGTAGGGCCTGTTCTGGGTACGTGTACTGGTCCGTGTACGGATCGTGGAATCTTCTGTGCTTTTGCCATGTTTTCCATGGCACGCGTGCAGCTCCATCCATGATGGGCATTGGGAACTTTTTTCCCATGTCCCCATACTACCCATTTTGGGTACGTGTACTGGTCCGTGTATGGATTGTGGAATCGTCTGTGCTTTTGCCCTATTTTCCATGGCAAGCGTGCAGCTCCGTCCACGACGGGTGTCGGCAACTTTTTTTCCCGTGTCCCCGTACGGCCTGTTCTGGGTACGTGTACTGGTCCATGTACGGATCATGGAGTCGTTTGTGCTTTTGCCATGTTTTCCATGGCACATGTGCAGCTCCGCCCACGACGGGCGTCGAGAACTTTTTTTACCGTGTCCCCGTACGGCCCGTTCTGGGTACGTGTACTAGTCCGTGTACGGATCGTAGAATCGTCTATGCTTTTGCCCTGTTTTCCATGGCACGCGTGCAGCTCCGTCCACGACGGGCGTCGGGAACTTTTTTCTCGTGTCCCCGTACGGCCCGTTCTGGGTACGTGTACTGGTCCGTGTACGGATCGTGGAATCATTTGTGCTTTTGCCCTGTTTTTTTTCCCGTGTCCCCGTACGGCCCGTTCTGGGTACGTGTACTGGTCCGTGTACGGATGTTGAATCGTCTGTGCTTTTGCCCTTTTTTCCATGGCACGCGTGCAGCTCCGTCCATGACGGGTGTTGGGAACTTTTTTCCCGTGTCCCCATACGGCCCGTTCAGGGTACGTGTACTGGTCTGTGTACGGATCGTGGAATCGTTTGTGCTTTTGCCCTGTTTTCCATGGCACGCTTGCAGCTCCATCCACGACGGGGGTCAGGAACTTTTTTTCCCGTGTCCCCATAGGGCCCGTTCTGGGTACGTGTACTTGTCTGTGTATGGATCGTGGAATCGTCTGTGCTTTTGCCATGTTTTCAATGGCACGCGTGCAGCTCCGTCCACGATGGGTGTCGGGAACTTTTTTTCCCGTGTCCCTGTACGACCCGTTCTGGGTACGTGTACTGGTCCGTGTACGGATCGTGGAATCCTCTATGCTTTTGCCCTGTTTACCATGGCACGCGTGTAGCTCCGTCCACGACGGGTGTCGGGAACTTTTTTTCCCTTGTCCCCGTACGGCCCGTTCTGGGTACGTGTACTTGTCCGTGTACGGATCGTGGAATCGTCTATGCTTTTGCCCTGTTTTCCATGGCACGCGTGCAGCTCCGTCCACGACGCGCGTCGGGAACTTTTTTTCCCGTGTCCCCGTACGACCCATTCTAGGTACGTGTACTGGTCGGTGTACGGATCGTGGAATTGTCTGTGCTTTTGCCCCTGTTTTCCATGGCACGCGTGCACCTCCATCCACGACGGGTGTTGGGAACTTTTTTTCCCGTGTCCCCGTACGGCCCGTTCTGGGTACGTGTACTGGTCCGTGTACGGATCGTGGAATCGTCTGTTCTTTTGCCATGTTTTCCATGGCACGCGTGCAGCTCCATCCATGACGGGCGTCGGTAACTTTTTCCCGTGTCCCCATAGGGCCTGTTCTGGGTACGTGTACTGGTCCGTGTATGGATCTTGGAATCGTCTATGCTTTTGCCATGTTTTCCATGGCACGCGTGCAGCTCCGTCCACGACGGGCATCGGGAACTTTTTTCCCGTGTCCCCGTACGGCCCGTTCTGGGTACGTGTACTGGTCTGTGTATGGATCGTGGAATCGTTTGTGCTTTTGCCATGTTTTCCATAGCACACGTGCAGCTCCGTCCACGATGGGCATTGGGAACTTTTTTTCCCGTGTCCCCGTACGGCCCGTTCTGGGTACGTGTACTGGTCCGTGTACGGATCTTGGAATCGTCTCCGCTTTTGCCCTGTTTTCCATGGCACACGTGCAGCTCCGTCCACGACGGGTGTCAGGAACTTTTTTTCCCGTGTCCCCATACAGCCCGTTCTGGGTACGTGTACTGGTCCGTGTACGGATCGTGGAATCGTTTGTGCTTTTGCCATGTTTTCCATGGCACGCATGGAGCTCCGTCCATGATGGGCGTCGAGAACTTTTTTTCCCGTGTCCCCGTACGGCCCGTTCTGGGTACGTGTACTGGTCCATGTACGGATCGTGGAATCGTCTGTGCTTTTGCCCTGTTTTCCATGGCACGCGTGCAGCTCTGTCCACGACGGGCGTTGGGAATTTTTTTTCTGTGTCCCCGTACGGCCTGTTCTGGGTACGTGTACTGGTCCGTGTATGGATCGTGAAATCGTCTGTGATTTTGCCCTGTTTTCCATGGAACGCGTGCAGCTCCGTCCATGACGGGCATCGAGAACATTTTTTCCCGTGTCCCCGTACGGCCCGTTCTGGGTACTTGTACTGGTCCGTGTACGGATCGTGGAATCGTCTGTGCTTTTGCCCTATTTTCCATGGCACGCGTGCAGCTCCGTCCATGACGGGCGTCGGGAACTTTTTTCCCGTGTCCCCGTAGGGCCTGTTCTGGGTACGTGTACTGGTCCGTGTACTGATCGTGTAATCGTCTGTGCTTTTGCCATGTTTTCCATGGCACGCGTGCAGCTCCGTCCACGACGGGCGTCGGGATCTTTTTTTCCCGTGTCCCCGTACGGCCCGTTCTGGGTACATGTACTGGTCCGTGTACGGATCGTGGAATCGTCTGTGCTTTTGCCCTGTTTTCCAGGGCACGCGTGCAGCTCCGTCCACGACGGGCATCGGGAAATTTTTTTCCCGTGTCCCCGTACGGCCCGTTCTGGGTACGTGTACTGGTCCATATACGGATCATGGAATCGTCTGTGCTTTTGCCCTGTTTTCCATGGCACAAGTGCAGGTCCGTCCACGACGGGCATCGGGAACTTTTTTTCCCGTGTCCCCATAGGGCCTGTTCTGCGTACGTGTACTGGTCCGTGTACAAATCGTGGAATCGTCTATGCTTTTGCCATGTTTCCCATGGCACGCGTGCAGCTCAGTCCATGATTGGCATTGGGAACTTTTTTTCCCATGTCCCCGTACGGCCCATTCTGGGTACGTGTACTGGTCCGTGTATGGATCGTGGAATTGTCTGTGCTTTTGCCCTGTTTTCCATGGCACGCGTGCAGCTCCGTCCACGACCGGTGTCGGGAACTTTTTTTCCCGTGTCCCCGTAGGGCCCATTCTGGGTACGTGTACTAGTCCGTGTACGGATCGTGGAATCGTCTGTGCTTTTGCCCTGTTTTCCATGGCCACGTGCAGCTCCATCCACAACGGGCGTCGGGAATATTTTTTCCCGTGTCCCCGTAGGGCCTGTTCTGGGTACGTGTACTGGTCCGTGTATGGATCGTGGAATCGTCTGTGCTTTTTCCATGTTTTCCATGACACGCGTGCAGCTCCGTCCACTACGGGCGTCGGGAACTTTTTTCCCGTGTCCCCGTACGGCCCGTTCTGGGTACGTGTACTGGTCCGTGTACGGATCGTGGAATCGTCTGTGCTTTTGCCTTGTTTTCCATGGCACGCGTGCAGCTCCGTCCTCGACGGGCGTCGGGAACTTTTTTTCCTATGTCGCTGTAGGGCCTGTTCTGGGTACGTGTACTGGTCCGTGTACGGATCGTGGAATCGTCTGTGCTTTTGCCATGTTTTCCATGGCACGCGTGCTGCTCCATCCACGACGGGCGTCAGGAACTTTTTTTCCCGTGTCCCCATATGGCCCGTTCGAGGTACGTGTACTAGTCCGTGTACGGATCGTGGAATCGTCTGTGCTTTTGCCCTGTTTTCCATGGCGCGAGTGCAGCCCCGTTCACGACGGGCGTCGGGAACTTTTTTTCCCGTGTCCCCGTATGGCCCGTTCTGGGTACGTGTACTGGTCCGTGTACGGATCATGGAATTATCTGTGCTTTTGCCCTGTTTTCCATGGCACACGTGCAGCTCCGTCCACGACGGGTGTCAGGAACTTTTTTTCCCGTGTCCCCATACAGCCCGTTCTGGGTACGTGTACTGGTCCGTGTACGGATCGTGGAATCGTTTGTGCTTTTGCCATGTTTTCCATGGCACGCATGGAGCTCCGTCCATGATGGGCGTCGAGAACTTTTTTTCCCGTGTCCCCGTACGGCCCGTTCTGGGTACGTGTACTGGTCCATGTACGGATCGTGGAATCGTCTGTGCTTTTGCCCTGTTTTCCATGGCACGCGTGCAGCTCTGTCCACGACGGGCGTTGGGAATTTTTTTTCTGTGTCCCCGTACGGCCTGTTCTGGGTACGTGTACTGGTCCGTGTATGGATCGTGAAATCGTCTGTGCTTTTGCCCTGTTTTCCATGGAACGCGTGCAGCTCCGTCCATGACGGGCATCGAGAACATTTTTTCCCGTGTCCCCGTACGGCCCGTTCTGGGTACTTGTACTGGTCCGTGTACGGATCGTGGAATCGTCTGTGCTTTTGCCCTATTTTCCATGGCACGCGTGCAGCTCCGTCCATGACGGGCGTCGGGAACTTTTTTCCCGTGTCCCCGTAGGGCCTGTTCTGGGTACGTGTACTGGTCCGTGTACTGATCGTGTAATCGTCTGTGCTTTTGCCATGTTTTCCATGGCACGCGTGCAGCTCCGTCCACGACGGGCGTCGGGATCTTTTTTTCCCGTGTCCCCGTACGGCCCGTTCTGGGTACATGTACTGGTCCGTGTACGGATCGTGGAATCGTCTGTGCTTTTGCCCTGTTTTCCAGGGCACGCGTGCAGCTCCGTCCACGACGGGCATCGGGAAATTTTTTTCCCGTGTCCCCGTACGGCCCGTTCTGGGTACGTGTACTGGTCCATATACGGATCATGGAATCGTCTGTGCTTTTGCCCTGTTTTCCATGGCACAAGTGCAGGTCCGTCCACGACGGGCATCGGGAACTTTTTTTCCCGTGTCCCCATAGGGCCTGTTCTGCGTACGTGTACTGGTCCGTGTACAAATCGTGGAATCGTCTATGCTTTTGCCATGTTTCCCATGGCACGCGTGCAGCTCAGTCCATGATTGGCATTGGGAACTTTTTTTCCCATGTCCCCGTACGGCCCATTCTGGGTACGTGTACTGGTCCGTGTATGGATCGTGGAATTGTCTGTGCTTTTGCCCTGTTTTCCATGGCACGCGTGCAGCTCCGTCCACGACCGGTGTCGGGAACTTTTTTTCCCGTGTCCCCGTAGGGCCCATTCTGGGTACGTGTACTAGTCCGTGTACGGATCGTGGAATCGTCTGTGCTTTTGCCCTGTTTTCCATGGCCACGTGCAGCTCCATCCACAACGGGCGTCGGGAATATTTTTTCCCGTGTCCCCGTAGGGCCTGTTCTGGGTACGTGTACTGGTCCGTGTATGGATCGTGGAATCGTCTGTGCTTTTTCCATGTTTTCCATGACACGCGTGCAGCTCCGTCCACTACGGGCGTCGGGAACTTTTTTCCCGTGTCCCCGTACGGCCCGTTCTGGGTACGTGTACTCGTCCGTGTACGGATCGTGGAATCGTCTGTGCTTTTGCCTTGTTTTCCATGGCACGCGTGCAGCTCCGTCCTCGACGGGCGTCGGGAACTTTTTTTCCTATGTCGCTGTAGGGCCTGTTCTGGGTACGTGTACTGGTCCGTGTACGGATCGTGGAATCGTCTGTGCTTTTGCCATGTTTTCCATGGCACGCGTGCTGCTCCATCCACGACGGGCGTCAGGAACTTTTTTTCCCGTGTCCCCATATGGCCCGTTCGAGGTACGTGTACTAGTCCGTGTACGGATCGTGGAATCGTCTGTGCTTTTGCCCTGTTTTCCATGGCGCGAGTGCAGCCCCGTTCACGACGGGCGTCGGGAACTTTTTTTCCCGTGTCCCCGTATGGCCCGTTCTGGGTACGTGTACTGGTCCATGTACGGATCGTGGAATCGTCTATGCTTTTGCCCTGTTTTCCATGGCACACGTGCAGCTCCGTCCACGACGGGCGTCGGGAACTTTTTTTCCCGTGTCCGCGTACGGCCCGTTCTGGGTACGTCTAATCGTCCGTGTACGGATCGTGGAATCGTCTGTGCTTTTGCCATGTTTTCCATGGCACGCGTGCTGCTCCATCCACGACGGGCGTCGGGAACTTTTTTTCCCGTGTCCCCATATGGCCCGTTCTGGGTACGTGTACT
Source organism: Triticum timopheevii (assembly GCA_963921465.1). Taxonomy (NCBI): domain Eukaryota; kingdom Viridiplantae; phylum Streptophyta; class Magnoliopsida; order Poales; family Poaceae; genus Triticum; species Triticum timopheevii. The sequence goes on from OY997269.1 coordinate 694,222,609, forward strand.
AGTCCGTGTACGGATCGTGGAATCGTCTGTGCTTTTGCCCTGTTTTCCATGGCGCGCGTGCAGCCCCGTTCACGACGGGCGTCGGGAAATTTTTTTCCCGTGTCCCCATATGGCCCGTTCTGGGTACGTGTACTGGTCCATGTACGGATCATGGAATCGTCTGTGCTTTTGCCCTGTTTTCCATGGCACGCGTGCAACTACGTCCATGACGGGCGTCGGGAACTTTTTTTCCGTGTCCCCGTACGGCCTGTTCTGGGTACGTGTACTGGTCCGTGTACGGGTTGTGAAATCGTCTGTGCTTTTGCCCTGTTTTCCATGGCATGCGTGCAGCTCCGTCCATGACGGGCGTCGGGAACATTTTTCCCCATGTCCCCGTACGGCCCGTTCTGGGTACATGTACTGGTCCTTGTACGGATCGTGGAATCGTCTGTGCTTTTGCCCTGTTTTCCATGGCACGCGTGCAGCTCCGTCCACGACGGGCGTCGGGAACTTTTTTCCCGTGTCCCCGTAGGGGCTGTTCTGGGTACGTCTACTGGTCCGTGTACGGATCGTGTAATCGTCTATGCTTTTGCCATGTTTTCCATGGCACGCGTGTAGCTCCGTCCACGATGGGCGTCGGGAATTTTTTTTCCCGTGTCGCCGTACGGCCTGTTATGGGTACGTGTACTGGTCCGTGTATGGTTCGTGAAATCGTCTGTGCTTTTGCCCTGTTTTCCATGGCACGCGTGCAGCTCCGTCCATGACGGGCGTCGGTAACATTTTTTCCCGTGTTCCCGTACGGCCCTGTTCTGGGTACTTGTACTGGTCCGTGTACGGATCGTAGAATCGTCTGTGCTTTTGCCCTATTTTCCATGGTACGCGTGTAGCTCCGTCCACGACGGGTGTCGGGAACTTTTTTTCCCGTGTCCCCGTACGGCCCGTTCTGGGTACGTGTACTGGTCCGTGTACGGATTGTGGAATTATCTGTGCTTTTGCCCTGTTTTCCATGGCACGCGTGTAGCTCCGTCCACGACGGGCGTCGGGAACTTTTTTTCCCGTGTCCCCTTACGGCCCGTTCTGGGTACGTGTAATCGTCCGTGTATGGATCGTGGAATCGCCTGTGCTTTTACCATGTTTTCCATCGCACGCGTGCAGCTCCGTCCACGACGGGCGTCGGGAACTTTTTTCCCGTGTCCTCGTACGGCCCGTTCTGGGTACGTGTACTGGTCCGTGTACGGATCGTGGAATCGTCTGTGCTTTTGCCCTGTTTTCCATGGCATGCGTCCAGCTCCGTCCACGACGGGCGTCGGGAATTTTTTTCCGTGTCCCCGTACGGCCTGTTCTGGGTACGTGTACTGGTCCGTGTACGGATCGTGAAATCGTCTGTGCTTTTGCCCTGTTTACCATGGCACGCGTGCAGCTCCGTCCACGACGGGTGTCGGTAACTTTTTTCCCGTGTCCCCATACGGCCCGTTCTGGGTACCTGTACTGGTCCGTGTATGGATCATGGAATCGTTTGTGCTTTTGCCATGTTTTCCATGGCACACGTGCAGCTCCGTCCACGACGGTTGTCGGGAACTTTTTTTCCGATGTCCCCATACGGCCCGTTCTGGGTACGTGTACTGGTCCGTGTACGGATCGTGGAATCGTCTATGCTTTTGCCCTGTTTTCCATGGCACGCGTGCAGCTCCGTCAACGACTGGCGTCGGCAACTTTTTTTCCCATGTCCCTGTACGCCCCATTCTGGGTACGTGTACTGGTCCGTGTACGGATCATGGAATCATCTGTGCTTTTGCCCTGTTTTCCATGGCACGCATGCAGCTCCGTCCACGACAGGCGTCGGGAACTTTTTTTCCCATGTCCCCGTACGACCCGTTCTGGGTACGTGTACTCGTCCGTGTATGGATCATGGAATCGCCTGTGTTTTTGCCATGTTTTCCATCGCACGCGTGCAGCTCCGTCCACGACGGGCGTCGGGAAGTTTTTTCCCGTGTCCCCGTACGGCCCGTTCTGGGTACGTGTACTCGTCCGTGTACGGATCGTGGAATCGTTTGTGCTTTTACCCTGTTTTTTCCCGTGTCCCCGTACGGCCCGTTCTGGGTACGTGTAATCGTCCGTGTACGGATCGTGGAATCTCCTATGCTTTTACCATGTTTTCCATCGCACGCGTGCAGCTCCGTCCACGACGGGTGTCGGGAACTTTTTTTCCCGTGTTCTCGTACGGCCCGTTCTGGGTACGTGTACTGGTCCGTGTACGGATCGTGGAATCGTCTGTGCTTTTGCCCTGTTTTCCATGGCATGCGTCCAGCTCCGTCCACGACGGGCGTCGGGAATTTTTTTTCCTGTGTCCCTGTACGGCCCGTTCTGGGTACCTGTACTGGTCCGTGTATGGATCATGGAATTGTTTGTGCTTTTGCCATGTTTTGCATGGCACACGTGCAGCTCCGTCCACGACGGGTGCCGGGAACTTTTTTTCCCGTGTCCCCATACGGCCCGTTCTGGGTACGTGTACTGGTCCGTGTACGGATCGTGGAATCGTCTATGCTTTTGCCTTGTTTTCCATGGCACGCGTGCAGCTCCGTCAACGACGGGCGTCGGGAACTTTTTTTCCCGTGTCCCCGTACGGCCTGTTCTGGGTACGTGTACTGGTCCGTGTACGGATCGTGAAATCGTCTGTGCTTTTGCCCTGTTTACCATGGCACGCGTGCAGCTCCGTCCACGACGGGCGTCGGGAACTTTTTTCCCGTGTCCCCATATGGCCTGTTCTGGGTACCTGTACTAGTCCGTGTATGGATCATGGAATCGTTTGTGCTTTTGCCATGTTTTCCATGGCACACGTGCAGCTCCGTCCACGACGGGTGTCGGGAACTTTTTTTCCCGTGTCCCCATACGGCCCGTTCTGGGTACGTGTACTGGTCCGTGTACGGATCGTGGAATCATCTATGCTTTTGCCCTGTTTTCCATGGCACGCGTGCAGCTCCGTCAACGACGGGCATCGGGAACTTTTTTTCCCGTGTCCCCGTACGGCCCGTTCTGGGTAAGTGTACTGGTCCGTGTACGAATCGTGGAATCATTTGTGCTTTTGCCTTGTTTTCCATGGCACACGTGCAGCTCCGTCCACGACGGGTGCCGGGAACTTTTTTTCCCGTGTCCCCATACGGCATGTTCTGGGTACGTTTACTAGTCCGTGTACGGATCGTGGCATCATCTGTGCTTTTGCCATGTTTTCCATGGCACGCCTGCAGCTCCGTCCATGAAGGGCGTCGGGAACTTTTTTCCCGTGTCCCCGTAGGGCCCGTTCTAGGTACGTGTACTAGTCCGTGTACGGATCGTGTAATCGTCTGTGCTTTTGCCCTGTTTTCCATGGTACGCGTGCAGCTCCATCCACGATGGGTGTCGGGAACTTTATTCCTGTGTCCCCGTACGGCCCGTTCTGGGTACATGTACTAGTCCGTGTACGGATCGTGGAATCGTCAGTGCTTTTGCCCTGTTTTCCATGGCACGCGTGTAGCACCGTCCACAACGAGCGTCGGGAACTTTTTTGCCTGTGTCCCCGTACCGCCCTGTTCTGGGTACGTGTACTGGTCCGTGTACGGATCATAGAATCGTCTGTGCTTTTGCCCTGTTTTCCATGGCACGCGTGTAGCTCCGTCCACGACGGGTGTCGGGAAATTTTTTCCCGTGTCCCCGTACGGCCCGTTCTGGGTACGTGTAATCGTCCGTGTACGGATCGTGGAATCTCCTATGCTTTTACCATGTTTTCCATCGCACGCGTGCAGCTCCGTCCACGACGGGTGTCGGGAACTTTCTTTTTCCCGTGTCCTCGTACGGCCCGTTCTGGGTACGTGTATTGGTCCGTGTACAGATCGTGGAATCGTCTGTGCTTTTGCCCTGTTTTCCATGGCATGCGTCCAGCTCCGTCCACGACGGGCGTCGGGAACTTTTTTTCCTGTGTCCCCGTACGGCGTGTTCTGGGTACGTGTACTGGTCCACGTACGGATCGTGAAACCGTCTGTGCTTTTGCCCTGTTTACCATGGCACGCGTGCAGCTCCGTCCACGACGGGCGTCGGGAACTTTTTTTCCCGTGTCCCCATACGGCCCGTTCTGGGTACATGTACTGGTCCGTGTATGGATCATGGAATCGTTTGTGCTTTTGCCATGTTTTCCATGGCACACGTGCAGCTCCGTCCACGACGGGTGTCGGGAACTTTTTTTCCCGTGTCCCCATACGGCCCGTTCTGGGTACGTGTACTGGTCCGTGTACGGATCGTGGAATCGTCTATGCTTTTGCCTTGTTTTCCATGGCATGCGTGCAGCTCCGTCAACGACGGGCGTCGGGAACTTTTTTTCCCGTGTCCCCGTACGGCCTGTTCTGGGAACGTGTACTGGTCCGTGTACGGATCGTGAAATCGTCTGTGCTTTTGCCCTGTTTACCATGGCACGCGTGCAGCTCCGTCCACGACGGGCGTCGGGAACTTTTTTTCCCGTGTCCCCACATGGCCCGTTCTGGGTACCTGTACTAGTTCGTGTATGGATCATGGAATCGTTTGTGCTTTTGCCATGTTTTCCATGGCACACGTGCAGCTCCGTCCACGACGGGTGTCGGGAACTTTTTTTCCCGTGTCCCCATACGGCCCGTTCTGGGTACGTGTACTGGTCCGTGTACGGATCGTGGAATCGTCTATGCTTTTGCCCTGTTTTCCATGGCACGCGTGCAGCTCCGTCAACGACGGGCGTCAGGAACTTTTTTTCCCGTGTCCCCGTGCGGCCCGTTCTGGGTAAGTGTACTGGTCCGTGTACGAATCGTGGAATCATTTGTGCTTTTGCCTTGTTTTCCATGGCACGCGTGCAGCTCCGTCCACGACGGGTGTCGGGAACTTTTTTCCCGTGTCCCCATACGGCTCGTTCTGGGTACGTGTACTGGTCCGTGTACGGATCATGGCATCGTCTGTGCTTTTGCCATGTTTTCCATGGCACGCCTGCAGCTCCGTCCATGACGGGCATCGGGAACCTTTTTCCCGTGTCCCCGTAGGGCCCGTTCTAGGTACGTGTACTAGTCTATGTACGGATCGTGGAATCGTCTGTGCTTTTGCCCTGTTTTCCATGGCACGCATGCCGCTCCGTCCACGACAGGCGTCGGGAACTTTTTTCCCGTGTCCCCGTACGGCCCGTTCTAGGTACGTGTAATTGTCCGTGTACGGATCGTGGAATCGCCTGTGCTTTTGCCATGTTTTCCATCGCACGCGTGCAGCTCCGTCCAAGATGGGCGTCGGGAATTTTTTTCCTGTGTCCCCGTACGGCCCGTTCTGGGTACGTGTACTCGTCCTTGTACGGATCAAGGAATTGTCTGTGCTTTTGCCCTGTTTTCCATGGCACGCGTGCAGCTCCGTCCACGACGAGCGTCGGGAACTTTTTTTCCTGTGTCCCCGCACGGCCCGTTCTGGGTACGTGTACTCGCCCTTGTACGGATCAAGGAATCGTCTGTGCTTTTGCCCTGTTTTCCATGGCACGCGTGCAGCTCCGTCCACGGCGGGCGTCGGGAATTTTTTTTTCCCGTGTCGCCGTACGGCCTGTTCTGGGTACGTGTACTGGTCCGTGTACGGATCGTGGAATTGTCTGTGCTTTTGCCATGTTTTCCATGCCACGCGTGTAGCTCCGTCCACGATGGGCGTCGGGAACTTTTTTCCCGTGTCCCCATACGGCCCGTTCTGGGTATGTGTACTAGTCCGTGTTCGGATCATGGAATCCTCTGTGCTTTTGCCCTGTTTTCCCTGGCACGCGTGCAGCTCCGTCCATGACGGGCGTCGGGAATTTTTTTCCCGTGTCGCTGTACGGCCTGTTCTGGGTACGTGTACTGGTCCGTGTACAAATCGTGGAATTGTCTGTGCTTTTGCCAAGTTTTCCATGGCACGCGTGCAGCTCCGTCCACGACGGGCGTCGGGAACTTTTTTCCCGTGTCCCCATACGGCCCGTTCTGGGTATGTGTACTAGTCCGTGTTCGGATCATGGAATCGTCTGTGCTTTTGACCTGTTTTCCATGGCACGCGTGCAACTCCGTCCATGATGGGTGTTGGGAACTTTATTCCCGTGTCCCCGTACGGCACATTCTGGGTATGTGTACTGGTCCGTGTATGGACCGTGGAATCGTCTGTGCTTTTGCCCTGTTTTCCATGGCACGGGTGCAGCTCCGTCCACGACGGGCGTCGGGAACTTTTTTTCCCGTGTCCCCATACGGCCCGTTCTGGGTACGTGTGCTGGTCCGTGTACGGATCATGGAATCGTCTGTGCTTTTGCCATGTTTTCCATGGCACGTGTGCAGCTCCGTCCACGACGAGCGTCGTGAACTTTTTTTCCCGTGTACCCGTAGGGCCCGTTCTGGGTACGTGTACTGGTCTGTGTACGGATCGTGGAATCGTCTGTGCTTTTGCTCTGTTTTCCATGGCACGCGTGTAGCTCGGTCCACAACGAGCATCGGGAACTTATTTTCCCGTGTCCCCGTACGGCCCGTTCTGGGTACATGTACTGGTCCGTGTACGAATCGTGGAATCGTCTGTGCTTTTGCTCTGTTTTCCATGGCACGCGTGTAGCTCGGTCCACAACGAGCGTCGGGAACTTAATTTCCCGTGTCCCCGTACGGCCCGTTCTGGGTACATGTACTGGTCCGCGTACGGATCGTGGAATCATCTATGCTTTTGCCCTGTTTTCCATGGCACGCGTGCAGCTCCGTCCACGACGGGCATCGGGAATTTTTTTTTCCCGTGTTCTCGTACGGCCTGTTCTGGGTACGTGTACTTATCCGTGTACGGATCGTGAAATCGTCTGTGCTTTTGCCCTGTTTTCCATGGCACGCGTGCAGCTCCATCCATGACGGGCGTCGGGAACATTTTTTGCCGTGTCCCCGTACAGCCCGTTTTGGGTACGTGTACTGGTCCGTGTACGGATCGTCGAATCGTCTGTGCTTTTGCCTTGTTTTCCATGGCACGCGTGCAGCTCCGTCCATGACGGGCGTCGGGAACTTTTTTTTCCCGTGTCCCCGTATGGCCTGTTCTGGGTGTGTGTTCTGGTCAGTTTACGGATCATGGAATCCTTTGTGCTTTTGCCCTATTTTCCATGGCACGCCTGCAGCTCCGTCCATGACGGGCGTCGGGAACTTTTTTCCCGTGTCCACATAGGACCCATTCTAGGTACGTGTACTAGTCCGTGTACGGATCGTGGAATCGTCTGCGCTTTTGCCCTGTTTTCCATGGCACGCATGCCGCTCCGTCCACGACAGGCGTCGAGAACTTTTTTTCCCGTGTCCCCGTACGGCCCGTTCTGGGTACGTGTACTCGTCCGTGTACGGATCGTGGAATCGCCTGTGCTTTTGCCTTGTTTTCCATCGCACGCGTGCAGCTCCGTCCATGACGGGCGTCGGGAACTTTTTTTCCTGTGTCCCCGTACGGCCCGTTCTGGGTACGTGTACTCGTCCGTGTACGGATCATGGAATCGTCTGTGCTTTTGCCCTGTTTTCCATGGCACGCGTGCAGCTCCATCCACGACGGGCGTCGGGAATATTTTTTCCCGTGTTGCCGTACGGCCTGTTCTGGGTACGTGTACTGGTCCGTGTACGGATCGTGGAATTGTCTGTGCTTTTGCCATGTTTTCCATGCCACGCGTGCAGCTCCGTCCACGATGGGCGTCGGGAACTTTTTTCCCGTGTCCCCATACGGCCCGTTCTGGGTATGTGTACTAGTCCGTGTTCGGATTATGGAATCGTCTGTGCTTTTGCCCTGTTTTCCATGGCACGCGTGCAGCTCCGTCCATGATGGGCGTCGGGAATTTTTTTCCCGTGTCGCCGTACGGCCTATTCTGGGTACATGTACTGGTCCGTGTACGGATCATGGAATTGTCTGTGCTTTTGCCATGTTTTCCATGGCACGCGTGCAGCTCCGTCCATGACGGGCGTCGGGAACTTTTTTCCCGTGTCCCCATACGGCCCGTTCTGGGTATGTGTACTAGTCCGTGTTCGGATCATGGAATCGTCTGTGCTTTTGCCCTGTATTCCATGGCACGTGTGCAGCTCCGCCCACGATGGGTGTCGGGAACTTTTTTTCCGTGTCCCCGTAGGGCCTGTTCTGGGTACGTGTACTGGTCCGTGTACGGACCGTGGAATCGTCTGTGCTTTTGCCCTGTTTTCCATGGCACGGGTGCAGCTCCGTCCACGACGGGCGTCGGGAACTTTTTTCCCGTGTCCCCATACGGCCCGTTCTGGGTACGTGTACTGGTCCGTGTACGGATCATGGAATCGTCTGTGCTTTTGCCATGTTTTCCATGGCACGCGTGCAGCTCCGTCCACGACGAGCGTCGGGAACTTTTTTTCCCGTGTCCCCGTAGGGCCCGTTCTGGGTACGTGTACTGGTCTGTGTATGGATCGTGGAATCGTCCGTGCTTTTGCCCTGTTATCCACGGCACGTGTGCAGCTCCATCCACGACGGGAATCAGGAACTTTTTTTCCCGTGTCCCCATACGGCCCGTTCTGGGTACGTGTACTGGTCCGTGTACGGATCATGGAATCGTTTGTGCTTTTGCCATGTTTTCCATGGCACGCGTGCAGCTCCGTCCACGACGAGCGTCGGGAACTTTTTTTCCCGTGTCCCCGTAGGGCCCGTTCTGCGTACGTGTACTGGTCTGTGTACGGATCATGGAATTGTCTGTGCTTTTGCCCTGTTTTCCATGGCACGCGTGCAGCTCCGTCCACGACGGGCGTCACGAACTTTTTTCCCGTGTCCCCGTACGGCCCGTTCTGTGTAAGTGTACTGGTCCGTGTACGGATCGTGGAATCGCCTGTGCTTTTGCCATGTTTTCCATGGCATGCATGCAGATCCTGGAATTTTTTTTCCCGTCTCCCCGTACAGCCTGTTCTGGGTACGTGTACTGGTCCATGTACGGATCGTGAAATCTTCTGTGCTTTTGCCCTGTTTACCATGGCACACGTGCAGCTCCGTCCATGACGGGCGTCGGGAACATTTTTTCCCGTGTCCCCGTACGGCCCGTTCTGGGTACATGTACTGGTCCGTGTACGGATCGTGGAATCGTCTGTGCTTTTTCTCTGTTTTCCATGGCACGCGTGTAGCTCGGTCCACAATGAGCATCGGGAACTTATTTTCCCGTGTCCCCGTACGGCCCGTTCTGGGTACATGTACTGGTCCGTGTACGAATCGTGGAATCGTTTGTGCTTTTGCTCTGTTTTCCATGGCACGCGTGTAGCTCGGTCCACAACGAACGTCGGGAACTTAATTTCCCGTGTCCCCGTACGGCCCGTTCTGGGTACATGTACTGGTCCGCGTACGGATCATGGAATCATCTATGCTTTTGCCCTGTTTTCCATGGCACGCGTGCAGCTCCGTCCACGACGGGCGTCGGGAATTTTTTTTCCCGTGTTCTCGTACGGCCTGTTCTGGGTACGTCTACTGATCCGTGTACGGATCGTGAAATCGTCTGTGCTTTTGCCCTGTTTTCCATGGCACGCATGCAGCTCCATCCATGACGGGCGTCGGGAACATTTTTTCCCGTGTCCCCGTACGGCCCGTTCTGGGTACGTGTACTGGTCCGTGTACGGATCGTCGAATCTTCTGTGCTTTTGCCCTGTTTTCCATGGCACGCGTGCAGCTCCGTCCACGACGGGCGTCGGGAACTTTTTTCCCGTGTCCCCATATGGCCTGTTCTGGGTGTGTGTGGAATCGTTTGTGCTTTTGCCCTGTTTTCCATGGCACGCGTGCAGCTCCGTCCACCACGGGCGCCGGGAACTTTTTTTTCGTGTCCCCGTAGGGCCCGTTTTGTGTACGTGTACTGGTCCGTGTACGGATCGTGGAATCGTCTGTGCTTTTGCCATGTTTTCCATGGCACGTGTGCAGCTCTGTCCACGACAGGCGTCGGGAACTTTTTTTCCCGTGTCCCCATAGGGCCCGTTCTGGGTACGTGTACTGGTCCGTGTATGGATCATGGAATCATCTGTGCTTTTGCCCTGTTTTCCATGGCACGGGTGCAGCTCCGTCCACGACGGGCGTCGGGAACTTTTTTTCCCGTGTCCCTGTAGGGCCCGTTCTGGGTACGTGTACTGGTCCGTGTACAGATCGTGGAATCGTATGTGCTTTTGCCATGTTTTCCATGGCACACGTGCAGCTCCATCCATGACGGGCGTCGGGAACTTTTTTTCCCTTGTCCCCGTACGACCCGTTCTGGGTATGTGTACTAGTCCGTGTACGGATCATGGAATCGTCTGTGATTTTGCCATGTTTTCCATGGCACGCGTGCAGCTCCGTCCACGACGGGCGTCGGGAACTTTTTTCCCGTGTCCCTATACGGCCCATTCTGGGTATGTGTACTAGTCCGTGTACGGATCATGGAATCGTCTGTGCTTTTGCCCTATTTTCCATGGCACGCGTGTAGCGCCGTCCACGATGGGTGTCGGGAACTTTATTCCCGTGTCCCCGTACGGCCCGTTCTGGATATCTGTACTGGTCCATGTACGGATCGTGGAATCATCTGTGCTTTTGCCCTGTTTTCCATGGCACGCGTGCAGCTCCGTCCACGACGGGTGCCGGGAACTTTTTTTCGCATGTCCCCGTAGGGCCCGTTCTGTGTACGTGTAGTGGTCCGTGTACGGATCGTGGAATCGTCTGTGCTTTCGCCATGTTTTCCATGGCACGCGTGCAGCTCCTTCCACGACGGGCGTCGGGAACTTTTTTCCCGTGTCCCCGTACGGCCTGTTCTGGGTACATATACTGGTCGGTGGACGGATCGTGGAATCGTCTGTGCTCTTGCCCTGTTTTCCATGGCACGCGTGCAGCTCCGTCCACGGCGGGCGCCGGGAACTTTTTTTCCCGTGTCCCCGTACGGCCCGTCCTGGGTACGTGTACTAGTCCGTGTACGGATCGTGGAATCGTCTGTGCTTTTGCCTTGTTTTCCATGGCACGCGTGCAGCTCCGTCCACGACGGGCGTCGGGAACTTTTCTTCCCGTGTCCCCGTAGGGCCCGTTCTGGGTACGTGTATAGGTCTGTGTACGGATCGTGGAATCGTCTGTGCTTTTGCCCTGTTTTCCATGGCACGCGTGCAGCTCCGTCCATGACGGGCGTCGGGAACTTTTTTTCCCGTGTCCCCGTACGGCCTGTTCTGGGTACGTGTACTGGTCGGTGTACGGATCGTGGAATCGTCTGTGCTTTTGCCATGTTTTCCATGGCACGCGTGCAGCTCCGTCCACGACGGGCGCCGGGAAGTTTTTTTCCCATGTCCCCGTACGGCCCGTTCTGGGTACGTGTACTGGTCCATGTACGGATCGTGGAATCGTCTGTTCTTTTGCCATGTTTTCCATGGCACGCGTCCAGCTCCGTCCACGACGGGCGTCGGGAACTTTTTTTCCCGTGTCCCTGTAGGGCCCGTTCTGTGTACGTGTACTGGTCCGTGTACGGATCGTGGAATCGTCTGTGCTTTTGCCCTGTTTTCCATGGCACGCGTGCAGCTCCGTCCACGACGGGCGTCGGGAACTATTGTTCCCGTTTCCCCGTACGGCCTGTTCTGGGTACGTGTACTGGTCGGTGGACGGATCGTGGAATCGTCTGTGCTCTTGCCCTGTTTTCCATGGCACGCGTGCAGCTCCGTCCACGATGGGCGCCGGGAACTTTTTTTCCCATGTCCCCGTAGGGCCCGTTCTGGGTACGTGTACTGGCCCGTGTACGGATCGTGGAATCGTCTATGCTTTTGCTATGTTTTCCATGGCACGCGTGCAGCTCCGTCCACGACGGGCGTCGTGAACTTTTTTTCTCGTGTCCCCGTACCGCCCGTTCTGGGTACATGTACTGGTCCGTGTACGGATCATGGAATCGTTTGTGCTTTTGCCCTGTTTTCCATGGCACGGGTGCAGCTCCGTCCACGACGGGCGTCGGGAACTTTTTTTCCCGTGTCCCCATAGGGACCGTTCTGGGTACGTGTACTGGTCTGTGTACGGATCGTGGAATTGTCTGTGCTTTTGCCATGTTTTCCATGGCATGTGTGCAGCTCTGTCCGCGACAGGCGTCGGGAACTTTTTTTCCCGTGTCCCCATAGGGCTCGTTCTGGGTACGTGTACAGGTCCGTGTATGGATCATCGAATCATCTGTGCTTTTGCTCCTGTTTTCCATGGCACGGGTGCAGCTCCGTCCACGACGGGCGTCGGGAACTTTTTTTCCCGTGTCCCTGTATGGCCTGTTCTGGGTCCGTGTACTGCTCAGTTTACGGATCGTGGAATCGTCTGTGCTTTTGCCCTGTTTTCCATGGCACGCGTGCAGCTCCGTCCACGACGGACGCCGGGAACTTATTTTCGTGTCCCCGTAGGGCCCGTTCTATGTACGTGTACTGGTCCGTGTACGGATCATGGAATCGTCTGTGCTTTTGCCATGTTTTCCATGGCACGTGTGCAGCTCTGTCCACGACAGGCGTCGGGAACTTTTTTTCCCGTGTCCCCATAGGGCACGTTCTGGGTACGTGTACAGGTCCGTGTATGGATCATGGAATCATCTGTGCTTTTGCCCTGTTTTCCATGGCACGCGTGCAGCTCCGTCCATGACGGGCGTCGGGAACTTTTTTTCCCGTGTCCCCGTACGGCCTGTTCTGGGTACGTGTACTGGTCGGTGTACGGATCGTGGAATCGTCTGTGCTTTTGCCATGTTTTCCATGGCACGCGTGCAGCTCCGTCCACAACGGGCGTCGCGAACTTTTTTTCCCGTGTCCCCGTACGGATCGTGGAATCGTCTGTGCTTTTGCCCTTTTTTCCATGGCACGCGTGCAGCTCCGTCCACGACGGGCATCGGGAACTTTTTTTCCCGTGTCCCCGTACGGCCTGTTCTGGGTACGTGTACTGGTCGGTGGACGGATCGTGGAATCGTCTGTGCTCTTGCCCTGTTTTCCATGGCACGCGTGCAGCTCCGTCCACGACGGGCGCCGGGAACTTTTTTCCCATGTCCCCGTAGGGCCCGTTCTGGGTACGTGTACTGGCCCGTGTACGGATCGTGGAATCGTCTCTGCTTTTGCCATGTTTTCCATGGCACGCGTGCAGCTCCGTCCACGACGGGCGTCGTGAACTTTTTTTCTCGTGTCCCCGTACGGCCCGTTCTGGGTACATGTACTGGTCCGTGTACGGATCATGGAATCGTTTGTGCTTTTGCCCTGTTTTCCATGGCACGGGTGCAGCTCCGTCCACGACGGGCGTCGGGAACTTTTTTTCCCGTGTCCCCATAGGGCCCGTTCTGGGTACGTGTACTGGTCCGTGTACGGATCGTGGAATCGTTTGTGCTTTTGCCATGTTTTCCATGGCACGGGTGCAGCTCCGTCCACGAAGGGCGTCGGGAACATTTTTCCCTTGTCCCTGTACGGCCCGTTCTGGGTATGTGTACTAGTCCGTGTACAAATCATGGAATCGTCTGTGCTTTTGCCATGTTTTCCATGGCACGCGTGCAGCTCCATCCACGACGGGCGTCGGGAACTTTTTTTCCCGTGTCCCCATACGGCCCGTTCTGTGTACGTGTACTGGTCCATGTACGGATCGTGGAATCGTCTGTGCTTTTGCCATGTTTTCCATGGCACGTGTGCAGCTCTGTCCACGACAGGCGTCGGGAACTTTTTTGCCTGTGTCCCCGTACGGCCCTGTTCTGGGTACGTGTACTGGTCCGTGTACGGATCATAGAATCGTTTGTGCTTTTGCCCTGTTTTCCATGGCACGGGTGCACCTCCGTCCACGACGGGCGTCGGGAACTTTTTTTCCCGTGTCCCCATAGGGACCGTTCTGGGTACGTGTACTGGTCTGTGTACGGATCGTGGAATTGTCTGTGCTTTTGCCCTGTTTTCCATGGCACGCGTGCAACTCCGTCCACGACGGGCATCGGGAATTATTTTCCCGTGTCCCCGTACGGCCCGTTCTGGGTACGTGTACTGGTTCATGTATGGATCGTGAAATCATTTGTGCTTTTGCCCTGTTTTCCATGGCACGCGTGTAGCTCCGTCCACGACGGGCGTCGGGAACTTTTTTCCCGTGTCCCCGTATGGCCCGTTCTGGGTACGTGTATTCGTCCGTGTACGGATCGTGGAATCGCCTGTGCTTTTGCCATGTTTTCCATCGCACGCATGCAGCTCCGTCCACGACGGGCGCCGGGAACTTTTTTCCCATGTCCCCGTAGGGCCCGTTCTGTGTACGTGTACTGGTCCGTGTACGGATCGTGGAATCGTCTGTGCTTTCGCCATGTTTTCCATGGCACGCGTGCAGCTCCTTCCACGACGGCCGTCGAGAACTTTTTTTCCCGTGTCCCCGTACGGCCTGTTCTGGGTACGTGTACTGGTCGGTGTACGGATCGTGGAATCGTCTGTGCTCTTGTCCTATTTTCCATGGTACGCGTGCTGCTCCGTCCACGACAGGCGCCGGGAACTTTTTTTCCCATGTCCCCGTAGGGCCCGTTCTGGGTACGTGTACTGGCCCGTGTACGGATCGTGGAATCGTCTATGCTTTTGCCATGTTTTCCACGGCACGCGTGCAGCTCCGTCCACGACGGGCGTCGTGAACTTTTTTTTCGTGTCCCCGTACGGACCGTTCTAGGCACGTGTACTGGTCTATGTACGGATCGTGAAATCGTTTGTGCTTTTGCCCTGTTTTCCATGGCATGGGTGCAGCTCCGTCCACGACGGGCGTCGGGAACTTTTTTTCCCATGTCCCCATAGGGCCCGTTCTGGGTACGTGTACTGGTCCGTGTATGGATCGTGGAATCGTCTGTGCTTTTGCCATGTTTTCCATGGCACAGGTGCAGCTCCGTCCCCGTACGGCCCGTTCTGGGTATGTGTACTAGTCCTTGTAGGAATCATGGAATCGTCTGTGCTTTTGCCATGTTTTCCATGGCACGCGTGCAGCTCCATCCACGACGGGCGTCGGGACCTTTTTCCCGTGTCCCCATACGGCCCGTTCTGGGTATGTGTACTGGTCCATGTACGGATCGTGGAATCGTCTGTGCTTTTGCCATGTTTTCCATGGCACGTGTGCAGCTCTGTCCACGACAGGCGTCGGGAACTTTTTTGCCTGTGTCCCCGTACGGCCCTGTTCTGGGTACGTGTACTGGTCCGTGTACGGATCATAGAATCGTTTGTGCTTTTGCCCTGTTTTCCATGACACGCATGTAGCTCCGTCCACGACGGGCGTCGGGAAGGTTTTTTCCCGTGTCCCTGTACGGCCCGTTCTGGGTACATGTACTGGTCCGTGTACGGATCATGGAATCGTTTGTGCTTTTGCCCTGTTTTCCATGGCACGCGTGCAGCTCCGTCCACGACGGGCGTCGTGAACTTTTTTTCTCGTGTCCCCATACGGCCCGTTCTGGGTACATGTACTGGTCCGTGTACGGATCATGGAATCGTTTGTGCTTTTGCCCTGTTTTCCATGGCACGGGTGCAGCTCCGTCCACGACGGGCGTCGGGAACTTTTTTTCCCGTGTCCCCATAGGGCCCGTTCTGGGTACGTGTACTGGTCCGTGTACGGATCATAGAATCGTCTGTGCTTTTGCCCTATTTTCCATGACACGCATGTAGCTCTGTCCACGACAGGCGTCGGGAACTTTTTTTCCCGTGTCCCCATAGGGCCCGTTCTGGGTACGTGTACAGGTCCGTGTATGGATCATGGAATCATCTGTGCTTTTGCCCTGTTTTCCATGGAACGCGTGCAGCTCCGTCCATGACGGGCGTCGGGAACTTTTTTTCCCGTGTCCCCGTATGGCCTGTTCTGGGTGCGTGTACTGGTCAGTTTACGGATCGTGGAATCGTCTGTGCTTTTGATCTGTTTTCCATGGCACACGTGCAGCTCCGTCCACGACGGGCGCCGGGAACTTTTTTTTCGTGTCCCCGTAGGGCCCATTCTGTGTACGTGTACTGGTCTGTGTACGGATCGTGGAATCGTCTGTGCTTTTGCCATGTTTTCCTTGGCATGTGTGCAGCTCTGTCCACGACAGGCGTCGGGAACTTTTTTTCCCGTGTCCCCATAGGGCCCGTTCTGGGTACGTGTACAGGTCCGTGTATGAATCATGGAATCATCTGTGCTTTTGCCCTGTTTTCCATGGCACTGGTGCAGCTCCGTCCACGACGGGCGTCGGGAACATTTTTTCTCGTGTCCTCGTAGGGCCCATTCTGGGTACGTGTACTGGTCCGTGTACGGATCGTGGAATCGTCTGTGCTTTTGCCATGTTTTCCATGGCACGCGTGCAGCTCCGTCCATGACGGGCGTCGGGAACTTTTTTTCCCTTGTCCCCATACGGCCCGTTCTGTGTACGTGTACTGGTCCATGTACGGATCGTGGAATTGTCTGTGCTTTTGCCCTGTTTTCCATGGCACGCGT
Organism: Triticum timopheevii; assembly: GCA_963921465.1. Lineage (NCBI taxonomy): Eukaryota > Viridiplantae > Streptophyta > Magnoliopsida > Poales > Poaceae > Triticum > Triticum timopheevii. The sequence continues at coordinate 694,238,965 of OY997269.1, forward strand.
GCAACTCCGTCCACGACGGGCATCGGGAATTATTTTCCCGTGTCCCCGTACGGCCCGTTCTGGGTACGTGTACTGGTTCATGTATGGATCGTGAAATCATTTGTGCTTTTGCCCTGTTTTCCATGGCACGCGTGTAGCTCCGTCCACGACGGGCGTCGGGAACTTTTTTCCCGTGTCCCCGTATGGCCCGTTCTGGGTACGTGTATTCGTCCGTGTACGGATCGTGGAATCGCCTGTGCTTTTGCCATGTTTTCCATCGCACGCGTGCAGCTCCGTCCACGACGGGCGCCGGGAACTTTTTTCCCATGTCCCCGTAGGGCCCGTTCTGTGTACGTGTACTGGTCCGTGTACGGATCGTGGAATCGTCTGTGCTTTCGCCATGTTTTCCATGGCACGCGTGCAGCTCCTTCCACGACGGCCGTCGAGAACTTTTTTTCCCGTGTCCCCGTACGGCCTGTTCTGGGTACGTGTACTGGTCGGTGTACGGATCGTGGAATCGTCTGTGCTCTTGTCCTATTTTCCATGGTACGCGTGCTGCTCCGTCCACGACAGGCGCCGGGAACTTTTTTTCCCATGTCCCCGTAGGGCCCGTTCTGGGTACGTGTACTGGCCCGTGTACGGATCGTGGAATCGTCTATGCTTTTGCCATGTTTTCCACGGCACGCGTGCAGCTCCGTCCACGACGGGCGTCGTGAACTTTTTTTTCGTGTCCCCGTACGGACCGTTCTAGGCACGTGTACTGGTCTATGTACGGATCGTGAAATCGTTTGTGCTTTTGCCCTGTTTTCCATGGCATGGGTGCAGCTCCGTCCACGACGGGCGTCGGGAACTTTTTTTCCCATGTCCCCATAGGGCCCGTTCTGGGTACGTGTACTGGTCCGTGTATGGATCGTGGAATCGTCTGTGCTTTTGCCATGTTTTCCATGGCACAGGTGCAGCTCCGTCCCCGTACGGCCCGTTCTGGGTATGTGTACTAGTCCTTGTAGGAATCATAAAATCGTCTGTGCTTTTGCCATGTTTTCCATGGCACGCGTGCAGCTCCATCCACGACGGGCGTCGGGACCTTTTTCCCGTGTCCCCATACGGCCCGTTCTGGGTATGTGTACTAGTCCATGTATGGATCATGGAATCATCTGTGCTTTTGCCCTGTTTTCCATGGCACGCGTGCAGCTCCGTCCATGATGGGTGTCAGGAACTTTATTCCCGTGTCCTCGTGCGGCCCGTTCTGGGTACGTGTACTGGTCCATGTACGGATCGTGGAATCGTCTGTGCTTTTGCCATGTTTTCCATGGCACGCCTGCAGCTCCGTCCACGACGGGCGTCGGGAACTTTTTTCCCGTGTCCCCGTACGGCCCGTTCTAGGTACGTGTACTGGTCTGTGTACGGATCGTGGAATCGTCTGTGCTTTTGCCCTGTTTTCCATGGCACGCATGCAGCTCCGTCCATGACAGGCAACGGGAACTTTTTTTCCCGTGTCCCCGTACGGCCCGTTCTGGGTACGTGTACTCGTTCGTGTACGGATCGTGGAATCGCCTGTGCTTTTGCCATGTTTTCCATCGCACGCGTGCAGCTCCGTTCACGATGGGCGTCGGGAACTTTTTTACCCGTGTCCCCGTACGGCCCGTTCTGGGTACGTGTACTCGTCCGTGTGCGGATCATGGAATCGTTTGTGATTTTGCCATGTTTTCCATGGCATGCGTGCAGCTCCTTCCACGACGGGCGTCGGGAATTTTTTTTCCCGTGTTCTCGTACGGCCTGTTCTGTGTACGTGTACTGGTCCATGTACGGATTGTGGAATTGTCTGTGCTTTTGCCCTATTTTCCATGGCACGCGTGCAACTCCGTCCACGACGGGCATCGGGAATTATTTTCCCGTGTCCCCGTACGGCCCGTTCTGGGTACGTGTACTGGTTCATGTATGGATCGTGAAATCATTTGTGCTTTTGCCCTGTTTTCCATGGCACGCGTGTAGCTCCGTCCACGACGGGCGTCGGGAACTTTTTTCCCGTGTCCCCGTATGGCCCGTTCTGGGTACGTGTATTCGTCCGTGTACGGATCGTGGAATCGCCTGTGCTTTTGCCATGTTTTCCATCGCACGCGTGCAGCTCCGTCCACGACGAGCGTTGGGACTATTTTTTTCCCGTGTCCCCGTACGGCCCTTTCTAGGTATGTGTACTGGTCCGTGTACGGATCGTGGAATCGTCTGTGCTTTTGCCCTGTTTTCCACGGCACGCGTGCAGCTCCATCCACGACGGGCGTCGGGAATTATTTTTCCCGTTTCCCCATACGGCCTGTTCTGGGTACGTGTACTGGTCGGTTTACGGATCGTGGAATCGTCTGTGCTTTTGCTCTGTTTTCCATGACACGGGTGGAGCTGCGTCCATGACGGGCGTCGGGAACTTTTTTCCCGTGTCCCCATATGGCCTGTTCTGGGCACGTGTACTGGTCCGTGTACGGACCGTGGAATCGTTTGTGCTTTTGCCCTATTTTTTTCTCGTGTCCCCGTACGACCCGTTCTGGGTACGTGTACTGGTCCGTGTACGAATCGTGCAATCGTCTGTGCTTTTGCCCTGTTTTCCATGGCACGGGTGCAGCTCTGTCCACGACGGGCATCGGGAAGTTTTTTCCCGTGTCCCCGTACGGCCTGTTCTGGGTACGTGTACTGGTTAGTGTACGGATCGTGGAATCGTCTGTGCTTTTGCCCTGTTTTCCATGGCACGCGTGCAGCTCCGTCCACGACGGGTGTCGAGAACTTTCTTCCCGTGTCCCCGTACGGCCCGTTCTGGGTACGTGTACTGGTCCGTGTACGGATCGTGGAATCGTCTGTGCTTTTGCCATGTTTTCCATGGCACGCGTGCAGCTCTGTCCATGACAGGCGTCGGGAACTTTTTTCCCATGTCCCCGTAGGGCCCGTTCTGGGTACGTGTACTGGTCCATGTACGGATCATGGAATCATCTGTGCTTTTGCCCTGTTTTCCATGGCACGGGTGCAGCTCCGTCCACGACGGGCGTCGGGAACTTTTTTCGCGTGTCCCCATAGGGCTGTTCTGGGTACGTGTACTGGTCCGTGTACGGATCATGGAATCGTCTGTGCTTGTGCCATGTTTTCCATGGCACGCGTGCAGCTCCGTCCACGACAGGCGTCGGGAACTTCTTTTCCCGTGTCCCCGTAGGGCCCGTTCTGGGTACGTGTACTGGTCCATCTACGGATCATGGAATCATCTATGCTTTTGCCCTGTTTTCCATGGCACGGGTGCAGCTCCGTCCACGACGGGCGTCGGGAACTTTTTTTCCCGTGTCCCCGTAGGGCCCGTTCTGTGTACGTGTACTGGTCCGTGTACGGATCGTGGAATCGTCTGTGCTTTTGCGATGTTTTCCATGGCACGCGTGCAGCTCCGTCCACAACGGGCGTCGGGAACTTTTTTTCCCGTGTCCCCGTACGGCCCGTTCTAGTAATGTGTACTAGTCCGTGTATGGATCATGGAATCGTCTGTGCTTTTGCCATGTTTTCCATGGCACGCGTGCAGCTCCGTCCACGACGGACGTCGGGAAGTTTTTTTCCGTGTCCCCGTACGGCCTGTTCTGGGTATGTGTACTAGTCCGTGTACGGATCATGGAATCGTCTGTGCTTTTGCCATGTTTTCCATGGCACGCGTGCAGCTCCGTCCATGACAGGCGTCAGGAACTTTTTTCCCGTGTCCCCGTACGGCCCGTTCTAGGTACGTGTACTTGTCCGTGTACGGATCGTGGAATCGTCTATGCTTTTGCCATGTTTTCCATGGCACGGGTGCAGCTCCGTCCACGACGGGCGTCGGGAACTTTTTTTCATGTGTCCCCGTACGGCCTGTTCTGGGTATGTTTACTAGTCCATGTACGGATCATGGAATCGTCTGTGCTTTTGCTATGTTTTCCAGGGCACGCGTGCAGCTCCGTCCATGACGGGCGTCGGGAACTTTTTTTCCCGGTTCCCCGTACGGCCCGTTCTGGGTACGTGTACTGGTCCGTGTACGGATCGTGGAATCGTCTGTGCTTTTGCCATGTTTTCCATGGCACGCGTGCAGCTCCGTCCACGACGGGCGTCGGGAACTTTTTTTCCCGTGTCCTCGTACGGCCCATTCTGGGTACGTGTACTGGTCCGTGTACGGTTCGTGGAATCGTCTGTGCTTTTGCCATGTTTTCCCTGGCACGCGTGCATTCCGTCCACAACGGGCGTCGGGAACTTTTTTTCTTGTGTCCCCGTACGGCCCGTTCTGGGTACGTGTACTGGTCCGTGTACAGACCGTGGAATCGTTTGTCCTTCTGCCCTGTTTTTTCCCGTGTCCCCGTACGACCCGTTCTGGGTACGAGTACAGGTCCGTGTACGGATCGTGGAATCGTCTGTGCTTTAGCCCTGTTTTCCATGGCACGCGTGCAGCTCCGTCCACGACGGGCGTCGGGAACTTGTTTTTCCCATGTCCCGTACGGCCTGTTCTGGGTATGTGTACTAGACCGTGTATGGATCATGGAATCGTCTGTGCTTTTGCCATGTTTTCCATGGCACGCGTGCAGCTCCGTCCATGATGGGTGTCGAGAACTTTTTTCCCGTGTCCCCGTACGGCCCGTTCTGGGTACATGTACTGGTCCGTGTACGGATCGTGGAATCGTCTGTGCTTTTGCCATCTTTTCCATGGCACGCGTGCAGCTCTGTCCACGACAGGTGTCGGGAACTTTTTTTCCCGTGTCCCCGTAGGGCCCGTTCTGGGTACGTGTACTGGTCCATGTACGGATCGTGGAATCGTCTGTGCTTTTGCCATGTTTTCCATGGCACGCGTGCAGCTCCGTCCACAACGGGCGTCGGGAACTTTTTTTCCCGTGTCCCCGTACGGCCTGTTCTGGGTATGTGTACTAGTCCGTGTACGGATCATGGAATCGTGTGTGCTTTTGCCATGTTTTCCATGGCACGCGTGCAGCTCCGTCCACGACGGGCGTCGGGAACTTTTTTTTGCGTGTCCCCATAGGGCTGTTCTGGGTACGTGTACTGGTCCGTGTACGGATCGTGGAATCGTCTGTGCTTTTGCCATGTTTTCCATGGCACGCGTGCAGCTCCGTCCACGACAGGCGTCGGGAACTTCTTTTCCCGTGTCCCCGTAGGGCCCGTTCTGGGTACGTGTACTGGTCCATGTACGGATCCTGGAATCATCTATGCTTTTGCCCTGTTTTCCATGGCACGGGTGCAGCTCCGTCCACGACGGGCGTCGGGAACTTTTTTTCCCGTGTCCCCGTAGGGCCCGTTCTGTGTATGTGTATTGGTCCGTGTACGGATCGTGGAATCGTCTGTGCTTTTGCGATGTTTTCCATGGCACGCGTGCAGCTCCGTCCACAACGGGCGTCGGGAACTTTTTTTCCCGTGTCCCCGTACGGCCCGTTCTAGGAATGTGTACTAGTCCGTGTATGGATCATGGAATCGTCTGTGCTTTTGCCATGTTTTCCATGGCACGTGTGCAGCTCCATCCACGACGGACGTCGGGAACTTTTTTTCCGTGTCCCCGTACGGCATGTTCTGGGTATGTGTACTAGTCCGTGTACGGATCATGGAATCGTCTGTGCTTTTGCCATGTTTTCCATGGCACGCGTGCAGCTCCGTCCACGACAGGCGTCAGAAACTTTTTTCCCGTGTCCCCGCACGGCCCGTTCTGGGTACGTATACTGGTCCGTGTACGGATCGTGGAATCGTCTGTGCTTTTGCCATGTTTTCCATGGCACGGGTGCAGCTCCGTCCACGACGGGCGTCGGGAACTTTTTTTCACGTGTCCCCGTACGGCCTGTTCTGGGTATGTGTACTAGTCCGTGTACGGATCATGGAATCGTCTGTGCTTTTGCTATGTTTTCCAGGGCACGCGTGCAGCTCCGTCCATGACGGGCGTCGGGAACTTTTTTTCCCGCTTCCCCGTACGGCCCGTTCTGGGTACGTGTACTGGTCCGTGTACGGATCGTGGAATCGTCTGTGCTTTTGCCATGTTTTCCATGGCACGCGTGCAGCTCCGTCCACGACGGGCGTCGGGAACTTTTTTTCCCGTGTCCTCGTACGGCCCGTTCTGGGTACGTGTACTGGTCCGTGTACGGTTCGTGGAATCGTCTGTGCTTTTGCCATGTTTTCCCTGGCACGCGTGCAGCTCCGTCCACGACGGGCGTCGGGAACTTTTTTTCTTGTGTCCCCGTACGGCCCGTTCTGGGTACGTGTACTGGTCCGTGTACAGACCGTGGAATCGTTTGTGCTTCTGCCCTGTTTTTTCCCGTGTCCCCGTACGACCCGTTCTGGGTACGAGTACAGGTCCGTGTACGGATCGTGGAATCGTCTGTGCTTTAGCCCTGTTTTCCATGGCACGCGTGCAGCTCCGTCCACGACGGGCGTCGGGAACTTGTTTTTCCCATGTCCCGTACGGCCTGTTCTGGGTATGTGTACTAGACCGTGTATGGATCATGGAATCGTCTGTGCTTTTGCCATGTTTTCCATGGCACGCGTGCAGCTCCGTCCATGATGGGTGTCGAGAACTTTTTTCCCGTGTCCCCGTACGGCCCGTTCTGGGTACGTGTACTGGTCCGTGTACGGATCGTGGAATCGTCTGTGCTTTTGCCATCTTTTCCATGGCACGCGTGCAGCTCCGTCCACGACGGGCGTCGGGAACTTTTTTTCCCGTGTCCTCGTACGGCCCGTTCTGGGTACGTGTACTGGTCCGTGTACGGTTCGTGGAATCGTCTGTGCTTTTGCCATGTTTTCCCTGGCACGCGTGCAGCTCCGTCCACGACGGGCGTCGGGAACTTTTTTTCTTGTGTCCCCGTACGGCCCGTTCTGGGTACGTGTACTGGTCCGTGTACAGACCGTGGAATCGTTTGTGCTTCTGCCCTGTTTTTTCCCGTGTCCCCGTACGACCCGTTCTAGGTACGAGTACAGGTCCGTGTACGGATCGTGGAATCGTCTGTGCTTTAGCCCTGTTTTCCATGGCACGCGTGCAGCTCCGTCCACGACGGGCGTCGGGAACTTGTTTTTCCCATGTCCCGTACGGCCTGTTCTGGGTATGTGTACTAGACCGTGTATGGATCATGGAATCGTCTGTGCTTTTGCCATGTTTTCCATGGCACGCGTGCAGCTCCGTCCATGATGGGTGTCGAGAACTTTTTTCCCGTGTCCCCGTACGGCCCGTTCTGGGTACGTGTACTGGTCCGTGTACGGATCGTGGAATCGTCTGTGCTTTTGCAATCTTTTCCATGGCACGCGTGCAGCTCCGTCCACGACGGGCGTCGGGAACTTTTTTTCCCGTGTCCTCGTACGGCCCGTTCTGGGTACGTGTACTGGTCCGTGTACGGTTCGTGGAATCGTCTGTGCTTTTGCCATGTTTTCCCTGGCACGCGTGCAGCTCCGTCCACGACGGGCGTCGGGAACTTTTTTTCTTGTGTCCCCGTACGGCCCGTTCTGGGTACGTGTACTGGTCCGTGTACAGACCGTGGAATCGTTTGTGCTTCTGCCCTGTTTTTTCCCGTGTCCCCGTACGACCCGTTCTGGGTACGAGTACAGGTCCGTGTACGGATCGTGGAATCGTCTGTGCTTTAGCCCTGTTTTCCATGGCACGCGTGCAGCTCCGTCCACGACGGGCGTCGGGAACTTGTTTTTCCCATGTCCCGTACGGCCTGTTCTGGGTATGTGTACTAGACCGTGTATGGATCATGGAATCGTCTGTGCTTTTGCCATGTTTTCCATGGCACGCGTGCAGCTCCGTCCATGATGGGTGTCGAGAACTTTTTTCCCGTGTCCCCGTACGGCCCGTTCTGGGTACGTGTACTGGTCCGTGTACGGATCGTGGAATCGTCTGTGCTTTTGCCATCTTTTCCATGGCACGCGTGCAGCTCCGTCCACGACGGGCGTCGGGAACTTTTTTTCCCGTGTCCTCGTACGGCCCGTTCTGGGTACGTGTACTGGTCCGTGTACGGTTCGTGGAATCGTCTGTGCTTTTGCCATGTTTTCCCTGGCACGCGTGCAGCTCCGTCCACGACGGGCGTCGGGAACTTTTTTTCTTGTGTCCCCGTACGGCCCGTTCTGGGTACGTGTACTGGTCCGTGTACAGACCGTGGAATCGTTTGTGCTTCTGCCCTGTTTTTTCCCGTGTCCCCGTACGACCCGTTCTGGGTACGAGTACAGGTCCGTGTACGGATCGTGGAATCGTCTGTGCTTTAGCCCTGTTTTCCATGGCACGCGTGCAGCTCCGTCCACGACGGGCGTCGGGAACTTGTTTTTCCCATGTCCCGTACGGCCTGTTCTGGGTATGTGTACTAGACCGTGTATGGATCATGGAATCGTCTGTGCTTTTGCCATGTTTTCCATGGCACGCGTGCAGCTCCGTCCATGATGGGTGTCGAGAACTTTTTTCCCGTGTCCCCGTACGGCCCGTTCTGGGTACGTGTACTGGTCCGTGTACGGATCGTGGAATCGTCTGTGCTTTTGCAATCTTTTCCATGGCACGCGTGCAGCTCCGTCCACGACGGGCGTCGGGAACTTTTTTTCCCGTGTCCTCGTACGGCCCGTTCTGGGTACGTGTACTGGTCCGTGTACGGTTCGTGGAATCGTCTGTGCTTTTGCCATGTTTTCCCTGGCACGCGTGCAGCTCCGTCCACGACGGGCGTCGGGAACTTTTTTTCTTGTGTCCCCGTACGGCCCGTTCTGGGTACGTGTACTGGTCCGTGTACAGACCGTGGAATCGTTTGTGCTTCTGCCCTGTTTTTTCCCGTGTCCCCGTACGACCCGTTCTGGGTACGAGTACAGGTCCGTGTACGGATCGTGGAATCATCTGTGCTTTAGCCCTGTTTTCCATGGCACGCGTGCAGCTCCGTCCACGACGGGCGTCGGGAACTTGTTTTTCCCATGTCCCGTACGGCCTGTTCTGGTTATGTGTACTAGACCGTGTATGGATCATGGAATCGTCTGTGCTTTTGCCATGTTTTCCATGGCACGCGTGCAGCTCCGTCCATGATGGGTGTCGATAACTTTTTTCCCGTGTCCCCGTACGGCCCGTTCTGGGTACGTGTACTGGTCCATGTACGGATCGTGGAATCGTATGTGCTTTTGCCATCTTTTCCATGGCACGCGTGCAGCTCTGTCCACGACAGGTGTCGGGAACTTCTTTTCCCGTGTCCCCGTAGGGCCCGTTCTGGGTACGTGTACTGGTCCATGTACGGATCATGGAATCGTCTGTGCTTTTGCCATGTTTTCCATGGCACGCGTGCAGCTCCGTCCACAATGGGCGTCGGGAACTTTTTTTCCCGTGTCCCCGTACGGCCTGTTCTGGGTATGTGTACTAGTCCGTGTACAGATCATGGAATCGTGTGTGCTTTTGCCATGTTTTCCATGGCACGCGTGCAGCTCCGTCCACGACGGGGGTCGGGAACTTTTTTTCCCGTGTCCCCGTAAGGCCCGTTCTGGGTACGTGTACTGGTCCGTGTACGGATCGTGGAATCGTTTGTGCTTTTGCCATGTTTTCCATGGCACGCGTGCAGCTCCGTCCACGACGGGCGTCGAGAACTTTTTTTCCCGTGTCCTCGTACGGCCCGTTCTGGGTAAGTGTACTAGTCCATGTACGGATGATGGAATCGTCTGTGCTTTTGCCATGTTTTCCATGGCACGGGTGCAGCTCCGTCCACGACGGGCGTCGGGAACTTTTTTTCCCGTGTCCCCGTACGGCCTGTTCTGGGTATGTGTACTAGTCCGTGTACGGATCATGGAATCGTCTGTGCTTTTGCCATGTTTTACATGGCACGCGTGCAGCTCCGTCCACGACGGGCATCAGGAACTTTTTTTCCTGTGTCCCCGTACGGCCCGTTCTGGGTACGTGTACTGGTCCGTGTACGGATCGTGGAATCGTCTGTGCTTTTGCCATGTTTTCCATGGCACGCGTGCAGCTCCGTCCACGACGGGCGTCGGGAACTTTTTTCCCGTGTCCTCGTACGGCCCGTTTTGGGTACGTGTACTGGTCCGTGTACGGATCGTGGAATCTTCTGTGCTTTTGCCATGTTTTCCATGGCATGGGTGCAGCTTCGTCCACGACGGGCGTCAGGAACTTTTTGCCCGTGTCCCCGTACGGCAGGTTCTGGGTATGTGTACTAGTCCGTGTATGGATCATGGAATCGTTTGTGCTTTTGCCATGTTTTCCATGGCACGCATGCAGCTCCGTCCACGACGGGCGTCGGGAACTTTTTTTCCCGTGTCCCCGTACGGCCCGTTCTGGGTATGTGTACTGGTCCGTGTACGGATCGTGGAATCATCTGTGCTTTTGCCATGTTTTCCATGGCACGCGTGCAGCTCCATCCACGACGGGCGTTGGGAACTTTTTTTCCCATGTCCTCGTACGGTCCGATCTGGGTACGTGTACTGGTCCGTGTACGGATCGTGGAATCGTCTGTGCTTTTGCCATGTTCTCCATGGCACGCATGCAGCTCCGTCCACGACGGGCGTCGGGAACTTTATTTCTTGAGTCCCCGTACGGCCCATTCTGGGTACGTGTACTGGTCCGTGTACGGACCGTGGAATCGTTTGTGCTTTTGCCCTGTTTTTTTTCCCGTGTCCCCGTACGACCCGTTCTGGGTACGTGTACTGGTCCGTGTACGGATCGTGGAATCGTCTGTGCTTTTGCCCTGTTTTCCATGGCTCGAGTGCAGCTCCGTCCACGACGAGCATCGGGAACTTTTTTCCCGTGTCCCCGTACGGCCCGTTCTGGGTACGTGTACTGGTTAGTGTACGGATCGTGGAATCGTCTATGCTTTTGCCCTGTTTTCCATGGCACGCGTGTAGCTCCGTCCACGACGGGCGTCGGGAACTTTTTTCCGTGTCCTCGTAGGGCCTGTTCTGGGTACGTGTACTGGTCCGTGTACGGATCGTGGAAACCGTTGTGCTTTTGCCCTGTTTTCCATGGCACGCGTGCAGCTCCGTCCACGACGGGCGTCGGGAACTTTTTTTTCCTGTGTCCCCGTACGGCCCATTCTGGGTATGTGTACTAGTCCGTGTGCGGATCATGGAATCGTCTGTGCTTTTGCCATGTTTTCCATCGCACGCGTGCAGCTCCGTCCATGACGGGCGTCGGGAACTTTTTTTTCCCATGTCCCGTACGGCCTGTTCTGGGTATGTGTACTAGTCCGTGTATGGATCATGGAATCGTCTGTGCTTTTGCCATGTTTTCCGTGGCACGCGTGCAGCTCTGTCCACGATGGGTGTCGAGAACTTTTTTCCCCTGTCCCCGTACGGCCCGTTCTGGGTACGTGTACTGGTCCGTGTACGGATCGTGGAATCGTTTGTGCTTTTGCCATCTTTTCCATGGCACGCGTGCAGCTCTGTCCACGACAGGTGTCGGGAACTTTTTTTCCCGTGTCCCCGTAGGGCCCGTTCTGGGTACGTGTACTGGTCCATGTACGGATCGTGGAATCGTCTGTGCTTTTGCCATGTTTTCCATGGCACGCGTGCAGCTCCGTCCACAACGGGCGTCGGGAACTTTTTTTCCCGTGTCCCCGTACGGCCTGTTCTGGGTATGTGTACTAGTCCGTGTACGGATCATGGAATCGTGTGTGCTTTTGCCATGTTTTCCATGGCACGCGTGCAGCTCCGTCCACGACGGGGGTCGGGAACTTTTTTTCCCGTGTCCCCGTAAGGCCCGTTCTGGGTACGTGTACTGGTCCGTGTACGGATCGTGGAATCGTTTGTGCTTTTGCCATGTTTTCCATGGCACGCGTGCAGCTCCGTCCATGGCGGGCGTCGGGAACTTTTTTTCCCGTGTCCTCGTACGGCCCGTTCTGGGTACGTGTACTAGTCCATGTACGGATCATGGAATCGTCTGTGCTTTTGCCATGTTTTCCATGGCACGGGTGCAGCTCCGTCCACGACGGGCGTCGGGAACTTTTTTTCCCGTGTCCCCGTACGGCCTGTTCCGGGTATGTGTACTAGTCCGTGTACGGATCATGGAATCGTCTGTGCTTTTGCCATGTTTTACATGGCACGCGTGCAGCTCCGTCCACGACGGGCATCAGGAACTTTTTTTCCTGTGTCCCCGTATGGCCCGTTCTGGGTACGTGTACTGGTCCGTGTACGGATCGTGGAATCGTCTGTGCTTTTGCCATGTTTTCCATGGCACGCGTGCAGCTCCGTCCACGACGGGCGTCGGGAACTTTTTTCCCGTGTCCTCGTACGGCCCGTTTTGGGTACGTGTACTGGTCCGTGTACGGATCGTGGAATCTTCTGTGCTTTTGCCATGTTTTCCATGGCATGGGTGCAGCTCCGTCCACGACGGGCGTCGGGAACTTTTTTCCCATGTCCCCGTACGGCAGGTTCTGGGTATGTGTACTAGTCCGTGTATGGATCATGCAATCGTCTGTGCTTTTGCCATGTTTTCCATGGCACGCGTGCAGCTCCGTCCACGACGGGCGTCGGGAACTTTTTTTCCCGTGTCCCCGTACGGCCCATTCTGGGTACGTGTACTGGTCCGTGTACGGATCGTGGAATCGTCTGTGCTTTTGCCATGTTTTCCATGGCACGGGTGCAGCTCCGTCCACGACGGGCGTTGGGAACTTTTTTTCCCGTGTCCTCGTACGGTCCGATCTGGGTACGTGTACTGGTCCGTGTACGGATCGTGGAATCGTCTGTGCTTTTGCCATGTTCTCCATGGCACGCATGCAGCTCCGTCCACGACGGGCGTCGGGAACTTTATTTCTTGAGTCCCCGTACGGCCCATTCTGGGTACGTGTACTGGTCCGTGTACGGACCGTGGAATCGTTTGTGCTTTTGCCCTGTTTTTTTTCCCGTGTCCCCGTACGACCCGTTCTGGGTACGTGTACTGGTCCGTGTACGGATCGTGGAATCGTCTGTGCTTTTGCCCTGTTTTCCATGGCTCGAGTGCAGCTCCGTCCACGACGAGCATCGGGAACTTTTTTCCCGTGTCCCCGTACGGCCCGTTCTGGGTACGTGTACTGGTTAGTGTACGGATCGTGGAATCGTCTATGCTTTTGCCCTGTTTTCCATGGCACGCGTGTAGCTCCGTCCACGACGGGCGTCGGGAACTTTTTTCCGTGTCCTCGTAGGGCCTGTTCTGGGTACGTGTACTGGTCCGTGTACGGATCGTGGAAACCGTTGTGCTTTTGCCCTGTTTTCCATGGCACGCGTGCAGCTCCGTCCACGACGGGCGTCGGGAACTTTTTTTCCTGTGTCCCCGTACGGCCCATTCTGGGTATGTGTACTAGTCCGTGTGCGGATCATGGAATCGTCTGTGCTTTTGCCATGTTTTCCATCGCACGCGTGCAGCTCCGTCCATGACGGGCGTCGGGAACTTTTTTTTCCCATGTCCCGTACGGCCTGTTCTGGGTATGTGTACTAGTCCGTGTATGGATCATGGAATCGTCTGTGCTTTTGCCATGTTTTCCGTGGCACGCGTGCAGCTCTGTCCACGATGGGTGTCGAGAACTTTTTTCCCCTGTCCCCGTACGGCCCGTTCTGGGTACGTGTACTGGTCCGTGTACGGATCGTGGAATCGTCTGTGCTTTTGCCATGTTTTCCATGGCACGCGTGCAGCTCCGTCCACGACGGGCGTCGGGAACTTTTTTCCCGTGTCCTCGTACGGCCCGTTTTGGGTACGTGTACTGGTCCGTGTACGGATCGTGGAATCTTCTGTGCTTTTGCCATGTTTTCCATGGCATGGGTGCAGCTTCGTCCACGACGGGCGTCAGGAACTTTTTGCCCGTGTCCCCGTACGGCAGGTTCTGGGTATGTGTACTAGTCCGTGTATGGATCATGGAATCGTTTGTGCTTTTGCCATGTTTTCCATGGCACGCATGCAGCTCCGTCCACGACGGGCGTCGGGAACTTTTTTTCCCGTGTCCCCGTACGGCCCGTTCTGGGTATGTGTACTGGTCCGTGTACGGATCGTGGAATCATCTGTGCTTTTGCCATGTTTTCCATGGCACGCGTGCAGCTCCATCCACGACGGGCGTTGGGAACTTTTTTTCCCATGTCCTCGTACGGTCCGATCTGGGTACGTGTACTGGTCCGTGTACGGATCGTGGAATCGTCTGTGCTTTTGCCATGTTCTCCATGGCACGCATGCAGCTCCGTCCACGACGGGCGTCGGGAACTTTATTTCTTGAGTCCCCGTACGGCCCATTCTGGGTACGTGTACTGGTCCGTGTACGGACCGTGGAATCGTTTGTGCTTTTGCCCTGTTTTTTTTCCCGTGTCCCCGTACGACCCGTTCTGGGTACGTGTACTGGTCCGTGTACGGATCGTGGAATCGTCTGTGCTTTTGCCCTGTTTTCCATGGCTCGAGTGCAGCTCCGTCCACGACGAGCATCGGGAACTTTTTTCCCGTGTCCCCGTACGGCCCGTTCTGGGTACGTGTACTGGTTAGTGTACGGATCGTGGAATCGTCTATGCTTTTGCCCTGTTTTCCATGGCACGCGTGTAGCTCCGTCCACGACGGGCGTCGGGAACTTTTTTCCGTGTCCTCGTAGGGCCTGTTCTGGGTACGTGTACTGGTCCGTGTACGGATCGTGGAAACCGTTGTGCTTTTGCCCTGTTTTCCATGGCACGCGTGCAGCTCCGTCCACGACGGGCGTCGGGAACTTTTTTTCCTGTGTCCCCGTACGGCCCATTCTGGGTATGTGTACTAGTCCGTGTGCGGATCATGGAATCGTCTGTGCTTTTGCCATGTTTTCCATCGCACGCGTGCAGCTCCGTCCATGACGGGCGTCGGGAACTTTTTTTTCCCATGTCCCGTACGGCCTGTTCTGGGTATGTGTACTAGTCCGTGTATGGATCATGGAATCGTCTGTGCTTTTGCCATGTTTTCCGTGGCACGCGTGCAGCTCTGTCCACGATGGGTGTCGAGAACTTTTTTCCCCTGTCCCCGTACGGCCCGTTCTGGGTACGTGTACTGGTCCGTGTACGGATCGTGGAATCGTTTGTGCTTTTGCCATCTTTTCCATGGCACGCGTGCAGCTCTGTCCACGACAGGTGTCGGGAACTTTTTTTCCCGTGTCCCCGTAGGGCCCGTTCTGGGTACGTGTACTGGTCCATGTACGGATCGTGGAATCGTCTGTGCTTTTGCCATGTTTTCCATGGCACGCGTGCAGCTCCGTCCACAACGGGCGTCGGGAACTTTTTTTCCCGTGTCCCCGTACGGCCTGTTCTGGGTATGTGTACTAGTCCGTGTACGGATCATGGAATCGTGTGTGCTTTTGCCATGTTTTCCATGGCACGCGTGCAGCTCCGTCCACGACGGGGGTCGGGAACTTTTTTTCCCGTGTCCCCGTAAGGCCCGTTCTGGGTACGTGTACTGGTCCGTGTACGGATCGTGGAATCGTTTGTGCTTTTGCCATGTTTTCCATGGCACGCGTGCAGCTCCGTCCATGACGGGCGTCGGGAACTTTTTTTCCCGTGTCCTCGTACGGCCCGTTCTGGGTACGTGTACTAGTCCATGTACGGATCATGGAATCGTCTGTGCTTTTGCCATGTTTTCCATGGCACGGGTGCAGCTCCGTCCACGACGGGCGTCGGGAACTTTTTTTCCCGTGTCCCCGTACGGCCTGTTCCGGGTATGTGTACTAGTCCGTGTACGGATCATGGAATCGTCTGTGCTTTTGCCATGTTTTACATGGCACGCGTGCAGCTCCGTCCACGACGGGCATCAGGAACTTTTTTTCCTGTGTCCCCGTATGGCCCGTTCTGGGTACGTGTACTGGTCCGTGTACGGATCGTGGAATCGTCTGTGCTTTTGCCATGTTTTCCATGGCACGCGTGCAGCTCCGTCCACGACGGGCGTCGGGAACTTTTTTCCCGTGTCCTCGTACGGCACGTTTTGGGTACGTGTACTGGTCCGTGTACGGATCGTGGAATCTTCTGTGCTTTTGCCATGTTTTCCATGGCATGGGTGCAGCTCCGTCCACGACGGGCGTCGGGAACTTTTTTCCCATGTCCCCGTACGGCAGGTTCTGGGTATGTGTACTAGTCCGTGTATGGATCATGGAATCGTCTGTGCTTTTGCCATGTTTTCCATGGCACGCGTGCAGCTCCGTCCACGACGGGCGTCGGGAACTTTTTTTCCCGTGTCCCCGTACGGCCCATTCTGGGTACGTGTACTGGTCCGTGTACGGATCGTGGAATCGTCTGTGCTTTTGCCATGTTTTCCATGGCACGGGTGCAGCTCCGTCCACGACGGGCGTTGGGAACTTTTTTTCCCGTGTCCTCGTACGGTCCGATCTGGGTACGTGTACTGGTCCGTGTACGGATCGTGGAATCGTCTGTGCTTTTGCCATGTTCTCCATGGCACGCATGCAGCTCCGTCCACGACGGGCGTCGGGAACTTTATTTCTTGAGTCCCCGTACGGCCCATTCTGGGTACGTGTACTGGTCCGTGTACGGACCGTGGAATCGTTTGTGCTTTTGCCCTGTTTTTTTTCCCGTGTCCCCGTACGACCCGTTCTGGGTACGTGTACTGGTCCGTGTACGGATCGTGGAATCGTCTGTGCTTTTGCCCTGTTTTCCATGGCTCGAGTGCAGCTCCGTCCACGACGAGCATCGGGAACTTTTTTCCCGTGTCCCCGTACGGCCCGTTCTGGGTACGTGTACTGGTTAGTGTACGGATCGTGGAATCGTCTGTGCTTTTGCCCTGTTTTCCATGGCACGCGTGTAGCTCCGTCCACGACGGGCGTCGGGAACTTTTTTCCGTGTCCTCATAGGGCCTGTTCTGGGTACGTGTACTGGTCCGTGTACGGATCGTGGAAACCGTTGTGCTTTTGCCCTGTTTTCCATGGCACGCGTGCAGCTCCGTCCACGACGGGCGTCGGGAACTTTTTTTCCCGTGTCCCCGTACGGCCCATTCTGGGTATGTGTACTAGTCCGTGTGCGGATCATGGAATCGTCTGTGCTTTTGCCATGTTTTCCATCGCACGCGTGCAGCTCCGTCCATGACGGGCGTCGGGAACTTTTTTTTCCCATGTCCCGTACGGCCTGTTCTGGGTATGTGTACTAGTCCGTGTATGGATCATGGAATCGTCTGTGCTTTTGCCATGTTTTCCGTGGCACGCGTGCAGCTCTGTCCACGATGGGTGTCGAGAACTTTTTTCCCGTGTCCCCGTACGGCCCGTTCTGGGTACGTGTACTGGTCCGTGTACGGATCGTGGAATCGTTTGTGCTTTTGCCATCTTTTCCATGGCACGCGTGCAGCTCTGTCCACGACAGGTGTCGGGAACTTTTTTTCCCGTGTCCC
Source organism: Triticum timopheevii (assembly GCA_963921465.1). Taxonomy (NCBI): domain Eukaryota; kingdom Viridiplantae; phylum Streptophyta; class Magnoliopsida; order Poales; family Poaceae; genus Triticum; species Triticum timopheevii. The sequence goes on from OY997269.1 coordinate 694,256,231, forward strand.
CGTAGGGCCCGTTCTGGGTACGTGTACTGGTCCATGTACGGATCGTGGAATCGTCTGTGCTTTTGCCATGTTTTCCATGGCACGCGTGCAGCTCCGTCCACGACGGGGGTCGGGAACTTTTTTTCCCGTGTCCCCGTAAGGCCCGTTCTGGGTACGTGTACTGGTCCGTGTACGGATCGTGGAATCGTTTGTGCTTTTGCCATGTTTTCCATGGCACGCGTGCAGCTCCGTCCACGACGGGCGTCGGGAACTTTTTTTCCCGTGTCCTCGTACGGCCAGTTCTGGGTACGTGTACTAGTCCATGTACGGATCATGGAATCGTCTGTGCTTTTGCCATGTTTTCCATGGCACGGGTGCAGCTCCGTCCACGACGGGCGTCGGGAACTTTTTTTCCCGTGTCCCCGTACGGCCTGTTCCGGGTATGTGTACTAGTCCGTGTACGGATCATGGAATCGTCTGTGCTTTTGCCATGTTTTACATGGCACGCGTGCAGCTCCGTCCACGACGGGCATCAGGAACTTTTTTTCCTGTGTCCCCGTATGGCCCGTTCTGGGTACGTGTACTGGTCCGTGTACGGATCGTGGAATCGTCTGTGCTTTTGCCATGTTTTCCATGGCACGCGTGCAGCTCCGTCCACGACGGGCGTCGGGAACTTTTTTCCCGTGTCCTCGTACGGCCCGTTTTGGGTACGTGTACTGGTCCGTGTACGGATCGTGGAATCTTCTGTGCTTTTGCCATGTTTTTCATGGCATGGGTGCAGCTCCGTCCACGACGGGCGTCGGGAACTTTTTTCCCATGTCCCCGTACGGCAGGTTCTGGGTATGTGTACTAGTCCGTGTATGGATCATGGAATCGTCTGTGCTTTTGCCATGTTTTCCATGGCACGCGTGTAGCTCCGTCCACGACGGGCGTCGGGAACTTTTTTTCCCGTGTCCCCGTACGGCCCATTCTGGGTACGTGTACTGGTCCGTGTACGGATCGTGGAATCGTCTGTGCTTTTGCCATGTTTTCCATGGCACGGGTGCAGCTCCGTCCACGACGGGCGTTGGGAACTTTTTTTCCCGTGTCCTCGTACGGTCCGATCTGGGTACGTGTACTGGTCCATGTACGGATCGTGGAATCGTCTGTGCTTTTGCCATGTTCTCCATGGCACGCATGCAGCTCCGTCCACGACGGGCGTCGGGAACTTTATTTCTTGAGTCCCCGTACGGCCCATTCTGGGTACGTGTACTGGTCCGTGTACGGACCGTGGAATCGTTTGTGCTTTTGCCCTGTTTTTTTTCCCGTGTCCCCGTACGACCCGTTCTGGGTACGTGTACTGGTCCGTGTACGGATCGTGGAATCGTCTGTGCTTTTGCCCTGTTTTCCATGGCTCGAGTGCAGCTCCGTCCACGACGAGCATCGGGAACTTTTTTCCCGTGTCCCCGTACGGCCCGTTCTGGGTACGTGTACTGGTTAGTGTACGGATCGTGGAATCGTCTGTGCTTTTGCCCTGTTTTCCATGGCACGCGTGTAGCTCCGTCCACGACGGGCGTCGGGAACTTTTTTCCGTGTCCTCATAGGGCCTGTTCTGGGTACGTGTACTGGTCCGTGTACGGATCGTGGAAACCGTTGTGCTTTTGCCCTGTTTTCCATGGCACGCGTGCAGCTCCGTCCACGACGGGCGTCGGGAACTTTTTTTCCCGTGTCCCCGTACGGCCCATTCTGGGTATGTGTACTAGTCCGTGTGCGGATCATGGAATCGTCTGTGCTTTTGCCATGTTTTCCATCGCACGCGTGCAGCTCCGTCCATGACGGGCGTCGGGAACTTTTTTTTCCCATGTCCCGTACGGCCTGTTCTGGGTATGTGTACTAGTCCGTGTATGGATCATGGAATCGTCTGTGCTTTTGCCATGTTTTCCGTGGCACGCGTGCAGCTCTGTCCACGATGGGTGTCGAGAACTTTTTCCCCGTGTCCCCGTACGGCCCGTTCTGGGTACGTGTACTGGTCCGTGTACGGATCGTGGAATCGTTTGTGCTTTTGCCATCTTTTCCATGGCACGCGTGCAGCTCTGTCCACGACAGGTGTCGGGAACTTTTTTTCCCGTGTCCCCGTAAGGCCCGTTCTGGGTACGTGTACTGGTCCGTGTACGGATCGTGGAATCGTTTGTGCTTTTGCCATGTTTTCCATGGCACGCGTGCAGCTCCGTCCACGACGGGCGTCGGGAACTTTTTTTCCCGTGTCCTCGTACGGCCCGTTCTGGGTACGTGTACTAGTCCATGTACGGATCATGGAATCGTCTGTGCTTTTGCCATGTTTTCCATGGCACGGGTGCAGCTCCGTCCACGACGGGCGTCGGGAACTTTTTTTCCCGTGTCCCCGTACGGCCTGTTCCGGGTATGTGTACTAGTCCGTGTACGGATCATGGAATCGTCTGTGCTTTTGCCATGTTTTACATGGCACGCGTGCAGCTCCGTCCACGACGGGCATCAGGAACTTTTTTTCCTGTGTCCCCGTATGGCCCGTTCTGGGTACGTGTACTGGTCCGTGTACGGATCGTGGAATCGTCTGTGCTTTTGCCATGTTTTCCATGGCACGCGTGCAGCTCCGTCCACGACGGGCGTCGGGAACTTTTTTCCCGTGTCCTCGTACGGCCCGTTTTGGGTACGTGTACTGGTCCGTGTACGGATCGTGGAATCTTCTGTGCTTTTGCCATGTTTTCCATGGCATGGGTGCAGCTCCGTCCACGACGGGCGTCGGGAACTTTTTTCCCATGTCCCCGTACGGCAGGTTCTGGGTATGTGTACTAGTCCGTGTATGGATCATGGAATCGTCTGTGCTTTTGCCATGTTTTCCATGGCACGCGTGCAGCTCCGTCCACGACGGGCGTCGGGAACTTTTTTTCCCGTGTCCCCGTACGGCCCGTTCTGGGTACGTGTACTGGTCCGTGTACGGATCGTGGAATCGTCTGTGCTTTTGCCATGTTTTCCATGGCACGCGTGCAGCTCCGTCCACGACGGGCGTTATGAACTTTTTTTCCCGTGTCCTCGTACGGTCCGATCTGGGTACGTGTACTGGTCCGTGTACGGATCGTGGAATCGTCTGTGCTTTTTCCATGTTTTCCATGGCACACATGCAGCTCCGTCCATGACGGGCGTCGGGAACTTTATTTCTTGTGTCCCCGTACGGCCCATTCTGGGTACGTGTACTGGTCCGTGTACGGACCGTGGAATCGTTTGTGCTTTTGCCCTGTTTTTTTTCCCGTGTCCCTGTACGACCCGTTCTGGGTACGTGTACTGGTCCGTGTACGGATCGTGGAATCGTCTGTGCTTTTGCCCTGTTTTCCATGCACAGGTGCAGCTCCGTCCACGACGAGCATCGGGAACTTTTTTCCCGTGTCCCCGTACGGCCCGTTCTGGGTACATGTACTGGTTAGTGTACGGATCGTGGAATCATCTGTGCTTTTGCCCTGTTTTCCATGGCACGCGTGCAGCTCCGTCCACGACGGGCGTCGGGAACTTTTTTTCCCGTGTCCCCGTACGGCCCGTTCTGGGTATGTGTACTTGTCCGTGTATGGATCATGGAATCGTCTATGATTTTGCCATGTTTTCCATGGCACGCGTGCAGCTCCGTCCACGACGGGCGTCGGGAACTTTTTTTTCCCATGTCCCGTACGGTCTGTTCTGGGTATGTGTACTAGTCCGTGTATGGATCATGGAATCGTCTGTGCTTTTGCCATGTTTTCCATGGCACGCGTGCAGCTCTGTCCACGACAGGTGTCGGGAACTTTTTTTCCCGTGTCCCCGTAGGGCCCGTTCTGGGTACGTGTACTGGTCCATGTACGGATCGTGGAATCGTCTGTGCTTTTGCCATGTTTTCCATGGCACGCGTGCAGCTCCGTCCACAACGGGCGTCGGGAACTTTTTTTCCCGTGTCCCCGTACGGCCCGTTCTGGGTATGTGTACTAGTCCGTGTACGGATCGTGGAATCGTCTGTGCTTTTGCCATGTTTTCCATGGCACGCGTGGAGCTCCGTCCACGACGGGCGTCGGGAACTTTTTTTCCCGTGTCCCCGTACGGCCTGTTCTGGGTATGTGTACTAGTCCGTGTACGGATCATGGAATCGTGTGTGCTTTTGCCATGTTTTCCATGGCACGCGTGCAGCTCCGTCCACGACGGGGGTCGGGAACTTTTTTTCCCGTGTCCCCGTAAGGCCCGTTCTGGGTACGTGTACTGGTCCATGTACGGATCGTGGAATCGTCTGTGCTTTTGCCATGTTTTCCATGGCATGCGTGCAGCTCCGTCCACGACGGGCGTCGGGAACTTTTTTTCCCGTGTCCTCGTACGGCCCGTTCTGGGTACGTGTACTAGTCCATGTACGGATCGTGGAATCGTCTGTGCTTTTGCCATGTTTTCCATGGCACGGGTGCAGCTCCGTCCACGACGGGCGTCGGGAACTTTTTTCTCGTGTCCCCGTACGGCCTGTTCTGGGTATGTGTACTAGTCCGTGTATGGATCAGGGAATCGTCTGTGCTTTTGCCATGTTTTCCATGGCACGCGTGCAGCTCTGTCCACGACAGGTGTCGGGAACTTTTTTTCCCGTGTCCCCGTAGGGCCCGTTCTGGGTACGTGTACTGGTCCATGTACGGATCGTGGAATCGTCTGTGCTTTTGCCATGTTTTCCATGGCACGCGTGCAGCTCCGTCCACAACGGGCGTCGGGAACTTTTTTTCCCGTGTCCCCGTACGGCCCGTTCTGGGTATGTGTACTAGTCCGTGTACGGATCGTGGAATCGTCTGTGCTTTTGCCATGTTTTCCATGGCACGCGTGGAGCTCCGTCCACGACGGGCGTCGGGAACTTTTTTTCCCGTGTCCCCGTACGGCCTGTTCTGGGTATGTGTACTAGTCCGTGTATGGATCATGGAATCGTGTGTGCTTTTGCCATGTTTTCCATGGCACGCGTGCAGCTCCGTCCACGACGGGGGTCGGGAACTTTTTTCCCGTGTCCCCGTAAGGCCCGTTCTGGGTACGTGTACTGGTCCATGTACGGATCGTGGAATCGTCTGTGCTTTTGCCATGTTTTCCATGGCATGCGTGCAGCTCCGTCCACGACGGGCGTCGGGAACTTTTTTTCCCGTGTCCTCGTACGGCCCGTTCTGGGTACGTGTACTAGTCCATGTACGGATCGTGGAATCGTCTGTGCTTTTGCCATGTTTTCCATGGCACGGGTGCAGCTCCGTCCACGACGGGCGTCGGGAACTTTTTTCTCGTGTCCCCGTACGGCCTGTTCTGGGTATGTGTACTAGTCCGTGTATGGATCAGGGAATCGTCTGTGCTTTTGCCATGTTTTCCATGGCACGCGTGCAGCTCTGTCCACGACAGGTGTCGGGAACTTTTTTTCCCGTGTCCCCGTAGGGCCCGTTCTGGGTACGTGTACTGGTCCATGTACGGATCGTGGAATCGTCTGTGCTTTTGCCATGTTTTCCATGGCACGCGTGCAGCTCCGTCCACAACGGGCGTCGGGAACTTTTTTTCCCGTGTCCCCGTACGGCCCGTTCTGGGTATGTGTACTAGTCCGTGTACGGATCGTGGAATCGTCTGTGCTTTTGCCATGTTTTCCATGGCACGCGTGGAGCTCCGTCCACGACGGGCGTCGGGAACTTTTTTTCCCGTGTCCCCGTACGGCCTGTTCTGGGTATGTGTACTAGTCCGTGTATGGATCATGGAATCGTGTGTGCTTTTGCCATGTTTTCCATGGCACGCGTGCAGCTCCGTCCACGACGGGGGTCGGGAACTTTTTTCCCGTGTCCCCGTAAGGCCCGTTCTGGGTACGTGTACTGGTCCATGTACGGATCGTGGAATCGTCTGTGCTTTTGCCATGTTTTCCATGGCATGCGTGCAGCTCCGTCCACGACGGGCGTCGGGAACTTTTTTTCCCGTGTCCTCGTACGGCCCGTTCTGGGTACGTGTACTAGTCCATGTACGGATCGTGGAATCGTCTGTGCTTTTGCCATGTTTTCCATGGCACGGGTGCAGCTCCGTCCACGACGGGCGTCGGGAACTTTTTTCCCGTGTCCCCGTACGGCCTGTTCTGGGTATGTGTACTAGTCCGTGTACGGATCATGGAATCGTCTGTGCTTTTGCCATGTTTTCCATGGCACACGTACAGCTCCGTCCACGACGGGCGTCGTGAACTTTTTTTCCCGTGTCCCCGTACGGCCCGTTCTGGGTACGTGTACTGGTCCGTGTACGTATCGTGGAATCGTCTGTGCTTTTGCCATGTTTTCCATGGCACGCATGCAGCTCCGTCCACGACGGGCGTCGGGAACTTTTTTTCCCGTGTCCTCGTACGGTCCGTTCTGGGTACGTGTACTGGTTCGTGTACGGATCGTGGAATCGTCTGTGCTTTTGCCATGTTTTCCATGGCACGCGTGCAGCTCCGTCCACGACGGGCGTCGGGAACTTTATTTCTTGTGTCCCCGTACGGCCCATTCTGGGTACGTGTACTGGTCCGTGTACGAACCGTGGAATGGTTTGTGCTTTTGCCCTGTTTTTTTTCCCGTGTCCCCGTACGACCCGTTCTGGGTACGTGTACTGGTCCGTGTACGGATCATGGAATCGTCTGTGCATTTGCCCTGTTTTACATGGCTCGGGTGCAGCTCCTTCCACGACGAGCGTCGAGAACTTTTTTCCCGTGTCCCCGTACGGCCCGTTCTGGGTACGTGTACAGGTTAGTGTACGGATCGTGGAATCGTCTGTGCTTTTGCCCTGTTTTCCATGGCACGCGTGCAGCTCCGTCCAGGACGGGCGTCGGGAACTTTTTTTCCGTGTCCCCGTAGGGCCTGTTCTGGGTACGTGTACTGGTCCGTGTACGGATCATGGAAGCCGTTGTGCTTTTGCCCTGTTTTCCATGGCACGCGTGCAGCTCTGTCCACGACGGGCATCGGGAACTTTTTTTCCCGTGTCCCCGTACGGCCCGTTCTGGGTATGTGTACTAGTCCGTGTATGGATCATGGAATCGATTGTGCTTTTGCCATGTTTTCCATGGCACGCGTGCAGCTCCGTCCACGACGGGGGTCGGGAACTTTTTTTCCCGTGTCCCCGTAAGGCCCGTTCTGGGTACGTGTACTGGTCCGTGTACGGATCGTGGAATCGTCTGTGCTTTTGCCATGTTTTCCATGGCACGCGTGCAGCTCCGTCCACGACGGGCGTCGGGAACTTTTTTTCCTATGTCCTCGTACGGCCTGTTCTGGGTACGTGTACTAGTCCATGTACGGATCGTGGAATCGTCTGTGCTTTTGCCATGTTTTCCATGGCACGGGTGCAGCTCCGTCCACGACGGGCGTCGGGAACTTTTTTTCCCGTGTCCTCGTACGGCCCGTTCTGGGTACGTGTACTAGTCCGTGTACGGATCATGGAATCGTCTGTGCTTTTGCCATGTTTTCCATGGCACGCGTGCAGCTCCGTCCACGACGGGCGTCAGGACCTTTTTTTCCTGTGTCCCCGTACGGCCCGTTCTGGGTACGTGTACTGGTCCGTGTACGGATCGTGGAATCGTCTGTGCTTTTGCCCTGTTTTCCATGGCTCGGGTGCAGCTCCGTCCGCGACGAGCGTCGGTAACTTTTTTCCCGTGTCCCCGTATGGCCCGTTCTGGGTACGTGTACTGGTTAGTGTACGGATCGTGGAATCGTCTGTGCTTTTGCCCTGTTTTCCATGGCACGCGTGCAGCTCCGTCCACGACGGGCGTCGGGAACTTTTTTCTGTGTCCCCGTAGGGCCTGTTCTGGGTACGTGTACTGGTCCGTGTAAGGATCGTGGAAGCCGTTGTGCTTTTGCCCTGTTTTCCTTGGCACGCGTGCAGCTCCGTCCACGACGGGCGTCGGGAACTTTTTTTCCCGTGTCCCCGTACGGCCCGTTCTGGGTATGTGTACTAGTCCGTGTATGGATCATGGAATCGTCTGTGCTTTTGCCATGTTTTCCATGGCACGCGTGCAGCTCCGTCCACGACGGGCGTCGGGAACTTTTTTTTCCCATGTCCCGTACGGCTTGTTCTGGGTATGTGTACTAGTCCGTGTATGGATCATGGAATCGTCTGTGCTTTTGCCATGTTTTCCATGGCACGCGTGCAGCTCCGTCCACGATGGGTGTCGAGAACTTTTTTCCGTGTCCCCGTACGCCCCGTTCTGGGTACGTGTACTGGTCCGTGTACGGATCATGGAATCGTCTGTGCTTTTGCCATCTTTTCCATGGCACGCGTGCAGCTCTATCCACGACAGGTGTCGGGAACTTTTTTCCCGTGTCCCCGTAGGGCCCGTTCTGGGTACGTGTACTGGTCCATGTATGGATCATGGAATCGTCTGTGCTTTTGCCATGTTTTCCATGGCACGCGTGCAGCTCCGTCCACAACGGGCGTCGGGAACTTTTTTTCCCGTGTCCCCGTACGGCCCGTTCTGGGTATGTGTACTAGTCCGTGTATGGATCATGGAATCATCTGTGCTTTTGCCATGTTTTCCATGGCACGCGTGGAGCTCCGTCCACGACGGGCGTCGGGAACTTTTTTTCCCGTGTCCCCGTACGGCCTGTTCTGGGTATGTGTACTAGTCCGTGTACGGATCATGGAATCGTGTGTGCTTTTGCCATGTTTTCCATGGCACGCGTGCAGCTCCGTCCACGACGGGGGTCGGGAACTTTTTTTTCCGTGTCCCCGTAAGGCCCGTTCTGGGTACGTGTACTGGCCGTGTACGGATCGTGGAATCGTCTGTGCTTTTGCCATGTTTTCCATGGCATGCGTGCAGCTCCGTCCACGACGGGCGTCGGGAACTTTTTTTCCCGTGTCCTCGTACGGCCCGTTCTGGGTACGTGTACTAGTCCATGTACGGATCGTGGAATCGTCTGTGCTTTTGCCATGTTTTCCATGGCACGGGTGCAGCTCCGTCCACGACGGGCGTCGGGAACTTTTTTTCCCGTGTCCCCGTACGGCCTGTTCTAGGTATGTGTACTAGTCCGTGTACGGATCATGGAATCGTCTGTGCTTTTGCCATGTTTTCCATGGCACACGTGCAGCTCCGTCCACGACGGGCGTCAGGAAATTTTTTTCCTGTGTCCCCGTACGGCACGTTCTGGGTACGTGTACTGGTCCGTGTACGGATCGTGGAATCGTCTGTGCTTTTGCCATGTTTTCCATGGCACGCGTGCAGCTCCGTCCACGACGGGCGTCGAGAACATTTTTCCCGTGTCCTCGTACGGCCCGTTTTGGGTACGTGTACTGGTACGTGTACGGATCGTGGAATCTTCTGTGCTTTTGCCATGTTTTCCATGGCATGGGTGCAGCTCCATCCACGACGGGCGTCGGGAACTTTTTTCCCGTGTCCCCGTACGGCAGGTTCTGGGTATGTGTACTAGTCCGTGTATGGATCATGGAATCGTCTGTGCTTTTGCCATGTTTTCCATGGCACGCGTGCAGCTCCGTCCACGACCGGCGTCGGGAACTTTTTTCCCGTGTCCCCGTACGGCCCGTTCTGGGTACGTGTACTGGTCCGTGTACGGATCGTGGAATCGTCTGTGCTTTTGCCCTGTTTTCCATGGCTCGGGTGCAGCTCCGTCCGCGACGAGCGTCGGTAACTTTTTTCCCGTGTCCCCGTATGGCCCGTTCTGGGTACGTGTACTGGTTAGTGTACGGATCGTGGAATCGTCTGTGCTTTTGCCCTGTTTTCCATGGCACGCGTGCAGCTCCGTCCACGACGGGCGTCGGGAACTTTTTTCTGTGTCCCCGTAGGGCCTGTTCTGGGTACGTGTACTGGTCCGTGTAAGGATCGTGGAAGCCGTTGTGCTTTTGCCCTGTTTTCCTTGGCACGCGTGCAGCTCCGTCCACGACGGGCGTCGGGAACTTTTTTTCCCGTGTCCCCGTACGGCCCGTTCTGGGTATGTGTACTAGTCCGTGTATGGATCATGGAATCGTCTGTGCTTTTGCCATGTTTTCCATGGCACGCGTGCAGCTCCGTCCACGACGGGCGTCGGGAACTTTTTTTTCCCATGTCCCGTACGGCTTGTTCTGGGTATGTGTACTAGTCCGTGTATGGATCATGGAATCGTCTGTGCTTTTGCCATGTTTTCCATGGCACGCGTGCAGCTCCGTCCACGATGGGTGTCGAGAACTTTTTTCCGTGTCCCCGTACGGCCCGTTCTGGGTACGTGTACTGGTCCGTGTACGGATCATGGAATCGTCTGTGCTTTTGCCATCTTTTCCATGGCACGCGTGCAGCTCTATCCACGACAGGTGTCGGGAACTTTTTTCCCGTGTCCCCGTAGGGCCCGTTCTGGGTACGTGTACTGGTCCATGTATGGATCATGGAATCGTCTGTGCTTTTGCCATGTTTTCCATGGCACGCGTGCAGCTCCGTCCACAACGGGCGTCGGGAACTTTTTTTCCCGTGTCCCCGTACGGCCCGTTCTGGGTATGTGTACTAGTCCGTGTATGGATCATGGAATCATCTGTGCTTTTGCCATGTTTTCCATGGCACGCGTGGAGCTCCGTCCACGACGGGCGTCGGGAACTTTTTTTCCCGTGTCCCCGTACGGCCTGTTCTGGGTATGTGTACTAGTCCGTGTACGGATCATGGAATCGTGTGTGCTTTTGCCATGTTTTCCATGGCACGCGTGCAGCTCCGTCCACGACGGGGGTCGGGAACTTTTTTTTCCGTGTCCCCGTAAGGCCCGTTCTGGGTACGTGTACTGGCCGTGTACGGATCGTGGAATCGTCTGTGCTTTTGCCATGTTTTCCATGGCATGCGTGCAGCTCCGTCCACGACGGGCGTCGGGAACTTTTTTTCCCGTGTCCTCGTACGGCCCGTTCTGGGTACGTGTACTAGTCCATGTACGGATCGTGGAATCGTCTGTGCTTTTGCCATGTTTTCCATGGCACGGGTGCAGCTCCGTCCACGACGGGCGTCGGGAACTTTTTTTCCCGTGTCCCCGTACGGCCTGTTCTAGGTATGTGTACTAGTCCGTGTACGGATCATGGAATCGTCTGTGCTTTTGCCATGTTTTCCATGGCACACGTGCAGCTCCGTCCACGACGGGCGTCAGGAAATTTTTTTCCTGTGTCCCCGTACGGCACGTTCTGGGTACGTGTACTGGTCCGTGTACGGATCGTGGAATCGTCTGTGCTTTTGCCATGTTTTCCATGGCACGCGTGCAGCTCCGTCCACGACGGGCGTCGAGAACATTTTTCCCGTGTCCTCGTACGGCCCGTTTTGGGTACGTGTACTGGTACGTGTACGGATCGTGGAATCTTCTGTGCTTTTGCCATGTTTTCCATGGCATGGGTGCAGCTCCATCCACGACGGGCGTCGGGAACTTTTTTCCCGTGTCCCCGTACGGCAGGTTCTGGGTATGTGTACTAGTCCGTGTATGGATCATGGAATCGTCTGTGCTTTTGCCATGTTTTCCATGGCACGCGTGCAGCTCCGTCCACGACCGGCGTCGGGAACTTTTTTCCCGTGTCCCCGTACGGCCCGTTCTGGGTACGTGTACTGGTCCGTGTACGGATCGTGGAATCGTCTGTGCTTTTGCCATGTTTTCCATGGCACGCGTGCAGCTCCGTCCACGACGGGCGTTGGGAACTTTTTTTCCCGTGTCCTCGTACGGTCCGATCTGGGTACGTGTACTGGTCCGTGTACGGATCGTGGAATCGGCTGTGCTTTTGCCATGTTTTCCATGGCACGCATGCAGCTCCGTCCACGACGGGCGTCGGGAACTTTATTTCTTGTCTCCCCGTACGGCCCATTCTGGGTACGTGTACTGGTCCGTGTACGGACCGTGGAATCGTTTGTGCTTTTGCCCTGTTTTTTTTCCCGTGTACCCGTACGACCCGTTCTGGGTACGTGTACTGGTCCGTGTACGGATCGTGGAATCGTCTGTGCTTTTGCCCTGTTTTCCATGGCACAAGTGCAGCTCCGTCCACGACGAGCGTCGGGAACTTTTTTCCCGTGTCCCCGTACGGCCCGTTCTGGGTACGTGTACTGGTTAGTGTACGGATCGTGGAATCATCTGTGCTCTTGCCCTGTTTTCCATGGCACGCGTGCAGCTCCGTCCACGACGGGCGTCGGGAACTTTTTTTCCGTGTCCCCATAGGGCCTGTTCTGGGTACGTGTACTGGTCCGTGTACGGATCATGGAAGCCGTTGTGCTTTTGCCCAGTTTTCCATGGCACGCGTGCAGCTCCGTCCACGACGGGCGTCGGGAACTTTTTTTCCCGTGCCCCATACGGCCCGTTCTGGGTACGTGTACTGGCCCATGTACGGATCGTGGAATCGTCTGTGCTTTTGCCATGTTTTCCATGGCACGCGTACAGCTCCGTCCACGACGGGCGTCGGGAACTTTTTTCCCGTGTCCCCGTACGGCCCGTTCTAGGTACGTGTACTGGTCCGTGTACGGATCGTGGAATCGTCTGTGCTGTTGCCCAGTTTTCCATGGCACGTGTGCAGCTCCGTCCACGACGGGCATCGGGAACTTTTTTTCCCGTGTCCCCGTATGGCCCGTTCTGGGTACGTGTACTTGTCCGTGTACAGATCGTGGAATCGTCTCGGCTTTTGCCCTGTTTTCCATGGCACGCGTGCAGCTCCGTCCACGACGGGCGTCGGGAACTTTTTTTCCCATGTCCCCGTACGGCCTGTTCTGGGTACGTGTACTGGTCGGTTTACGGATCATGGAATCGTCTGTGCTTTTGCTCTGTTTTCCATGGCACGCGTGCAGCTACGTCCATGACGGGCGTCGGGAACTTTTTTCCCGTGTCCCCATATGGCCTGTTCTGGGTACGTGTACTGGTCCATGTACGGATCATGGAATCGTCTGTGCTTTTGCCCTGTTTTCCATGGCACGCGTGGAGCTCTGTCCACAATGGGTGTCGAGAACTTTTTTCCCGTGTCCCCGTACGGCCCGTTCTGGGTACGTGTACTGGTTCATGTACGGATCGTGGAATCGTCTGTGCTTTTGCCATGTTTTCCATGGCACGCGTGCAGCTCTGTCCACGACAGGTGTCGGGAACTTTTTTCCCGTGTCCCCATAGGGCCCGTTCTGGGTACGTGTACAGGTCCGTGTATGGATCGTCGAATCGTCTGTACTTTTGCCATGTTTTCCATGGCACGCGTGCAGCTCCGTCCGCAATGCGCGTCGGGAACTTTTTTTCCCGTGTCCCCGTACGGCCCGTTCTGGGTATGTGTACTAGTCCGTGTATGGATCATGGAATCGTCTGTGCTTTTGCCATGTTTTCCATGGCACGCGTGGAGCTCCGTCCACGACGGGCGTCGGGAACTTTTTTTCCCGTGTCCCCGTACGGCTCGTTCTGGGTACGTGTACTAGTCCGTGTACGGATCATGGAATCGTCTGTGCTTTTGCCATGTTTTCCATGGCACGCGTGCAGCTCCGTCCATGACAGGCGTCGGGAACTTTTTTTGTGTCCCCGTAAGGCCCCTTCTGGGTACGTGTACTGGTCCGTGTACGGATCGTGGAATCGTCTATGCTTTTGCCATGTTTTCCATGGCACGCGTGCAGCTCCGTCCACGACGGGCGTCGGGAACTTTTTTTCCCGTGTCCTCGTACGGCCCGTTCTGGGTACCTGTACTAGTCCGTGTATGGATCGTGGAATCGTCTGTGCTTTTTCCATGTTTTCCATGGCATGGGTGCAGCTCCGTCCACGACAGGCGTCAGGAACTTTTTTTCCTGTGTCCCCGTACGGCCCGTTCTGGGTACGTGTACTGGTCCGTGTACGGATCGTGGAATCGTCTGTGCTTTTGCCATGTTTTCCATGGCACGCGTGCAGCTCCGTCCACGACGGGCGTCGGGAACTTTTTTCTTGTGTCCTCGTACGGCCCGTTCTGGGTACGTGTACTGGTCCGTGTACGGATCGTGGAATCGTCTGTGCTTTTGCCATGTTTTCCATGGCACGCGTGCAGCTCCGTCCACGACGGGCGTCGGGAACTTTTTTTCCCGTGTCCCCGTACGGCCCGTTCTGCGTACGTGTACTGGTCCGTGTATGGACCATGGAATCGTTTGTGCTTTTGCCCTGTTTTTTTTCCCGTGTCCCCGTACGACCCGTTCTGGGTACGTGTACTGGTCCGTGTACGGATCATGGAATCGTCTATGCTTTTGCCCTGTTTTCCATGGCACGGGTGCAGCTCCGTCCACGACGAGCATCGGGAACTTTTTTCCCGTGTCCCCGTACGGCCCGTTCTGGGTACGTGTACTGGTTAGTGTACGGATCGTGGAATCGTCTGTGCTTTTGCCCTGTTTTCCATGGCACGCGTGAGCTCCATCCACGACGGGCGTCGGGAACTTTTTTTCCATGTCCCCATAGGGCCTGTTCTGGGTACGTGTACTGGTCCGTGTACGGATCGTGGAAGCTGTTGTGATTTTGCCCTGTTTTCCATGGCATGCGTGCAGCTCCGTCCACGACGGGCGTCAGGAACTTTTTTTCCCGTGCCCCATACGGCCCGTTCTGGGTACGTGTACTGGTCCGTTTACGGATCGTGGAATCGTCTGTGCTTTTGCCATGTTTTCCATGGCACGCGTGTAGCTCCGTCCACGACGGGCGTCGGGAACTTTTTTTCCCGTGTCCCCGTACGGCCCATTCTGGGTACGTGTACTGGTCCGTGTACGGATCGTGGAATCGTCTGTGCTGTTTCCCTGTTTTCCATGGCACGTGTGCAGCTTCGTCCACGACGGGCGTCGGGAACCATTTTTTCTGTTTCCCCGTACGGCCTGTTCTGGGTACGTGTACTGGTCCGTGTACGGATCAAGGAATCGTCTGTGCTTTTGCCCTGTTTCCCATGGCACGCGTGCAGCTCCGTCCACGACGGGCGTCGGGAACTTTTTTCCCCGTGTCCCCGTACGGCCCGTTCTGGGTACGTGTACTGGTCCGTGTACGGATCTTGGAATCGTCTGTGCTTTTGCCCTGTTTTCCATGGCACGCGTGCAGCTGCGTCCATGACGGGCGTCGGGAACTTTTTTCCCGTGTCCCTGTATGGCCTGTTCTGGGTACGTGTACTGGTCCATGTACGGATCGTGGAATCGTCTGTGCTTTTTCCCTGTTTTCCATGGCACGCGTGGAGCTCCGTCCACGACGGGTGTCGAGAACTTTTTCCCCGTGTCCCCGTATGGCCCGTTCTGGGTACGTGTACTGGTCCGTGTAAGGATCGTGGAATCGTCTGTGCTTTTGCCATGTTTTCCATGGCACGCGTGCAGCTCTATCCACGACAGGCGTCGGGAACTTTTTTTCCCATGTCCCCGTAGGGCCCGTTCTGGGTACGTGTACTGGTCCATGTACAGATCATGGAATCATCTGTGCTTTTGCCCTGTTTTCCATGGCACGGGTGCAGCTCCGTCCACGACGGGCGTCGGGAACTTTTTTTTCCCGTGTCCCCGTAGGGCCTATTCTGGGTACGTGTACTGGTCCGTGTACGGATCGTGGAATCGTCTGTGCTTTTGCCATGTTTTCCATGGCACACGTGCAGCTCCGTCCACGACAGGCATTGGGAACTTTTTTTCCCGTGTCCCCGTAGGGCCCGTTCTGGGTACGTGTACTGGTCCATGTACGGATCATGGACTCATCTGTGCTTTTGCCCTATTTCCCATGGCACGGGTGCAGCTCCGTCCACGACGGGCGTCGGGAACTTTTTTTCCCGTGTCCCCGTAGGGACCGTTCTGGGTACGTGTACTGGTCCGTGTACGGATCGTGGAATCATCTGTGCTTTTGCCATGTTTACCATGGCAGGCATGCAGCTCCGTCCACAACGGGCGTCGGGAACTTTTTTTCCCGTGTCCCCGCCAGCCCGTTCTGGGTACATGTACTGGTCCGTGTACGGACCGTGGAATCGTTTGTGCTTTTGCCTTGTTTTTTTCCCGTGTCCCTGTACGACCCGTTCTGGGTACGTGTACTGGTCCGTGTACGGATCGTGGAATCGTCTGTGATTTTGCCATGTTTTCCATGGCACGCGTGCAGCACCGTCCACGACGGGCGTCGGGATCTTTTTTTCCCGTGTCCTCGTACGGCCCGTTCTGGGTACGTGTACTGGTCCGTGTACGGATCGTGGAATCGTCTGTCCTTTTGCCATGTTTTCCATGGCACACGTGCAGCTCCGTCCACGACGGGCGTCGGGAACTTTTTTTCTCGTGTCCCTGTACGGCCCGTTCTGGGTACGTGTACTAGTCCGTGTACGGACCGTGGAATCGTCTGTGCTTTTGCCCTGTTTTTTTTCCCGTGTCCCCGTACGACCCGTTCTGGGTACGTGTACTGGTCCGTGTACGGATCGTGGAATCATCTGTGCTTTTGCCCTGTTTTCCATGGCACGGGTGCAGCTCCGTCCACGACGTGCGTCGGTAACTTTTTCCCCGTGTCCCCGTACGGCCCGTTCTGGGTACGTGTACTGGTTAGTGTACGGATCGTGGAATCGTCTGTGCTTTTCCCCTGTTTTCCATGGCACGCTTGCAGCTCCGTCCACGACGGGCGTCGGAAACTTTTTTTCCGTGTCCCCGTAGGGCCTGTTCTGGGTACGTGTACTGGTCCGTGTACGGATAGTGGAAGCCGTTGTGCTTTTTCCCTGTTTTCCATGGCACGCGTGCAGCCCCGTCCATGACGGGCGTCGGGAACTTTTTTTCCCGTGCCCCATACGGCCCGTTCTGGGTACGTGTACTGGTCCGTGTACGGATCGTGGAACCGTCTATGCTTTTGCCATGTTTTCCATGGCACGCGTGCAGCTCCGTCCACGACGGGCGTCGGGAACTTTTTTCCCGTCTCCCCGTACGGCCCGTTCTGGGTACGTGTACTGGTCCGTGTACGGATCGTGGAATCGTCTGTGCTGTTGCCCTATTTTCCATGGCACGTGTGCAGCTCCGTCCACGACGGGCATCGGGAACTTTTTTTCCCGTGTCCCCGTACGGCCCGTTCTGGGTACGTGTACTGGTCCGTGTACGGATCATGGAATCGTCTGTGCTTTTGCCCTGTTTTCCATGGCACGCGTGCAGCTCCGTCCACGACGGGCGTCGGGAACTTTCTTCCCCGTGTCCCCGTACGGCCCATTCTGGGTACGTGTACTGGTCCGTGTACGGATCATGGAATCGTCTGTGCTTTTGCCCTGTTTTCCATGGCACGCGTGCAGCTGCGTCCGTGATGGGCGTCGGGAACTTTTTTCCCGTGTCCCCGTATGGCCTGTTCTGGGTATGTGTACTGGTCCGTGTACGGATCGTGGAATCGTCTGTGCTTTTGCCCTGTTTTCCATGGAACGCGTGGAGCTCCGTCCACGACGGGTGTCGAGAACTTTTTTCCCGTGTCCCCGTATGGCCCGTTCTGGGTACGTGTACTGGTCCGTGTACGGATCGTGGAATCGTCTGTGCTTTTGCCATGTTTTCCATGGCACGCGTGCAGCTCTGTCCATGACAGGCGTCGGGAACTTTTTTTCCCGTGTCCCCATAGGGCCCGTTCTGGGTACGTGTACTGGTCCATGTACGGATCATGGAATCATCTGTGCTTTTGCCCTGTTTTCCATGGCACGGGTGCAGCTCCGTCCACGATGGGCGTCAGGAACTTTTTTTTCCCGTGTCCCCGTAGGGCCTATTCTGGGTACGTGTACTGGTCCGTGTACGGATCGTGGAATCGTCTGTGCTTTTGCCATGTTTTCCATGGCACGCATGCAGCTCCATCCACGACAGGCGTCGGAAACTTTTTTTCTCGTGTCCCCGTAGGGCCTGTTCTGGGTACGTGTACTGGTCCATGTACGGATCATGGAATCATCTGTGCTTTTGCCCTATTTTCCATGGCACGGGTGCAGCTCCGTCCACGACGGGCGTCGGGCACTTTTTTCCCGTGTCCCCGCAGGGCCCGTTCTGGGTACCTGTACTGGTCCATGTACGGATCGTGGAATCGTTTGTGCTTTTGCCATGTTTTCCATGGCACGCGTGCAGCTCCGTCCACGACGGGCGTCGGGAACTTTTTTTCCCGTGTCCCCGTACGGCCCGTTCTGGGTACGTGTGCTTGTCCGTGTACGGACCGTGGAATCGTTTGTGCTTTTGCCCTGTTTTTTTCCCGTGTCCCCGTACGACCCGTTCTGGGTACGTGTACTGGTCCGTGTACGGATCGTGGAATCATCTGTGCTTTTGCCCTATTTTCCATGGCACGGGTGCAGCTCCGTCCACGACGTGCGTCGGGAACTTTTTCCCCGTGTCCCCGTACGGCCCGTTCTGGGTACGTGTACTGGTTAGTGTACGGATCGTGGAATCGTCTGTGCTTTTGCCCTGTTTTCCATAGCACGCTTGCAGCTCCGTCCACGACGGGCGTAGGGAACTTTTTTTCCTTGTCCCCGTAGGGCCTGTTCTGGGTACGTGTACTGGTCCATGTACGGATCGTGGAATCGTCTGTGCTTTTGCCCTGTTTTCCATGGCACGCGTGGAGCTCCGTCCACGACGGGTGTCGAGAACTCTTTCCCCGTGTCCCCGTATGGCCCGTTCTGGGTACGTGTACTGGTCCGTGTAAGGATCGTGGAATCGTCTGTGCTTTTGCCATGTTTTCCATGGCACGCGTGCAGCTCTGTCCAGGACAGGCGTCGGGAACTTTTTTTCTCGTGTCCCCGTAGGGCCCGTTCGGGGTACGTGTACTGGTCCATGTACGGATCATGGAATCATCTGTGCTTTTGCCCTGTTTTCCATGGCACGGGTGCCGCTCCGTCCACGACGGGCGTCGGGAACTTTTTTTCCCGTGTCCCCGTAGGGCCTATTCTGGGTACGTGTACTGGTCCGTGTACGGATCATGGAATCGTCTGTGCTTTTGCCATGTTTTCCATGGCACACGTGCAGCTCCGTCCATGACAGGCGTTGGGAACTTTTTTTCCCGTGTCCCCATAGGGCCCGTTCTGGGTACGTGTACTGGTCCATGTATGGATCATGGACTCATCTGTGCTTTTGCCCTGTTTCCCATGGCACGGGTGCAGCTCCGTCCACGACGGGCGTCGGGAACTTTTTTTCCCGTGTCCCCGTAGGGCCCGTTCTGGGTACGTGTACTGGTCCGTGCACGGATCATGGAATCGTCTGTGCTTTTGCCATGTTTACCATGGCACGCATGCAGCTCCGTCCACAACGGGCGTCGGGAACTTTTTTTCCCGTGTCCCCGACGGCCCGTTCTGGGTACGTGTACTGGTCCATGTACGGATCGTGGAATCGTTTGTGCTTTTGCCATGTTTTCCATGGCACACGTGCAGCTCCGTCCACGACAGGCGTCGGGAACTTTTTTTCTCGTGTCCCCGTACGGCCCGTTCTGGGTACGTGTACTAGTCCGTGTACGGACCGTGGAATCGTTTGTGCTTTTGCCCTGTTTTTTTTTCGTGTCCCCGTACGACCCGTTCTGGGTACGTCTACTGGTCCGTGTACGGATCGTGGAATCATCTGTGCTTTTGCCCTGTTTTCCATGGCACGGGTGCAGCTCCGTCCACGACGTGCGTCGGGAACTTTTTCCCCGTGTCCCCGTACGGCCCGTTCTGGGTATGTGTACTGGTTAGTGTACGGATCGTGGAATTGTCTGTGCTTTTGCCCTGTTTTCCATGGCATGCTTGCAACTCCGTCCACGACGGGCGTCGGGAACTTTTTTTCCGTGTACCGTAGGGCCTGTTCTGGGTACGTGTACTGGTCCGTGTACGGATCGTGGAATCGTCTGTGCTTTTGCCATGTTTTCGATGGCACGCGTGTAGCTCCGTCCACGACGGGCGTCGGGAACTTTTTTTCCCGTGTCCCCGTACGACCCGTTCTGGGTACGTGTACTGGTCCGTGTACGGATCGTGGAATCGTCTGTGCTGTTGCCCTATTTTCCATGGCACGTGTGCAGCTCCGTCCACGACGGGCGTCGGGAACTTTTTTTCCCGTGTCCCCGTACGGCCCGTTCTGGGTACGTGTACTGGTCCGTGTACGGATCATGGAATCGTCTATGCTTTTGCCCTGTTTTCCATGGCACGCGTGCAGCTCCGTCCACGACGGGCGTCGGGAACTTTTTTCCCCGTGTCCCCGTAGGGCCCGTTCTGGGTACGTGTACTGGTCCGTGTACGGATCGTGGAATCATCTGTGCTTTTGCCCTATTTTCCATGGCACGGGTGCAGCTCCGTCCACGACGTGCGTCGGGAACTTTTTCCCCGTGTCCCCGTACGGCCCGTTCTGGGTACGTGTACTGGTTAGTGTACGGATCGTGGAATCGTCTGTGCTTTTGCCCTGTTTTCCATAGCACGCTCGCAGCTCCGTCCACGACGGGCGTAGGGAACTTTTTTTCCTTGTCCCCGTAGGGCCTGTTCTGGGTACGTGTACTGGTCCATGTACGGATCGTGGAATCGTCTGTGCTTTTGCCCTGTTTTCCATGGCACGCGTGGAGCTCCGTCCACGACGGGTGTCGAGAACTCTTTCCCCGTGTCCCCGTATGGCCCGTTCTGGGTACGTGTACTGGTCCGTGTAAGGATCGTGGAATCGTCTGTGCTTTTGCCATGTTTTCCATGGCACGTGTGCAGCTCTGTCCAGGACAGGCGTCGGGAACTTTTTTTCTCGTGTCCCCGTAGGGCCCGTTCTGGGTACGTGTACTGGTCCATGTACGGATCATGGAATCATCTGTGCTTTTGCCCTGTTTTCCATGACACGGGTGCCGCTCCGTCCACGACGGGCGTCGGGAACTTTTTTTCCGTGTCCCCGTAGGGCCTGTTCTGGGTACGTGTACTGGTCCGTGTACGGATAGTGGAAGCCGTTGTGCTTTTTCCCTGTTTTCCATGGCACGCGTGCAGCCCCGTCCATGACGGGCGTCGGGAACTTTTTTTCCCGTGCCCCATACGGCCCGTTCTGGGTACGTGTACTGGTCCGTGTACGGATCGTGGAACCGTCTATGCTTTTGCCATGTTTTCCATGGCACGCGTGCAGCTCCGTCCACGACGGGCGTCGGGAACTTTTTTCCCGTCTCCCCGTACGGCCCGTTCTGGGTACGTGTACTGGTCCGTGTACGGATCGTGGAATCGTCTGTGCTGTTGCCCTATTTTCCATGGCACGTGTGCAGCTCCGTCCACGACGGGCATCGGGAACTTTTTTTCCCGTGTCCCCGTACGGCCCGTTCTGGGTACGTGTACTGGTCCGTGTACGGATCATGGAATCGTCTGTGCTTTTGCCCTGTTTTCCATGGCACGCGTGCAGCTCCGTCCACGACGGGCGTCGGGAACTTTCTTCCCCGTGTCCCCGTACGGCCCATTCTGGGTACGTGTACTGGTCCGTGTACGGATCATGGAATCGTCTGTGCTTTTGCCCTGTTTTCCATGGCACGCGTGCAGCTGCGTCCGTGATGGGCGTCGGGAACTTTTTTCCCGTGTCCCCGTATAGCCTGTTCTGGGTATGTGTACTGGTCCGTGTACGGATCGTGGAATCGTCTGTGCTTTTGCCCTGTTTTCCATGGAACGCGTGGAGCTCCGTCCACGACGGGTGTCGAGAACTTTTTTCCCGTGTCCCCGTATGGCCCGTTCTGGGTACGTGTACTAGTCCGTGTACGGATCGTGGAATCGTCTGTGCTTTTGCCATGTTTTCCATGGCACGCGTGCAGCTCTGTCCATGACAGGCGTCGGGAACTTTTTTTCCCGTGTCCCCATAGGGCCCGTTCTGGGTACGTGTACTGGTCCATGTACGGATCATGGAATCATCTGTGCTTTTGCCCTGTTTTCCATGGCACGGGTGCAGCTCCGTCCACGATGGGCGTCAGGAACTTTTTTTTCCCGTGTCCCCGTAGGGCCTATTCTGGGTACGTGTACTGGTCCGTGTACGGATCGTGGAATCGTCTGTGCTTTTGCCATGTTTTCCATGGCACGCATGCAGCTCCATCCACGACAGGCGTCGGAAACTTTTTTTCTCGTGTCCCCGTAGGGCCTGTTCTGGGTACGTGTACTGGTCCATGTACGGATCATGGAATCATCTGTGCTTTTGCCCTATTTTCCATGGCACGGGTGCAGCTCCGTCCACGACGGGCGTCGGGCACTTTTTTCCCGTGTCCCCGCAGGGCCCGTTCTGGGTACCTGTACTGGTCCATGTACGGATCGTGGAATCGTTTGTGGTTTTGCCATGTTTTCCATGGCACGCGTGCAGCTCCGTCCACGACGGGCGTCGGGAACTTTTTTTCCCGTGTCCCCGTACGGCCCGTTCTGGGTACGTGTACTAGTCCGTGTACGGACCGTGGAATCGTTTGTGCTTTTGCCCTGTTTTTTTCCCGTGTCCCCGTACGACCCGTTCTGGGTACGTGTACTGGTCCGTGTACGGATCGTGGAATCATCTGTGCTTTTGCCCTATTTTCCATGGCACGGGTGCAGCTCCGTCCACGACGTGCGTCGGGAACTTTTTCCCCGTGTCCCCGTACGGCCCGTTCTGGGTACGTGTACTGGTTAGTGTACGGATCGTGGAATCGTCTGTGCTTTTGCCCTGTTTTCCATAGCACGCTTGCAGCTCCGTCCACGACGGGCGTAGGGAACTTTTTTTCCTTGTCCCCGTAGGGCCTGTTCTGGGTACGTGTACTGGTCCATGTACGGATCGTGGAATCGTCTGTGCTTTTGCCCTGTTTTCCATGGCACGCGTGGAGCTCCGTCCACGACGGGTGTCGAGAACTCTTTCCCCGTGTCCCCGTATGGCCCGTTCTGGGTACGTGTACTGGTCCGTGTAAGGATCGTGGAATCGTCTGTGCTTTTGCCATGTTTTCCATGGCACGCGTGCAGCTCTGTCCAGGACAGGCGTCGGGAACTTTTTTTCTCGTGTCCCCGTAGGGCCCGTTCGGGGTACGTGTACTGGTCCATGTACGGATCATGGAATCATCTGTGCTTTTGCCCTGTTTTCCATGGCACGGGTGCCGCTCCGTCCACGACGGGCGTCGGGAACTTTTTTTCCCGTGTCCCCGTAGGGCCTATTCTGGGTACGTGTACTGGTCCGTGTACGGATCATGGAATCGTCTGTGCTTTTGCCATGTTTTCCATGGCACACGTGCAGCTCCGTCCATGACAGGCGTTGGGAACTTTTTTTCCCGTGTCCCCATAGGGCCCGTTCTGGGTACGTGTACTGGTCCATGTATGGATCATGGACTCATCTGTGCTTTTGCCCTGTTTCCCATGGCACGGGTGCAGCTCCGTCCACGACGGGCGTCGGGAACTTTTTTTCCCGTGTCCCCGTAGGGCCCGTTCTGGGTACGTGTACTGGTCCGTGCACGGATCATGGAATCGTCTGTGCTTTTGCCATGTTTACCATGGCACGCATGCAGCTCCGTCCACAACGGGCGTCGGGAACTTTTTTTCCCGTGTCCCCAACGGCCCGTTCTGGGTACGTGTACAGGTCCATGTACGGATCGTGGAATCGTTTGTGCTTTTGCCATGTTTTCCATGGCACACGTGCAGCTCCGTCCACGACAGGCGTCGGGAACTTTTTTTCTCGTGTCCCCGTACGGCCCGTTCTGGGTACGTGTACTAGTCCGTGTACGGACCGTGGAATCGTTTGTGCTTTTGCCCTGTTTTTTTTTCGTGTCCCCGTACGACCCGTTCTGGGTACGTCTACTGGTCCGTGTACGGATCGTGGAATCATCTGTGCTTTTGCCCTGTTTTCCATGGCACGGGTGCAGCTCCGTCCACGACGTGCGTCGGGAACTTTTTCCCCGTGTCCCCGTACGGCCCGTTCTGGGTATGTGTACTGGTTAGTGTACGGATCGTGGAATTGTCTGTGCTTTTGCCCTGTTTTCCATGGCATGCTTGCAACTCCGTCCACGACGGGCGTCGGGAACTTTTTTTCCGTGTACCGTAGGGCCTGTTCTGGGTACGTGTACTGGTCCGTGTACGGATCGTGGAATCGTCTGTGCTTTTGCCATGTTTTCGATGGCACGCGTGTAGCTCCGTCCACGACGGGCGTCGGGAACTTTTTTTCCCGTGTCCCCGTACGACCCGTTCTGGGTACGTGTACTGGTCCGTGTACGGATCGTGGAATCGTCTGTGCTGTTGCCCTATTTTCCATGGCACGTGTGCAGCTCCGTCCACGACGGGCGTCGGGAACTTTTTTTCCCGTGTCCCCGTACGGCCCGTTCTGGGTACGTGTACTGGTCCGTGTACGGATCATGGAATCGTCTATGCTTTTGCCCTGTTTTCCATGGCACGCGTGCAGCTCCGTCCACGACGGGCGTCGGGAACTTTTTTCCCCGTGTCCCCGTAGGGCCCGTTCTGGGTACGTGTACTGGTCCGTGTACGGATCGTGGAATCATCTGTGCTTTTGCCCTATTTTCCATGGCACGGGTGCAGCTCCGTCCACGACGTGCGTCGGGAACTTTTTCCCCGTGTCCCCGTACGGCCCGTTCTGGGTACGTGTACTGGTTAGTGTACGGATCGTGGAATCGTCTGTGCTTTTGCCCTGTTTTCCATAGCACGCTTGCAGCTCCGTCCACGACGGGCGTAGGGAACTTTTTTTCCTTGTCCCCGTAGGGCCTGTTCTGGGTACGTGTACTGGTCCATGTACGGATCGTGGAATCGTCTGTGCTTTTGCCCTGTTTTCCATGGCACGCGTGGAGCTCCGTCCACGACGGGTGTCGAGAACTCTTTCCCCGTGTCCCCGTATGGCCCGTTCTGGGTACGTGTACTGGTCCGTGTAAGGATCGTGGAATCGTCTGTGCTTTTGCCATGTTTTCCATGGCACGTGTGCAGCTCTGTCCAGGATAGGCGTCGGGAACTTTTTTTCTCGTGTCCCCGTAGGGCCCGTTCTGGGTACGTGTACTGGTCCATGTACGGATCATGGAATCATCTGTGCTTTTGCCCTGTTTTCCATGGCACGGGTGCCGCTCCGTCCACGACGGGCGTCGGGAACTTTTTTTCCCGTGTCCCCGTAGGGCCTATTCTGGGTACGTGTACTGGTCCGTGTACGGATCATGGAATCGTCTGTGCTTTTGCCATGTTTTCCATGGCACACGTGCAGCTCCGTCCATGACAGGCGTTGGGAACTTTTTTTCCCGTGTCCCCATAGGGCCCGTTCTGGGTACGTGTACTGGTCCATGTATGGATCATGGACTCATCTGTGCTTTTGCCCTGTTTCCCATGGCACGGGTGCAGCTCCGTCCACGACGGGCGTCGGGAACTTTTTTTCCCGTGTCCCCGTAGGGCCCGTTCTGGGTACGTGTACTGGTCCGTGCACGGATCATGGAATCGTCTGTGCTTTTGCCATGTTTACCATGGCACGCATGCAGCTCCGTCCACAACAGGCGTCGGGAACTTTTTTTCCCGTGTCCCCGACGGCCCGTTCTGGGTACGTGTACTGGTCCATGTACGGATCGTGGAATCGTTTGTGCTTTTGCCATGTTTTCCATGGCACACGTGCAGCTCCGTCCACGACAGGCGTCGGGAACTTTTTTTCTCGTGTCCCCGTACGGCCCGTTCTGGGTACGTGTACTAGTCCGTGTACGGACCGTGGAATCGTTTGTGCTTTTGCCCTGTTTTTTTTTCGTGTCCCCGTACGACCCGTTCTGGGTACGTCTACTGGTCCGTGTACGGATCGTGGAATCATCTGTGCTTTTGCCCTGTTTTCCATGGCACGGGTGCAGCTCCGTCCACGACGTGCGTCGGGAACTTTTTCCCCGTGTCCCCGTACGGCCCGTTCTGGGTATGTGTACTGGTTAGTGTACGGATCGTGGAATTGTCTGTGCTTTTGCCCTGTTTTCCATGGCACGCTTGCAACTCCGTCCACGACGGGCGTCGGGAACTTTTTTTCCGTGTACCGTAGGGCCTGTTCTGGGTACGTGTACTGGTCCGTGTACGGATCGTGGAATCGTCTGTGCTTTTGCCATGTTTTCGATGGCACGCGTGTAGCTCCGTCCACGACGGGCGTCGGGAACTTTTTTTCCCGTGTCCCCGTACGACCCGTTCTGGGTACGTGTACTGGTCCGTGTACGGATCGTGGAATCGTTTGTGCTGTTGCCCTATTTTCCATGGCACGTGTGCAGCTCCGTCCACGACGGGCGTCGGGAACTTTTTTTCCCGTGTCCCCGTACGGCCCGTTCTGGGTACGTGTACTGGTCCGTGTACGGATCATGGAATCGTCTATGCTTTTGCCCTGTTTTCCATGGCACGCGTGCAGCTCCGTCCACGACGGGCGTCGGGAACTTTTTTCCCCGTGTCCCCGTAGGGCCCGTTCTGGGTACGTGTACTGGTCCGTGTACGGATCATGGAATCGTCTGTGCTTTTTCCCTATTTTCCATGGCACGGGTGCAGCTCCGTCCACGACGGGCATCGGGAACTTTTTTTCTCGTGTCCCCGTAGGGCCTATTCTGGGTACGTGTACTGGTCCGTGTACGGATCGTGGAATCGTCTGTGCTTTTGCCCTGTTTTCCATGGAACGCGTGGAGCTCCGTCCACTACGGGTGTCGGGAACTTTTTTTTCCCGTGTCCCCGTAGGGCCTATTCTGGGTACGTGTACTGGTCCGTGTACGGATCGTGGAATCATCTGTGCTTTTGCCATGTTTTTCATGGCACGCATGCAGCTCCGTCCACGACAGGCATCAGAAACTTTTTTTCCCGTGTCCCCGTAGGGCCCGTTCTGGGTACGTGTACTGGTCCATGTACGGATCATGGAATCATCTGTGCTTTTGCCCTATTTTCCATGGCACGGGTGCAGCTCCGTCCACGACGGGCGTCGGGAACTTTTTTCCCGTGTCCCCGTAGGGCCCGTTCTGGGTACGTGTACTGGTCCGTGTACGGATCGTGGAATCGTCTGTGCTTTTGCCATATTTTCCATGGCACGCATGCAGCTCCGTCCACGACAGGCATCAGAAACTTTTTTTCCCGTGTCCCCGTAGGGCCCGTTCTGGGTATGTGTACTGGTCCATGTACGGAACATGGAATCATCTGTGCTTTTGCCCTATTTTCCATGGCACGGGTGCAGCTCCGTCCACGACGGGCGTCGGGAACTTTTTTCCCGTGTCCCCGTAGGGCCCGTTCTGGGTACGTGTACTGGTCCGTGTACGGATCGTGGAATCGTCTGTGCTTTTGCCATATTTTCCATGGCACGCGTGCAGCTCCGTCCACGACGGGCGTCGGGAACTTTTTTTCCCGTGTCCCCGTACGGCCCGTTCTGGGTACGTGTACTAGTCCGTGTACGGACCGTGGAATCGTTTGTGCTTTTGCCCTATTTTTTTTCCCATGTCCCCGTACGACCCGTTCTAGGTACGTGTACTAGTCCGTGTACGGATCGTGGAATCATCTGTGCTTTTGCCCTGTTTTCCATGGCACGGGTGCAGCTCCGTCCACGACGTGCGTCGGGAACTTTTTCCCCGTGTCCCCGTACGGCCCGTTCTGGGTACGTGTACTGGTTAGTGTACGGATCGTGGAATCGTCTGTGCTTTTGCCCTGTTTTCCATGGCACGCTTGCAGCTCCGTCCACGACGGGCGTCGGGAACTTTTTTTCGTGTCCCCGTAGGGCCTGTTCTGGGTACGTGTACTGGTCCGTGTACGGATAGTAGAAGCCTTGTGCTTTTCTCCTGTTTTCCATGGCATGCGTGCAGCTCCGTCCACGACGGGCGTCGGGAACTTTTTTTCCCGTGCCCCATACGGCCCGTTCTGGGTACGTGTACTGGTCCGTGTACGGATCGTGGAATCGTCTGTGCTTTTGCCACGTTTTCCATGGCACGCGTGCAGCTCCGTCCACGACGGGCGTCGGGAACTTTTTTCCTCGTGTCCCCGTACGGCCCGTTCTGGGTACGTGTACTGGTCCGTGTACGGATCATGGAATCGTCTGTGCTTTTGCCCTGTTTTCCATGGCACGGGTGCAGCTCCGTCCACGACGGGCATCGGGAACTTTTTTTTCTCGTTTCCCCGTAGGGCCTGTTCTGGGTACGTGTACTGGTCCGTGTACGGATCGTGGAATCCTCTGTGCTTTTGCCCTGTTTTCCATGGAACGCGTGGAGCTCCGTCCACGACGGGTGTCGAGAACTTTTTTCCCGTGTCCCCGTATGGCCCGTTCTGGGTACGTGTACTGGTCCGTGTACGGATCGTGGAATCGTCTGTGCTTTTGCCATGTTTTCCATGGCACGCGTGCAGCTCTGTCCATGACAGGCGTCGGGAACTTTTTTTCCCGTGTCCCCGTAGGGCCCGTTCTGGGTACGTGTACTGGTCCATGTACGGATCATGGAATCATTTGTGCTTTTGCCCTGTTTTCCATGGCACGGGTGCAGCTCCGTCCACGACGGGTGTCGGGAACTTTTTTTTCCCGTGTCCCCGTACGGCCCGTTCTGGGTACATGTACTGGTCCGTGCACGGATCGTGGAATCGTCTGTGCTTTTGCCCTGTTTTCCATGGCACGTGTGGAGCTCCGTCCACAACGAGCGTCGGGAACATTTTTTCCCGTGTCCCCGTAGGGCCTATTCTGGGTACGTGTACTGGTCCGTGTACGGATCGTGGAATCATCTGTGCTTTTGCCATGTTTTTCATGGCACGCATGCAGCTCCGTCCACGACAGGCATCGGAAACTTTTTTTCCCGTGTCCCCGTAGGGCCCGTTCTGGGTACGTGTACTGGTCCATGTACGGATCATGGAATCATCTGTGCTTTTGCCCTATTTTCCATGGCACGGGTGCAGCTCTGTCCACGACGGGCGTCGGGAACTTTTTTCCCGTGTCCCCGTAGGGCCCGTTCTGGGTACGTGTACTGGTCCGTGTACGGATCGTGGAATCGTCTGTGCTTTTGCCATATTTTCCATGGCACGCGTGCAGCTCCGTCCACGACGGGCGTCGGGAACTTTTTTTCCCGTGTCCCCGTACGGCCCGTTCTGGGTACGTGTAATGGTCCGTGTACGGATCGTGGAATCGTCTGTGTTGTTGCCCTATTTTCCATGGCACGTGTGCAGCTCCGTCCACGACGGGCATCGGGAACTTTTTTTCCCGTGTCCCCGTACGGCCCGTTCTGGGTACGTGTACTGGTCCGTGTACGGATCGTGGAATCGTCTGTGCTTTTGCCCTGTTTTCCATCGCACGCGTGCAGCTCCGTCCACGACGGGCGTCGGGAACTTTTTTCCCCGTGTCCCCGTACGGCCCGTTCTGGGTACGTGTACTGGTCCGTGTACGGATCATGGAATCGTCTGTGCTTTTGCCCTGTTTTCCATGGCACGCGTGTAGCTGCGTCCATGACGGGCGTCGGGAACTTTTTTCCCGTGTCCCCGTATGGCCAGTTCTGGGTACGTGTACTGGTCCATGTACGGATCGTGGAATCGTTTGTGCTTTTGCCCTGTTTTCCATGGAACGCGTGTAGCTCCGTCCACGACGGGTGTCGAGAACTTTTTTCCCGTGTCCCCGTATGGCCCGTTCTGGGTACGTGTACTGGTCCGTGTACGGATCGTGGAATCGTCTGTGCTTTTGCCATGTTTTCCATGGCACGCGTGCAGCTCTGTCCATGACAGGCGTCGGGAACTTTTTTTCCCGTGTCCCCATAGGGCCCGTTCTGGGTACGTGTACTGGTCCATGTACGGATCATGGAATCATCTGTGCTTTTGCCCTGTTTTCCATGGCACGGGTGCAGCTCCATCCACGACGGGCGTCGGGAACTTTTTTTTCCCGTGTCCCCGTAGGGCCTATTCTGGGTACGTGTACTGGTCCGTGTACGGATCGTGGAATCGTCTGTGCTTTTGCCATGTTTTCCATGGCACGCATGCAGCTCCGTCCACGACAGGCGTCGGGAACTTTTTTTCCCGTGTCACCGTAGGGCCCGTTCTGGGTACGTGTACTCGTCCATGGACGGATCATGGAATCATCTGTGCTTTTGCCCTATTTTCCATGGCACGGGTGCAGCTCCGTCCACAACAGGCGTCGGGAACTTTTTTTCCCGTGTCCCCGTAGGGCCCGTTCTGGGTACGTATACTGGTCCGTGTACGGATCGTGGAATTGTCTGTGCTTTTGCCATGTTTACCATGGCACGCGTGCAGCTCCGTCCACAACGGGCGTCGGGAACTTTGTTTCCCGTGTCCCCGTACGGCCCGTTCTGGGTATGTGTACTAGTCCATGTACGGATCATGGAATCATCTGTGCTTTTGCCATGTTTTCCATGGCACGTGTGCAGCTCCGTCCACGACGGGCGTTGAGAACTTTTTTTCCCGTGTCCCCGTACGGCCTGTTCTGGGTATGTGTACTAGTCCGTGTAGGGATCGTGGAATCGTCTGTGCTTTTGCCATGTTTTCCATCGCACGCGTGCAGCTCCGTCCACGACGGCGTCGGGAACTTTTTTCACTTGTCCCCGTACGGCCCGTTCTGGGTACGTGTACTGGTCCGTGTACGGATCGTGGAATCGTCTGTGCTTTTGCCATGTTTTCCATGGCACGGGTGCAACTCTGTCCACGACGGGCGTCGGGAACTTGTTTTCCCTTGTCCCCGTACGGCCCGTTCTGGGTACGTGTACTGGTCCGTGTACGGATCGTGGAATCGTCTGTGCTTTTGCCCTGTTTTCCATGGCACGCGTGCAGCTCCGTCCACGACGGGCATAGGGAACTTTTTTCTCGTGTCCCCGTATGGCCCGTTCTGGGTACGTGTACTGGTGCGTGTACGGATCGTGGAATCGTCTGTGCTTTTGCCATGTTTTCCGTGGCACGTGTGCAGCTCCGTCCACGACGGGCGTCGGGAACTTTTTTTCCCGTGTCCCCGTACGGCCCGTTCTGGGTACGTGTACTGGTCCGTGTACGGACCGTGGAATCGTCTGTGCTTTTGCCATGTTTTCCATGGCACGCGTGCAGCTCCGTCCACGACGGGCGTCAGGAACTTTTTTCCCTTGTCCCCATACGGCCCGTTCTGGGTACGTGTACTGGTCCGTGTACGGATCGTGGAATCGTCTGTGCTTTTGCCCTGTTTTCCATGGCACGCTTGCAGCTCCGTCCTCGACGGGCGTCGGGTACTTTTTTCCCGTGTCCCCGTACGGCCCGTTCTGGGTATGTGTACTAGTCCGTGTACGGATCATGGAATCGCCTGTGCTTTTGCCATGTTTTCCATGGCATGCATGCAGCTCCGTCCACGACGGGCGTCGGGAACATTTTTTCCTGTGTCCCCGTACGGCCCGTTCTGGGTACATGTACTGGTCCGTGTACGGATCGTGGAATCGTCTGTGCTTTTGCCCTGTTTTCCATGGCACGTGTGGAGCTCCGTCCACAACGAGCGTCGGGAACATTTTTTCCCGTGTCCCCGTACGGCCCGTTCTGGGTACATGTACTGGTTCGTGTACGGATCGTGGAATCGTCTATACTTTTGCCCTGTTTACCATGGCACGCGTGCAGCTCCGTCCACGTCGAGCGTGGGTAAATTTTTTTCCCGTGTCGCCGTACGGCCCGTTCTGGGTACGTGTACTGGTCGGTGTACGGATCGTGGAATTGTCTGTGCTTTTGCCCTGTTTTCCATGGCATGCGTGTAGCTCCGTCCATGACGGGCGCCCGGAACTTTTTTCCCGAGTCCCCGTAGGGCCCGTTCTGTGTATGTGTACTGGTCCGTGTACGGATCGTGGATTCGTCTGTGCTTTTGCCATGTTTTCCATGGCACGCGTGTAGCTCCGTCCATGACGGGCGTCGGGAACTTTTTTCCCGTGTCCCCATAGGGCCCGTTCTAGGTACGTGTACTGGTCCGTGTACGGATCATGGAATCATCTGTGCTTTTACCCTGTTTTCCATGGCACGGGTGCAGCTCCGTCCACGACGGGCGTCAGGAACTTTTTATCCCGTGTCCCCGTAGGGCCCGTTCTGGGTACGTGTACTGGTCCGTGTACGGAACGTGGAATCGTCTGTGCTTCTGGCATGTTTTCCATGGCACGCGTGCAGCTCCGTCCACGACGGGAGTCAGGAACTTTTTTTCCCGTGTCCCCGTACGGCCCGTTCAGGGTATGTGTACTAGTCCGTGTACGAATCGTGGAATCGTCTGTGCTTTTGCCCTGTTTTCCATGGCACGCGTGTAGCTCCGTCCACAACGGGCGTCGGGAATTTTTTTCCCGTGTCCCCGTATGGCCTGTTCTGGGTACGTGTACTGGTCCATGTATGGATCATGGAATCGTCTGTGCTTTTGCCCTGTTTTCCATGGCACGCGTGGAGCTCCGTCCACGATGGGTGTCGAGAACTTTTTTTCCCATGTCCCCGTACGGCCCGTTCTGGGTACGTGCACTGGTCCGTGTACGGATCGTGGAATCGCTTGTGCTTTTGCCATGTTTTCCATGGCACGCGTGCAGCTCTGTCCACGACAGGCGTCGGGAACTTTTTTTCCCGTGTCCCCGTAGGGCCCGTTCTGGGTACGAGTACTGGTCCATGTACGGATCATGGAATCAACTATGCTTTTGCCCTGTTTTCCATGGCACGGGTGCAGCTCCGTCCACGACGGGCGTCGGGGACTTTTTTTTCTCGTGTCCCCGTAGGGCCTGTTCTGGGTACGTGTACTGGTCCGTGTACGGATCGTGGAATCGTCTGTGCTTTTGCCATGTTTTCCATGGCACGCGTGCTGCTCCGTCCAAGACAGGCGTCGGGAACTTTTTTTTCCCGTGTCCCCGTACGGCCCGTTCTGGGTACATGTACTGGTCCGTGCACGGATCGTGGAATCGTCTGTGCTTTTGCCCTGTTTTCCATGGCACGTGTGGAGCTCCGTCCACAACGAGCGTCGGGAACATTTTTTCCCGTGTCCCCGTACGGCCCGTTCTGGGTACATGTACTGGTGCGTGTACGGATCGTGGAATCGTCTGTGCTTTTGCCCTATTTTCCATGGCACGGGTGCAGCTCCGTCCACGACGGGCGTCGGGAACTTTTTTCCCGTGTCCCCGTAGGGCCCGTTCTGGGTACGTGTACTGGTCCGTGTACGGATCGTGGAATCGTCTGTGCTTTTGCCATATTTTCCATGGCACGCGTGCAGCTCCGTCCACGACGGGCGTCGGGAACTTTTTTTCCCGTGTCCCCGTACGGCCCGTTCTGGGTACGTGTACTCGTCCATGGACGGATCATGGAATCATCTGTGCTTTTGCCCTATTTTCCATGGCACGGGTGCAGCTCCGTCCACAACAGGCGTCGGGAACTTTTTTTCCCGTGTCCCCGTAGGGCCCGTTCTGGGTACGTATACTGGTCCGTGTACGGATCGTGGAATCGTCTGTGCTTTTGCCATGTTTACCATGGCACGCGTGCAGCTCCGTCCACAACGGGCGTCGGGAACTTTGTTTCCCGTGTCCCCGTACGGCCCGTTCTGGGTATGTGTACTAGTCCATGTACGGATCATGGAATCATCTGTGCTTTTGCCATGTTTTCCATGGCACGCGTGTAGCTCCGTCCATGACGGGCGTCGGGAACTTTTTTCCCGTGTCCCCATAGGGCCCGTTCTAGGTACGTGTACTGGTCCGTGTACGGATCATGGAATCATCTGTGCTTTTACCCTGTTTTCCATGGCACGGGTGCAGCTCCGTCCACGACGGGCGTCAGGAACTTTTTATCCCGTGTCCCCGTAGGGCCCGTTCTGGGTACGTGTACTGGTCCGTGTACGGAACGTGGAATCGTCTGTGCTTTTGCCCTATTTTCCATGGCACGGGTGCAGCTCCGTCCACGACGGGCGTCGGGAACTTTTTTCCCGTGTCCCCGTAGGGCCCGTTCTGGGTATGTGTACTCGTCCGTGTACGGATCATGGAATCGTCTATGCTTTTGCCATGTTTTCCATGGCACGCGTGCAGCTCCGTCCACGAGGGCGTCGGGAACTTTTTTTCCCGTGTCCCCGTACGGCCCGTTCTGGGTACGTGTACTAGTCCGTGTACGGATCGTGGAATCGTCTGTGCTTTTGCCATGTTTTCCATGGCACGCGTGCAGCTCCGTCGACGACGGGCGTCGGGAACTTTTTTTCCCGTGTCCCCGTACGGCCCGTTCTGGGTACGTGTACTGGTCCGTGTACGGATCGTGGAATCGTCTGTGCTTTTGCCCTGTTTTCCATCGCACGCGTGCAGCTCCGTCCACGACGGGCGTCGGGAACTTTTTTCCCCGTGTCCCCGTACGGCCCGTTCTGGGTACGTGTACTGGTCCGTGTACGGATCATGGAATCGTCTGTGCTTTTGCCCTGTTTTCCATGGCACGCGTGTAGCTGCGTCCATGACGGGCGTCGGGAACTTTTTTCCCGTGTCCCCGTATGGCCAGTTCTGGGTACGTGTACTGGTCCGTATACGGATCGTTGAATCGTCTGTGCTTTTGCCATGTTTTCCATGGCACGCGTGCAGCTCCGTCCACGACGGGCGTTGGGAACTTTTTTTCCCGTGTCCCCGTACAGCCCGTTCTGGGTACGTGTACTGGTCCGTGTACGGATCGTGGAATCGTCTGTGCTTTTGCCATGTTTTCCATGGCACGGGTGCAGCTCCGTCCACGACGGGCGTCGGGAACTTGTTTTCCCTTGTCCCCGTACGGCCCGTTCTGGGTACGTGTACTGGTCCGTGTACGGATCGTGGAATCGTCTGTGCTTTTGCGCTGTTTTCCATGGCACGCGTGCAGCTCCGTCCACGACGGGCATCGGGAACTTTTTTCTCGTGTCCCCGTACGTCCCGTTCTGGGTAAGTGTACTGGTCCGGGTACGGATCGTGGAATCGTCGGTGCTTTTGCCATGTTTTCCATGGCACGCGTGCCGCTCCGTCCACGATGGGTGTCGGGAACTTTTTTTCTCGTGTCCCCGTACGGCCCGTTCTGGGTACATGTACTGGTCCGTGTACGGATCGTGGAATCGT
Source organism: Triticum timopheevii (assembly GCA_963921465.1). NCBI lineage: Eukaryota > Viridiplantae > Streptophyta > Magnoliopsida > Poales > Poaceae > Triticum > Triticum timopheevii. Next base: position 694,290,949 of record OY997269.1, read on the forward strand.
CTGTGCTTTTGCCATGTTTTCCATGGCACGCGTGCAGCTCCGTGGACGACGGGCGTCGGGAACTTTTTTTTCCCTTGTCCCGGTACGGCCCGTTCTGGGTATGTGTACTAGTCTGTGTACGGATCATGGAATCGTCTGTGCTTTTTCCATGTTTTCCATGGCATGCATGCAGCTCCGTCCACGATGGGCGTCGGGAACATTTTTCTCGTGTCCCCGTACGGCCCGTTCTGGGTACATGTACTGGTCCGTGTACGGATCGTGGAATTGTCTGTGCTTTTGCCCTGTTTTCCATGGCACGCGTGGAGCTCTGTCCACAACGAGCGTCGGGAACTTTTTTTCCCGTGTCCCCTACAGCCCGTTCTGGGTACGTGTACTGCTTCGTGTACGGATCGTGGAATCGTCTGTGATTTTGCCCTGTTTTCCATGGCACGCGTGCAGCTCCGTCCCTGACGAGCGTCGGGAACATTTTTTCCCGTGTCGCCGCACGGCCCGTTCTGGGTACATGTACTGGTCTGTGTACGGACCGTGGAATCGTCTATGCTTTTGCCCTGTTTTCCATGGCACGCGTGCAGCTCCGTCCACGACGGGCGTCGGGAACATTTTTTCTCGTGTCCCCGTACGTCCCGTTCTGGGTACGTGTACTGGTCCCTGTTCGGATCGTGGAATTGTCTGTGCTTTTGCCATGTTTTCCATGGCACGCGTGCAGCTCCGTCCACGACGGGCGTCGGGAACTTTTTTTCCCGTGTCCCCGTACAGCCCGTTCTGGGTACGTGTACTGGTCCGTGTACGGATCGTGGAATCGTCTGTGCTTTTACCATGTTTTCCATGGCACGGGTGCAGCTCCGTCCACGACGGGCGTCGGGAACTTGTTTTCCCTTGTCCCCGTACGGCCCGTTCTGGGTACGTGTACTAGTCCGTGTACGGATCGTTGAATCGTCTGTGCTTTTGCCATGTTTTCCATGGCACGCGTGCAGCTCCATCCACGACGGGCGTCGGGAACTTTTTTTCCCGTGTCCCCGTACAGCCCGTTCTGGGTACGTGTACTGGTCCGTGTACGGATCGTGGAATCGTCTGTGCTTTTGCCATGTTTTCCATGGCACGGGTGCAGCTCCGTCCACGACGGGCGTCGGGAACTTGTTTTCCCTTGTCCCCGTACGGCCCGTTCTGGGTACGTGTACTGGTCCGTGTACGGATCGTGGAATCGTCTGTGCTTTTGCGCTGTTTTCCATGGCACGCGTGCAGCTCCGTCCACGACGGGCATCGGGAACTTTTTTCTCGTGTCCCCGTACGTCCCGTTCTGGGTAAGTGTACTGGTCCGGGTACGGATCGTGGAATCGTCTGTGCTTTTGCCATGTTTTCCATGGCACGCGTGCAGCTCCGTCCACGATGGGTGTCGGGAACTTTTTTTCTCGTGTCCCCGTACGGCCCGTTCTGGGTACGTGTACTGGTCCGTGTACGGATCGTGGAATCGTCTGTGCTTTTGCCATGTTTTCCATGGCACGCGTGCAGCTCCGTGGACGACGGGCGTCGGGAACTTTTTTTTCCCTTGTCCCGATACGGCCCGTTCTGGGTATGTGTACTAGTCTGTGTACGGATCATGGAATCGTCTGTGCTTTTTCCATGTTTTCCATGGCATGCATGCAGCTCCGTCCACGATGGGCGTCGGGAACATTTTTCTCGTGTCCCCGTACGGCCCGTTCTGGGTACATGTACTGGTCCGTGTACGGATCGTGGAATTGTCTGTGCTTTTGCCCTGTTTTCCATGGCACGCGTGGAGCTCTGTCCACAACGAGCGTCGGGAACTTTTTTTCCCGTGTCCCCTACAGCCCGTTCTGGGTACGTGTACTGCTTCGTGTACGGATCGTGGAATCGTCTGTGATTTTGCCCTGTTTTCCATGGCACGCGTGCAGCTCCGTCCCTGACGAGCGTCGGGAACATTTTTTCCCGTGTCGCCGCACGGCCCGTTCTGGGTACATGTACTGGTCCGTGTACGGACCGTGGAATCGTCTATGCTTTTGCCCTGTTTTCCATGGCACGCGTGCAGCTCCGTCCACGACGGGCGTCGGGAACATTTTTTCTCGTGTCCCCGTACGTCCCGTTCTGGGTACGTGTACTGGTCCCTGTTCGGATCGTGGAATTGTCTGTGCTTTTGCCATGTTTTCCATGGCACGCGTGCAGCTCCATCCACGACGGGCGTCGGGAACTTTTTTTCCCGTGTCCCCATTGGGCCCGTTCTGGGTACGTGTACTGGTCCGTGTACTTATCATGGAATCATCTGTGCTTTTGCCATGTTTTCCATGGCACGCGTGCAGCTCCGTGCACGACGGGCGTCGGGAACTTTTTTTTCCCTTGTCCCCGTACGGCCCGTTCTGGGTACGTGTACTGGTCCGTGTACGGATCGTGGAATCGTCTGTGCTTCTGGCATGTTTTCCATGGCACGCGTGCAGCTCCGTCCACGACGGGCGTCGGGAACATTTTTTCTCGTGTCCCCGTACGTCCCGTTCTGGGTACGTGTACTGGTCCCTGTTCGGATCGTGGAATTGTCTGTGCTTTTGCCATGTTTTCCATGGCACGCGTGCAGCTCCGTCCACGACGGGCGTCGGGAACTTTTTTTCCCGTGTCCCCATAGGGCCCGTTCTGGGTACGTGTACTGGTCTGTGTACGGATCATGGAATCATCTGTGCTTTTGCCATGTTTTCCATGGCACGCGTGCAGCTCCGTGCACGACGGGCGTTGGGAACTTTTTTCCCTTGTCCCCGTACGGCCCGTTCTGGGTACGTGTACTGGTCCGTGTACGGATCGTGGAATCGTCTGTGCTTCTGGCATGTTTTCCATGGCACGCGTGCAGCTCCGTCCACGACGAGCGTCGGGTATTTTTTTCCCGTGTCCCCGTAGGGCCCGTTCTGGGTACGTGTACTGGTCCATGTACGGATCATGGAATCATCTGTGCTTTTGCCCTGTTTTCCATGGCACGGGTGCAGCTCCATCCACGACGGGCGTCGGGAACTTTTTTTTCTCGTGGCCCCGTAGGGCCCGTTCTGGGTACGTGTACTGGTCCGTGTACGGATCGTGGAATCGTCTGTGCTTTTGCCATGTTTTCCATGGCACGCGTGCTGCTCCGTCCACGACGGGCGTCGGGAACTTTTTTTCCCGTGTCCCCGTACGGTCCGTTCTGGGTACGTGTACTGGTCCATGCACGGATCATGGAATCGTCTGTGCTTTTGCCCTATTTTCCATGGCACGGGTGCAGCTCCGTCCACGACGGGCGTCGGGAACTTTTTTTCCCGTGTCCCTGTAGGGCCCGTTCTGGGTACGTGTACTGGTCCGTGTACGGATCGTGGAATCGTCTGTGCTTTTGCCCTGTTTTCCATGGCACGCGTGCAGCTCCGTCCACGACGGGCATCGGGAACTTTTTTTCCCGTGTCCCCGTACGGCCCGTTCTGGGTATGTGTACTAGTCCGTGTACGGAACATGGAATCGTCTGTGCTTTTGCCATGTTTTCCATGGCACGCATGCAGCTCCGTCCACGACGGGCGTCGGGAACTTTTTTTCCCGTGTCCCCGTACAGCCTGTTCTGGGTATGTGTACTAGTCCGTGTACGGATCATGGAATCGTCTGTGCTTTTGCCATGTTTTCCATGGCACGCATGCAGCTCCGTCCACGACGGGCGTCGGGAACTTTTTTTCCCGTGTCCGCGTACGGCCTGTTCTGGGTACGTGTACTAGTCCGTGTACGGATCGTGGAATCGTCTGTGCTTTTGCCATGTTTTCCATGGCACGCGTGCAGCTCCGTCCACGACGGGCGTCGGGAACTTGTTTTCCCTTGTCCCCGTACGGCCCGTTCTGGGTACGTGTCCTGGTCCGTGTAAGGATCGTGGAATCGCCTGTGCTTTTGCGCTGTTTTCCATGGCACGCGTGCAGCTCCGTCCACGACGGGCATCGGGATCTTTTTTCTCGTGTCCCCGTACGTCCCGTTCTGGGTACGTGTACTGGTCCGTGTTCGGATCGTGGAATCGTCTGTGCTTTTGCCATGTTTTCCATGGCACGCGTGCAGCTCCGTCCACGACGGGCGTCGGGAACTTTTTTTCCCGTGTCCCCGTACGGCCCGTTCTGGGTACGTGTACTGGTCCGTGTACGGATCGTGGAATCGTCTGTGCTTTTGCCATGTTTTCCATGGCATGCGTGCAGCTCCGTGCAGGACGGGCGTCGGGAACTTTTTTTTCCCTTGTCCCCATACGGCCCGTTCTGGGTACGTGTACTGGTTCGTGTACGGATGATGGAATCGTCTGTGCTTTTGCCATGTTTTCCATGGCACGCGTGCTGCTCTGTCCACGACGGGCGTCGAGAACTTTTTTTCCCGTGTCCCCGTATGGCCCGTTCTGGGTACGTGTACTAGTCCGTGTACGGATCATGGAATCGTCTGTGCTTTTGCCATGTTTTCCATGGCATGCATGCAGCTCCGTCCACGACGGGCGTCGGGAACATTTTTTCCCGTGTCCCCGTAGGGCCCGTTCTGGGTACGTGTACTGGTCCGTGTACGGATCGTGGAATCGTCTGTGCTTCTGCCCTGTTTTCCATGGCACGCGTGCAGCTTCGTCCTCGACGGGCGTCGGGAACTTTTTTTCCCGTGTCCCCGTACGACCCGTTCAGGGTACGTGTACTGGTCCATGTACAGATCATGGAATCGTCTGTGCTTTTGCCATGTTTTCCATGGCACGCGTGCAGCTTCGTCCATGACGGGCGTCGGGAACTTTTTTTCCCGTGTCCTCGTACGGCCCGTTCTGGGTATGTGTACTAGTCCGTGTACGGATCATGGAATCATCTGTGCTTTTGCCATGTTTTCCATGGCACGCGTGCAGATATGTCCACGACGGGCGTCGGGAACTTTTTTCCCCGTGTCCCCGTACGGCCCGTTCTGGGTACGTGCACTGCTCCGTGTACGGATCATGGAATCGTGTGCGCTTCTGCCCTGTTTTCCATGGCACGCGAGCAGCTCCGTCCACGACGGGCGTTGGGAACTTTTTTTCTCGTGTCCCCATACGGCCCGTTCTGGGTATGTGTACTGGTCCGTGTACGGATCATGGAATCGTCTGTGCTTTTGCCATGTTTTCCATGGCACGCGTGCAGCTCCGTTCATGACGGGCGTCGGGAACTTTTTTTCCCGTGTCCTCGTACGGCCCGTTCGGGGTATGTGTACTGGTTCGTGTACGGATCATGGAATCCTCCGTGCTTTTGCCATGTTTTCCATGGCAAGCGTGCAGCTCCGTCCACGACGGGCGTCGGGAACTTTTTTCCCCGTGTCCCCGTACGGCCCGTTCTGGGTACGTCTAGTGGTCCGTGTACGGATCGTGGAATTGTCTGTGCTTTTGCCCTGTTTTCCATGGCACGCGAGCAGCTCCGTCCACGACGGGCGTCGGGAACTTTTTTCCCGTGTCCCCATACGGCCCGTTCTGGGTACGTGTACTGGTCCGTGTACGGATCATGGAATCGTTTGTGCTTTTGCCATGTTTTCCATGGCACGCGTGCAGCTCCGTCCACGACGGGCGTCGGGAACTTTTTTTCCCGTGTCCCCGTAGGGCCCGTTCTGGGTACGGGTACTGGTCCGTGTACGGATCGTGGAATCGTCTGTGCTTTTGCCATGTTTTCCATGGCACGCGTGCAGCTCCGTGCAAGACGGGCGTCGGGAACTTTTTTTTCCCTTGTCCCCATACGGCCCGTTCTGGGTACGTGTACTGGTTTGTGTACGGATCATGGAATCGTCTGTGCTTTTGCCATGTTTTCCATGGCACGCGTGCTGCTCTGTCCACGACGGGCGTCGAGAACTTTTTTTCCCGTATCCCCGTATGGCCCGTTCTGGGTACGTGTACTAGTCCGCGTACGGATCATGGAATCGTCTGTGCTTTTGCCATGTTTTCCATGGCATGCATGCAGCTCCATCCACGACGGGCGTTGGGAACATTTTTTCCCGTGTCCCCGTAGGGCCCGTTCTGGGTTCGTGTACTGGTCCGTGTACGGATCGTGGAATCGTCTGTGCTTCTGCCCTGCTTTCCATGGCACGCGCGCAGTTCCGTCCACGACGGGCGTTGGGAACTTTTTTTCCCATGTCCCCGTACGAACCGTTCAGGGTACGTGTACTGGTCCATGTACAGATCATGGAATCGTCTGTGCTTTTGCCATGTTTTCCATGGCACGCGTGCAGCTCCGTCCATGACGGGCGTCGGGAACTTTTTTTCCCGTGTCCTCGTACGGCCCGTTCTGGGTATGTGTACTAGTCCGTGTACGGATCATGGAATCATCTGTGCTTTTGCCATGTTTTCCATGGCACGCGTGCAGATATGTCCACGACGGGCGTCGGGAACTTTTTTCCCTGTGTCCCCGTACGGCCCGTTCTGGGTACGTGTACTGGTCCGTGTACGGATCATGGAATCGTGTGCGCTTCTACCCTGTTTTCCATGGCACGCGAGCAGCTCCGTCCACGACGGGCGTTGGGAACTTTTTTTCCCGTGTCCCCATACGGCCCGTTCTGGGTATGTGTACTGGTCCGTGTACGGATCATGGAATCGTCTGTGCTTTTGCCATGTTTTCCATGGCACGCGTGCAGCTCCGTCCATGACGGGCGTCGGGAACTTTTTTTCCCGTGTCCTCGTACGGCCCGTTCTGGGTATGTGTACTAGTCCGTGTACGGATCATGGAATCATCTGTGCTTTTGCCATGTTTTCCATGGCACGCGTGCAGATATGTCCACGACGGGCGTCGGGAACTTTTTTCCCCGTGTCCCCGTACGGCCCGTTCTGGGTACGTGCACTGGTCCGTGTACGGATCATGGAATCGTGTGCGCTTCTGCACTGTTTTCCATGGCACGCGAGCAGCTCCGTCCACGACGGGCGTTGGGAACTTTTTTCCCGTGTCCCCATACGGCCCGTTCTGGGTATGTGTACTGGTCCGTGTACAGATCATGGAATCGTCTGTGCTTTTGCCATGTTTTCCATGGCACGCGTGCAGCTCCGTCCATGACGGGCGTCGGGAACTTTTTTTCCCGTGTCCTCGTACGGCCCGTTCGGGGTATGTGTACTGGTTCGTGTACGGATCATGGAATCCTCCGTGCTTTTGCCATGTTTTCCATGGCAAGCGTGCAGCTCCGTCCACGACGGGCGTCGGGAACTTTTTTCCCGTGTCCCCATACGGCCCGTTCTGGGTACGTGTACTGGTCCGTGTACGGATCATGGAATCGTTTGTGCTTTTGCCATGTTTTCCATGGCACGCATGCAGCTCCGTCCACGACGGGCGTCGGGAACTTTTTTTCCCGTGTCCCCGTAGGGCCCGTTCTGGGTACGGGTACTGGTCCGTGGACGGATCGTGGAATCGTCTGTGCTTTTGCCATGTTTTCCATGGCACGCGTGCAGCTCCGTGCAAGACGGGCGTCGGGAACTTTTTTTTCCCTTGTCCCCATACGGCCCGCTCTGGGTACGTGTACTGGTTCGTGTACGGATCATGGAATCGTCTGTGCTTTTGCCATGTTTTCCATGGCACGCGTGCTGCTCTGTCCACGACGGGCGTCGAGAACTTTTTTTCCCGTGTCCCCGTATGGCCCGTTCTGGGTACGTGTACAAGTCCGTGTACGGATCATGGAATCGTCTGTGCTTTTGCCATGTTTTCCATGGCATGCATGCAGCTCCATCCACGACGGGTGTCGGGAACATTTTTTCCCGTGTCCCCATAGGGCCCGTTCTGGGTACATGTACTGGTCCGTGTACGGATCGTGGAATCGTCTGTGCTTCTGCCCTGTTTTCCATGGCACGCGCGCAGTTCCGTCCACGACGGGCGTCGGGAACTTTTTTTCCCATGTCCCAGTACGACCCGTTCACGGTACGTGTACTGGTCCATGTACAGATCATGGAATCGTCTGTGCTTTTGCCATGTTTTCCATGGCACGCGTGCAGCTCCGTCCATGACGGGCGTCGGGAACTTTTTTTCCCGTGTCCTCGTACGGCCCGTTCTGGGTATGTGTACTAGTCCGTGTACGGATCATGGAATCATCTGTGCTTTTGCCATGTTTTCCATGGCACGCGTGCAGATATGTCCACGACGGGCGTCGGGAACTTTTTTTCCCTGTGTCCCCGTACGGCCCGTTCTGGGTACGTGTACTGGTCCGTGTACGGATCATGGAATCGTGTGCGCTTCTACCCTGTTTTCCATGGCACGCGAGCAGCTCCGTCCACGACGGGCGTTGGGAACTTTTTTTCCCGTGTCCCCATACGGCCCGTTCTGGGTATGTGTACTGGTCCGTGTACGGATCATGGAATCGTCTGTGCTTTTGCCATGTTTTCCATGGCACGCGTGCAGCTCCGTCCATGACGGGCGTCGGGAACTTTTTTTCCCGTGTCCTCGTACGGCCCGTTCGGGGTATGTGTACTGGTCCGTGTACGGATCATGGAATCCTCCGTGCTTTTGCCATGTTTTCCATGGCAAGCGTGCAGCTCCGTCCACGACGGGCGTCGGGAACTTTTTTCCCCGTGTCCCCGTACGGCCCGTTCTGGGTACGTGTAGTGGTCCGTGTACGGATCGTGGAATTGTCTGTGCTTTTGCCCTGTTTTCTATGGCACGCGAGCAGCTCCGTCCACGACGGGCGTCGGGAACTTTTTTCCCGTGTCCCCATACGGCCCATTCTGGGTACGTGTACTGGTCCATGTACGGATCATGGAATCGTTTGTGCTTTTGCCATGTTTTCCATGGCACGCGTGCAGCTCCGTCCACGACGGGCGTCGGGAACTTTTTTCCCCGTGTCCCCGTAGGGCCCGTTCTGGGTACGTGTACTGGTCCGTGTACGGATCGTGGAATCTTCTATGCTTTTGCCCTGTTTTCCATGGCACGCGTGCAGCTCCATCCTCGACGGGCATCGGGAACTTTTTTCCCGTGTCCCCGAACGGCCCGTTCTGGGTACGTGTACTGGTCCGTGTACGGATCATGGAATCGCCTGTGCTTTTGCCATGTTTTCCATGGCACGCATGCAGCACCGTCCACGACGGGCGTCGGGAACTTTTTTCCCGTGTCCCCATACGGCCCATTCTGGGTACGTGTACTGGTCCGTGTATGGATCGTGGAATCGTCTGTGCTTTTGCCTGTTTTCCATGGCACGCGTGCAGCTCCGTCCACGACGGGCGTCAGGAACTTTTTTTCCTGTGTCCCAATACGGCCTGTTCTCGGTATGTTTACTGGTTCGTGTACGGATCATGGAATCGTCTGTGCTTTTGCCATGTTTTCCATGGCACGCGTGCTGCTCCGTCCACGACGGGCGTCGGGAACTTTTTTTCCCGTGTCCCCGTGCGGCCCGTTCTGGGTACGTGTATTAGTCCGTGTACGGATCATGGAATCATTTGTGTTTTTGCCCTGTTTTCCATGGCACGGGTGCAGCTCCGTCCACGACGGGCGACGGGAAATTTTTTTTCCCGTGTCCCCGTAGGGCCCGTTCTGGGTACGTGTACTGGTCCGTGTACGGATCGTGGAATCGTCTGTGCTTCTGCCATGTTTTCCATGGCACGCGCGCAGCTCCGTCCACGACGGGCGTCGGGAACTTTTTTTCCCGTGTCCCCGTAGGGCCCGTTCTGGGTACGTGTACTGGTCCGTGTACGGATCATGGAATCGTCTGTGCTTTTGCCATGTTTTCCATGGCACGCGTGCAGCTCCGTCCATGACGGGCGTCGGGAACTTTTTTTCCCGTGTCCTCGTACGGCCCGTTCTGGGTATGTGTACTAGTCCGTGTACGGATCATGGAATCATCTGTGCTTTTGCCATGTTTTCCATGGCACGCATGCAGATATGTCCACGACGGGCGTCGGGAACTTTTTTCCCCGTGTCCCCGTACGGCCCATTCTGGGTACGTGTACTGGTCCGTGTACGGATCATGGAATCGTGTGTGCTTTTGCCATGTTTTCCATGGCACGCGTGCAGCTCCGTCCACGACGGGCATCGGGAACTTTTTTTCCCGTGTCCCCATACGGCCCGTTCTGGGTATGTGTACTGGTCCGTGTACGGATCATGGAATCGTCTGTGCTTTTGCCATGTTTTCCATGGCACGCGTGCAGCTCCGTCCATGACGGGCGTCGGGAACTTTTTTTCCCGTGTCCTCGTACGGCCCGTTCGGGGTATGTGTACTGGTCCGTGTACGGATCATGGAATCCTCCGTGCTTTTGCCATGTTTTCCATGGCAAGCGTGCAGCTCCGTCCACGACGGGCGTCGGGAACTTTTTTCCCCGTGTCCCCGTACGGCCCGTTCTGGGTACGTGTAGTGGTCCGTGTACGGATCGTGGAATTGTCTGTGCTTTTGCCCTGTTTTCTATGGCACGTGAGCAGCTCCGTCCACGACGGGCGTCGGGAACTTTTTTCCCGTGTCCCCATACGGCCCATTCTGGGTACGTGTACTGGTCCGTGTACGGATCATGGAATCGTTTGTGCTTTTGCCATGTTTTCCATGGCACGCGTGCAGCTCCGTCCACGACGGGCGTCGGGAACTTTTTTTCCCATGTCCCCGTAGGGCCCGTTCTGGGTACGTGTACTGGTCCGTGTACGGATCGTGGAATCTTCTATGCTTTTGCCCTGTTTTCCATGGCACGCGTGCAGCTCCATCCTCGACGGGCATCGGGAACTTTTTTCCCGTGTCCCCGAACGGCCCGTTCTGGGTACGTGTACTGGTCCGTGTACGGATCATGGAATCGCCTGTGCTTTTGCCATGTTTTCGATGGCACGCATGCAGCACCGTCCACGACGGGCGTCGGGAACTTTTTTCCCGTGTCCCCATACGGCCCGTTCTGGGTACGTGTACTGGTCCGTGTACGGATCATGGAATCGTCTGTGCTTTTGCCTGTTTTCCATGGCACGCGTGCAGCTCCGTCCACGACGGGCGTCAGGAACTTTTTTTCCTGTGTCCCAACACGGCCCGTTCTCGGTATGTTTACTGGTTCGTGTACGGATCATGGAATCGTCTGTGCTTTTGCCATGTTTTCCATGGCACGCGTGCTGCTCCGTCCACGACGGGCGTCGGGAACTTTTTTTCCCGTGTCCCCGTGCGGCCCGTTCTGGGTACGTGTATTAGTCCGTGTACGGATCATGGAATCATTTGTGTTTTTGCCTTGTTTTCCATGGCACGGGTGCAGCTCCGTCCACGACGGGCGCCGGGAAATTTTTTTTCCCGTGTCCCCGTAGGGCCCGTTCTGGGTACGTGTACTGGTCCGTGTACGGATCGTGGAATCGTCTGTGCTTCTGCCATGTTTTCCATGGCACGCGCGCAGCTCCGTCCACGACGGGCGTCGGGAACTTTTTTTCCCGTGTCCCCGTAGGGCCCGTTCTAGGTACGTGTACTGGTCCGTGTACGGATCATGGAATCGTCTGTGCTTTTGCCATGTTTTCCATGGCACGCGTGCAGCTCCGTCCATGACGGGCGTCGGGAACTTTTTTTCCCGTGTCCTCGTACGGCCCGTTCTGGGTATGTGTACTAGTCCGTGTACGGATCATGGAATCATCTGTGCTTTTGCCATGTTTTCCATGGCACGCGTGCAGATATGTCCACGACGGGCGTCGGGAACTTTTTTCCCCGTGTCCCCGTACGGCCCATTCTGGGTACGTGTACTGGTCCATGTACGGATCATGGAATCATGTGTGCTTTTGCCCTGTTTTCCATGGCACGCGAGCAGCTCCGTCCACGACGGGCATCGGGAACTTTTTTCCCGTGTCCCCATACGGCCCGTTCTGGGTATGTGTACTGGTCCGTGTACGGATCATGGAATCGTCTGTGCTTTTGCCATGTTTTTCATGGCACGCGTGCAGCTCCGTCCACGACGGGCGTCGGGAACTTTTTTTCCCGTGTCCCCGTAGGGCCCGTTCTGGGTACGTGTACTGGTCCATGTATGGATCGTGGAATCATCTGTGCTTTTGCCCTGTTTTCCATGGCACGCGTGCAGCTTCGTCCTCGACGGGTATCGGGAACTTTTTTCCCGTGTCCCCGTACGGCCCATTCTGGGTATGTGTACTAGTTCGTGTACGGATCGTGGAATCGCCTGTGCTTTTGCCATGTTTTCCATGGCACGCGTGCAGCACCGTCCACGACGGGCGTCGGGAACTTTTTTTCCCGTGTCCCCGTACGGCCCGTTCTGGGTACGTGTACTGGTCTGTGTACGGATCAGGGAATCGTCTGTGCTTTTGCCCTGTTTTCCATGGCACACGTGCAGCTCCGTCCATGACGGGCGTCGAGAACTTTTTTTCCTGTGTCCCCATACGGCCCGTTCTGGGTACGTGTACTGGTTCGTGTACGGATCATGGAATCGTCTGTGCTTTTGCCATGTTTTCCATGGCACGCGTGCAGCTCCGTCCATGACGGGCGTCGGGAACTTTTTTCCCCGTGTCCCCGTACGGCCCGTTCTGGGTATGTGTACTAGTCCGTGTACGGATCTTGGAATCATCTGTGCTTTTGCCCTGTTTTCCATGGCACGCGTGCAGCTCCGTCCATGATGGGTGTCGGGAACTTTATTCCCGTGTCCCCGTACGGCTCGTTCTGGGTACGTGTACTCGTCCGTGTATGGATCGTGGAACCGTTTGTGCTTTTGCCCTGTTTTCCATGGCATGCGTGCAGCTCCGTCCACGACGGGCGTCGGGAACTTTTTTCCCGTGGTCCCATACGGCCGGTTCTGGGTACTTGTACTGGTCCGTGTATGGATCATGGAATTGTCTGTGCTTTTGCCATGTTTTCCACGGCACGCGTGCAGCTCCATCCACGATGGGCGTCGGGAACTTTTTTTCCCATGTACCCGTAGGGCCCGTTCTGGGTACATGTACTGTCCGTGTATGGATCGTGGAATCGTCTGTGCTTTTGCCCTGTTTTCCATGGCACGCGTGCAGCTCCGTCCATGACGGGCGTCGGGAATTTTGTTTCCCGTGTCCCTGTACGGCCTGTTCTAGGTACGTGTACTGGTCGGTGTACGGATCTTGAAATCGTCTGTGCTTTTGCCCTGTTTTCCATGGCACGCGAGGAGCTCCGTCCATGACGGGCGTCGGGAACATTTTTTCCCGTGTCCCCGTACGGCCCGTTCTGGGTACATGTACTGGTCCGTGTACGGATCATGGAATCGTCTGTGCTTCTGCAATGTTTTCCATGGCACGCGTGCAGCTCTGTCCACGACGGGCGTCGGGAACTTTTTTTCCCGTGTCCCGGTAGGGCCCGTTCTGGGTACGTGTACTGGTCTGTGTACGGATCATGGAATCATCTGTGCTTTTGCCCTGTTTTCCATGGCACGGGTGCAGCTCCGTCCACGACGGGCGTCGGGAACTTTTTTTCCCATGTCCCCATAGGGCCCGTTCTGGGTATGTGTACTGGTCCGTGTACGGATCGTGGAATCGTCTGTGCTTCTGCCATGTTTTCCATGGCACGCGTGCAGCTCCATCTATGACGGGCGTCGGGAACTTTTTTTCCCGTGTCCCCGTACGGCCCGTTCTGGGTACGTGTACTGGTCCGTGTACGGATCGTGGAATCGTCTATGCTTTTGCCCTGTTTTCCATGGCACACGTACAGATCCGTCCACGACGGGCGCCGAGAACTTTTTTTCCCGTGTCCCCATACGGCCCGTTCTGCGTACGTGTCCTGGTTCGTGTACGGATCATGGAATCGTCTATGCTTTTGCCCTGTTTTCCATGGCACGCGTGCAGCTCCGTCCACGACGGGCGTCGGGAACTTTTTTTCCCGTGTCCCCATACGGCCTATTCTGGGTACGTGTACTGGTCCGTGTACGGATCATGGAATCGTCTGTGCTTTTGCCATGTTTTCCACGGAACGCGTGCAACTCCGTCCACGATGGGCGTCGGGAACTTTTTTTCCCGTGTACCCGTAGGGCCCGTTCTGGGTACGTGTATTGTCCGTGTATGGATCGTGGAATCGTCTGTGCTTTTGCCCTGTTTTCCATGGCACGCGTGCAGCTCCGTCCACGACGGGCGTCGGGAATTTTTTTTCCCGTGTCCCCGTACGGCCTGTTCTGGGTACGTGTACTGGTCGGTGTATGGATCTTGAAATCGTCTGTGCATTTGCCATGTTTTCCATGGCACGCGTGCAGCTCTGTCCACGATGGGCGTCGGGAACTTTTTTCCCGTGTCCCGGTAGGGCCCGTTCTGGGTACGTGTACTGGTCCGTGTACGGATCATGGAATCATCTGTGCTTTTGCCCTGTTTTCCATGGCACGGGTGCAGCTCCGTCCACGACGGGCGTCGGGAACTTTTTTTCCCGTGTCCCCGTATGGCCCGTTCAGGGTATGTGTACTAGTCCGTGTATGGATCATGGAATCGTCTGGCCTTTTGCCATGTTTTCCATGGCACGCGTGCAGCTCCGTCCATGACGGGCGTCGGGAACTTTTTTTCCCGTGTCCTCGTACTCCCGTTCTGGGTATGTGTACTAGTCCGTGTACGGATCATGGAATCATCTGTGCTTTTGCCCTGTTTTCCATGGCACGCGTGCAGCTCCGTCCATGACGGGCGTCGGGAACTTTTTTCCCCGTGTCCCCGTACGGCCCGTTCTGGGTACGTGTACTGGTCCGTGTACGGATCGTGTAATCCACTGTGCTTTTGCCCTGTTTTCCATGGCACGCGAGCAGCTCCGAACACGACGGGCGTCGGGAACTTTTTTTCCCGTGTCCCCATACGGCCCGTTCTGGGTACGTGTACTGGTCCGTGTAGGGATCATGAAATCGTCTGTGCTTTTGCCATATTTTCCTTGGCACGCGTGCAGCTCTGTCCACGACGGGCGTCAGGAACTTTTTTTCCCGTGTCCCCGTAGGGCCCCTTCTGGGTACGTGTACTGGTCCGTGTACGGATCGTGGAATCATCTGTGCTTTCGCCCTGTTTTCCTTGGCACGCGTGCAGCTCTGTCCTCGACGGGCGTCGGGAACTTTTTTTCCTGTGTCCCCGTACGGCCCATTCTGGGTACGTGTACTGGTCCGTGTACGGATCATGGAATCGCTTGTGCTTTTGCCATGTTTTCCATGGCACGCGTGCAGCACCATCCACGACGGGCATCGGGAACTTTTTTCCCGTGTCCCAGTACGGCCCGTTCTGGGTACGTGTACTGGTCCGTGTACGGATCATGTAATCGTCTGTGCTTTTGCCCTGTTTTCCATGGCACGCGTGCAGCTCCGTCCATGATGGGTGTCAGGAACTTTATTCTCGTGTCCCCGTACGGCCCGTTCTGGGTACGTGTACTGGTCCGTGTACGGATCGTGGAATCTTCTGTGCTTTTGCCCTGTTTTCCATGGCACGCGTGCAGCTCCATCCACGATGGGCGTCAGGAACTTTTTTTCTCGTGTCCCCATACGGCCCGTTCTGGGTACGTGTACTGGTCCGTGTACGGATCATGGAATCGTCTGTGCTTTTGCCCTGTTTTCGATGCACGCGTGCAGCTCCGTCCACGACGGGCGTCGGGAAATTTTTTTCCCGTGTACTCGTAAGGCCCGTTCTGGGTACGTGTACTGGTCCGTGTACGGATCGTGGAACCGTCTGTGCTTTTGCCCTGTTTTCCATGGCACGCGTGCAGCTCCGTCCACGACGGGCGTCGGGAACTTTTTTTCCCGTGTCCCCGTTGGGCCCGTTCTGGGTACGTGTACTGGTCCGTGTACGGTTCGTGGAATCATCTGTGCTTTTGCCCTGTATTCCTTGGCACGCGTGCAGCTTCGTCCTCGACGGGCGTCGGGAACTTTTTTTCCCGTGTCCCCATACGGCCCGTTCTGGGTACGTGTACTGGTCCGTGTACGGATCATGGAATCGTCTGTGCTTTTGCCATGTTTTCCATGGCATGCGTGCAGCTCCGTTCCCGACGGGCGTCGGGAACTCTTTTTTTCCCGTGTCTCCGTACGGCCCGTTCTGGGTATGTGTACTAGTCCATGTACGGATCATGGAATCGTCTGTGCTTTTGCCCTGTTTTCCATGGCACGCGTGCAGCTCCATCGATGATGGATGTCAGGAACTTTATTCTCGTGTCCCCGTACGGCCTGTTCTGGGTACGTGTACTGGTCCGTGTATGGATCGTGGAATCGTCTATGCTTTTACCCTGTTTTCCATGGCACGCGTGCAGCTCCGTCCACGACGGGCGTCGGGAACTTTTTTCCCGTGTCCCCATACGGCCCGTTCTGGGTACGTGTACTGGTCCGTGTACGGATCATGGAATCGTCTGTGCTTTTGCCATGTTTTCCATGGCACGCGTGCAGCTTCGTCCTCGACGGGCGTCGGGAACTTTTTTTCCCGTGTCCACGTACGGCCCGTTCTGGGTACGTGTACTGGTCCATGTATGGATCGTGGAATCGTCTGTGCTTTTGCCATGTTTTCCATGGCACGCGTGCAGCTCCGTCCATGACGGGCGTCGGGAACTTTTTTCCCATGTCCTCGTACGGCCCGTTCTGGGGATGTGTACTAGTCCGTGTACGGATCATGGAATCATCTGTGCTTTTGCCCTGTTTTCCATCGCACGCGTGCAGCTCCGTCCACGACGGGCGTCGGGAACTTTTTTCGCTGTGTCCCCGTACGGCCCATTCTGGGTACGTGTACTGGTCTGTGTAAGGATCGTGGAATCGACTGTGCTTTTGCCCTGTTTTCCATGGCACGCGACCAGCTCCGTCCACGACGGGCGTCGGGAACTTTTTTCCCATGTCCCCATACGGCCCGTTCTGGGTACGTGTACTGGTCCGTGTACGGATCATGAAATCGTCTGTGCTTTTGCCATGTTTTCCATGGCACGCGTGCAGCTACGTCAACGACGGGCGTCGGGAACTTTTTTTCCCGTGTCCCCGTAGGGCCCGTTCTGGGTACGTGTGCTGGTCCGTGTACGGATCATGGAATCATATGTGCTTCTGCCCTGTTTTCCATGGCACGCGTGCAGCTCCGTCCACGACGGGCGTCGGGAACTTTTTTTCCCGTGTCCCCATAGGGCCCGTTCTGGGTACGTGTACTGGTCCGTGTACGGATCATGGAATCGTCTGTGCTTTTGCCATGTTTTCCATGCACGCGTGCAGCTCCGTCCATGACGGGCGTCGGGAACTTTTTTTCCCATGTCCCCGTACGGCCCGTTCTGGGTACGTGTACTGGTCCGTGTACGGATCGTGGAATCGTCTGTGCTTCTGCCATGTTTTCCATGGCACGCGTGCAGCTCCGTCCACGACGGGCGTCGGGAACTTTTTTCCCATGTCCCCGTACGGCCCGTTCAGGGTATGTGTACTAGTCCGTGTACGGATCATGGAATCGTCTGTGCTTTTGCCATGTTTTCCATGGCATGCGTGCAGCTCCGTCCATGACGGGCGTCGGGGACTTTTTTCCCGTGTCCTCGTACGGCCCGTTCTGGGTATGTGTACTAGTTCGTGTACGGATCATGGAATCATCTGTGCTTTTGCCCTGTTTTCCATGGCACGCGTGCAGCTCCGTCCATAACGGGCGTCGGGAACTTTTTTCCCCGTGTCCCCGTACGGCCCGTTCTGGGTACGTGTACTGGTTCGTGTACGGATTGTGGAATCGACTATGCTTTTGCCCTGTTTTTCATGGCATGCGAGCAGCTCCGTCCACGACGGGCATCGGGAACTTTTTTTCCCGTGTCCCCATGCGGCCCGTTCTGGGTACGTGTACTGGTCCGTGTACGGATCATGAACTCGTCTGTGCTTTTTCCATATTTTCCATGGCACACGTGCAGCTCCGTCCACGACGGGCGTCGGGAACTTTTTTTCCCGTGTCCCCGTAGGGCCCGTTCTGGGTACGTGTACTGGTCCGTGTACAGATCGTGGAATCATCTATGCTTTGCCCTGTTTTCCTTGGCACGCGTGCAGCTCTTTCCTCGACGGGCGTCGGGAACTTTTTTCCCGTGTCCCCGTACGGCCCGTTCTGGGTACGTGAACTGGTCCGTGTATGGATCGTGGAATCGTCTGTGCTTTTGCCCTGTTTTCCATGGCACGCGTGTAGCTCCGTCCACGACGGGTGTTGGGAACTTTTTTCCCGTGTCCCCATACGGCCCGTTCTGGGTACGTGTACTGGTCCGTGTACGGATCATGGAATCGTCTGTGCTTTTGCCCTAATTTCCATGGCACGCGTGCAGCTCCGTCCATGATGGGTGTCGGGAACTTTATTCCCGTGTCCCTGTACGGCCCGTTCTGGGTACGTGTACTGGTCCGTGTACGGATCGTGGAATCGTCTGTGCTTTTGCCCTGTTTTCCATGCCACACGTGCAGCTCCATCCACGACGGGCGTCAGGAACTTTTTTTCTCGTTTCCCCATACGGCCCGTTCTGGGTACGTGTACTGGTCCGTGTACGGATCATGGAATCGTCTGTGCTTTTGCCCTGTTTTCGATGCACGCGTGCAGCTCCGTCCACGACGGGCGTCGGGAACTTTTTTTCCCATGTACCCGTAGGGCCCGTTCTGGGTACGTGTACTGGTCCGTGTACGGATCGTGGAATAGTCTGTGCTTTTACCCTGTTTTCCATGGCACGCGTGCAGCTCCGTCCACGACGGGCGTCGGGAACTTTTTTTCCCGTGTCCCCGTTGGGCCCGTTCTGGGTACGTGTACTGGTCCGTGTACGGACCATGGAATCATCTGTGCTTTTGCCCTTTCTTCCTTGGCATGCGTGCAGCTTTGTCCTCGACGGGCGTCGGCTACTTTTTTTCCCGTGTCCCCATACGGCCCGTACTGGGTACGTGTATTGGTCCGGGTACGGATCATGGAATCGTCTGTGCTTTTGCCATGTTTTCCATGGCATGCGTGCAGCTCCGTTCCCGACGGGCGTCGGGAACTTTTTTTTCTCGTGTCCCCGTACGGCCCGTTCTGGGTATGTGTACTAGTCCTTGTACGGATCATGGAATCGTCTGTGCTTTTGCCCTGTTTTCCATGACACGCGTGCAGCTCCATCCACGATGGGTGTCGGGAACTTTATTCCCGTGTCCCCGTACGGCCCGTTCTGGGTATGTGTACTGGTCCGTGTATGGATCGTGGAATCGTCTGTGCTTTTACCCTGTTTTCCATGGCACGCGTGCAGCTCCGTGCAAGACGGGCGTCGGGAACTTTTTTCCCGTGTCCCCATACGGCCCGTTCTGGTTACGTGTACTGGTCCGTGTACGGATCATGGAATCGTATGTGCTTTTGCCATGTTTTCCATGCACGCGTGCAGCTCCGTCCAAGATGGGCATCGGAAATTTTTTTCCCGTGTACCCGTAGGGCCCGTTCTGGGTACGTGTACTGGTCCGTGTACGGATCGTGGAATCGTCTGTGCTTTTGCCCTGTTTTCCATGGCACGTGTGCAGCTTCGTCCTCGACGGGCGTCGGGAACTTTTTTTCCCGTGTCCACGTACGGCCCGTTCCGGGTACGTGTACTGGTCCATGTACGGATCGTGGAATCGTCTATGCTTTTGCCAGGTTTTCCATGGCACGCGTGCAGCTCCGTCCATGACGGGCGTCGGGAACTTTTTTTCCCGTGCCCTCGTACGGCCCATTCTGGGTATGTGTGCTAGTCCGTGTACGGATCATGGAATCATCTGTGCTTTTGCCCTGTTTTCGATCGCACGCGTGCAGCTCCGTCCACGACGGGCGTCGGGAACTTTTTTCCCCGTGTCCCCGTACGGCCCATTCTGGGTACGTGTACTGGTCCGTGTACGGATCGTGGAATCGACTGTGCTTTTGCCCTATTTTCCATGGCACGCGAGCAGCTCCGTCCACGACGAGCGTCGGGAACTTTTTTCCCATGTCCCCATACAGCCCGTTCTGGGTACGTGTACTGGTCCGTGTACGGATCATGAAATCGTCTGTGCTTTTGCCATGTTTTCCATGGCACACGTGCAGCTGCTTCAACGACGGGCATCGGCAACTTTTTTTCCTGTGTCCCGTAGGGCCCGTTCTGGGTACGTGTGCTGGTCCGTGTACGGATCATGGAATCATCTGTGCTTTTGCCCTGTTTTCCATGGCACGCGTGCAGCTCCGTCCATGACGGGCATCGGGAACTTTTTTTCCCGAGTCCCCGTACGGCCCATTCTGGGTACGTGTACTGGTCCGTGTACGGATCGTGGAATCGTCTGTGCTTCTGCCATTTTTTCCATGGCACGCGTGCAGCTCCGTTCACGACGGGCGTCGGGAATTTTTTTCCCATGTGCCCGTACGGCCCGTTCAAGGTATGTGTCGTAGTCCGTGTACGGATCATCGAATCGTCTGTGCTTTTGCCGTGTTTTCCATGGCACGTGTGCAGCTCCGTCCATGACGGGCGTCGGGAACTTTTTTTCCCGTGTCCTCGTACGGCCCGTTCTGGGTATGTGTACTAGTCCATGTACGGATCATGGAATCATCTGTGCTTTTGCCCTGTTTTCCATGGCACGCGTGTAGCTCCGTCCACGACGGGCGTCGGGAACTTTTTTCCCCGTGTCCCCGTATGGCCCGTTCTGGGTACGTGTACTGGTCCGTGTACGGATCATGGAATCGACTGTCCTTTTGCCCTGTTTTTCATGGCACGCGAACAGCTCCGTCCACGACGGGCGTCGGGAACTTTTTTTCCCGTGTCCACGTACGGCCCGTTCTGGGTACGTGTACTGGTCCTTGTACGGATCGTGGAATCGTTTGTGCTTTTGCCATGTTTTCCATGGCACGCGTGCAGCTCCGTCCATGACGGGCGTCGGGAACTTTTTTTCCCGTGTCCTCGTACGGCCCGTTCTGGGTACGTGTACTGGTCCGTGTACAGATCATGGAATCATCTGTGCTTTTGGCATATTTTCCATGGCACGCGTGCAGCTCCGTCCACGACGGGCGTCGGGAACTTTTTTTCCTGTGTCCCCGTAGGGCCCGTTCTGGGTACGTGTACTGGTCCGTCTACGGATCATGGAATCATCTGTGATTTTGCCCTATTTTCCTTGGCACGCGTGCAGCTCCGTCCTCGACGGGCGTCGGGAACTTTTTTCCCATGTCCCCATACGGCCCGTTCTGGGTACGTGTACTGGTCCGTGTACGGATCATGAAATCGTCTGTGCTTTTGCCATGTTTTCCATGGCACGCGTGCAGCTGTGTCAACGACGCGCGTCGGGAACTTTTTTTCCCGTGTCCCCATAGGGCCCGTTCTGGGTACGTGTGTTGGTCCGTGTACGGATCATGGAATCATCTGTGCTTTTGCCCTGTTTTCCATGGCACGCGTGCAGCTCCGTCCACGACGGGCGTCGGGAACTTTTTTCCCGTGTCCCCATAGGGCCCGTTCTGGGTACGTGTACTGGTCCGTGTACGGATCATGGAATCGTCTGTGCTTTTGCCATGTTTTCCATGCACGCGTGCAGCTCCGTCCATGACGGGCGTCGGGAACTTTTTTTCCCGTGTCCCCGTACGGCCCGTTCTGGGTACGTGTACTGGTCCGTGTACGGATCGTGGAATCGTCTGTGCTTCTGCCATGTTTTCCATGGCACGCGTGCAGCTCCGTCCACGACGGGCGTCGGGAATTTTTTTCCCATGTCCCCGTACGGCCCGTTCAGGGTATGTGTACTAGTCCGTGTACGGATCATGGAATCGTCTATGCTTTTGCCCTGTTTTCCATGGCACGCGTGCAGCTCCATCCACGATGGGTGTCGGGAACTTTATTCCCGTGTCCCCGTACGGCCCGTTCTGGGTATGTGTACTGGTCCGTGTATGGATCGTGGAATCGTCTGTGCTTTTACCCTGTTTTCCATGGCACGCGTGCAGCTCCGTGCAAGACGGGCGTCGGGAACTTTTTTCCCGTGTCCCCATACGGCCCGTTCTGGGTACGTGTACTGGTCCGTGTACGGATCATGGAATCGTATGTGCTTTTGCCATGTTTTCCATGCACGCGTGCAGCTCCGTCCAAGACGGGCATCGGAAATTTTTTTCCCGTGTACCCGTAGGGCCCGTTCTGGGTACGTGTACTGGTCCGTGTACGGATCGTGGAATCGTCTGTGCTTTTGCCCTGTTTTCCATGGCACGTGTGCAGCTCCGTCCTCGACGGGCGTCGGGAACTTTTTTTCCCGTGTCCACGTACGGCCCGTTCCGGGTACGTGTACTGGTCCATGTACGGATCGTGGAATCGTCTATGCTTTTGCCAGGTTTTCCATGGCACGCGTGCAGCTCCGTCCATGACGGGCGTTGGGAACTTTTTTTCCCGTGCCCTCGTACGGCCCGTTCTGGGTATGTGTACTAGTCCGTGTACGGATCATGGAATCATCTGTGCTTTTGCCCTGTTTTCGATCGCACGCGTGCAGCTCCGTCCACGACGGGCGTCGGGAACTTTTTTCCCCGTGTCCCCGTACGGCCCATTCTGGGTACGTGTACTGGTCCGTGTACGGATCGTGGAATCGACTGTGCTTTTGCCCTATTTTCCATGGCACGCGAGCAGCTCCGTCCACGACGAGCGTCGGGAACTTTTTTCCCATGTCCCCATACAGCCCGTTCTGGGTACGTGTACTGGTCCATGTACGGATCATGAAATCGTCTGTGCTTTTGCCATGTTTTCCATGGCACACGTGCAGCTGCTTCAACGACGGGCATCGGGAACTTTTTTTCCTGTGTCCCGTAGGGCCCGTTCTGGGTACGTGTGCTGGTCCGTGTACGGATCATGGAATCATCTGTGCTTTTGCCCTGTTTTCCATGGCACGCGTTCAGCTCCGTCCATGACGGGCATCGGGAACTTTTTTTCCCGAGTCCCCGTACGGCCCATTCTGGGTACGTGTACTGGTCCGTGTACGGATCGTGGAATCGTCTGTGCTTCTGCCATTTTTTCCATGGCACGCGTGCAGCTCCGTTCACGACGGGCGTCGGGAATTTTTTTCCCATGTGCCCGTACGGCCCGTTCAAGGTATGTGTCCTAGTCCGTGTACGGATCATCGAATCGTTTGTGCTTTTGCCGTGTTTTCCATGGCACGTGTGCAGCTCCGTCCATGACGGGCGTCGGGAACTTTTTTTGCCGTGTCCTCGTACGGCCCGTTCTGGGTATGTGTACTAGTCCATGTACGGATCATGGAATCATCTGTGCTTTTGCCCTGTTTTCCATGGCACGCGTGTAGCTCCGTCCACGACGGGCGTCGGGAACTTTTTTCCCCGTGTCCCCGTATGGCCCGTTCTGGGTACGTGTACTGGTCCGTGTACGGATCATGGAATCGACTGTCCTTTTGCCCTGTTTTTCATGGCACGCGAACAGCTCCGTCCACGACGGGCGTCGGGAACTTTTTTTCCCGTGTCCACGTACGGCCCGTTCTGGGTACGTGTACTGGTCCTTGTACGGATCGTGGAATCGTTTGTGCTTTTGCCATGTTTTCCATGGCACGCGTGCAGCTCCGTCCATGACGGGCGTCGGGAACTTTTTTTCCCGTGTCCTCGTACGGCCCGTTCTGGGTACGTGTATTGGTCCGTGTACAGATCATGGAATCATCTGTGCTTTTGGCATATTTTCCATGGCACGCGTGCAGCTCCGTCCACGACGGGCGTCGGGAACTTTTTTTCCTGTGTCCCCGTCGGGCCCGTTCTGGGTACGTGTACTGGTCCGTCTACGGATCGTGGAATCATCTGTGATTTTGCCCTATTTTCCTTGGCACGCGTGCAGCTCCGTCCTCGACGGGCGTCGGGAACTTTTTTCCCATGTCCCCATACGGCCCGTTCTGGGTACGTGTACTGGTCCGTGTACGGATCATGAAATCGTCTGTGCTTTTGCCATGTTTTCCATGGCACGCGTGCAGCTGCGTCAACGACGCGCGTCGGGAACTTTTTTTCCCGTGTCCCCATAGGGCCCGTTCTGGGTACGTGTGTTGGTCCGTGTACGGATCATGGAATCATCTGTGCTTTTGCCCTGTTTTCCATGGCACGCGTGCAGCTCCGTCCACGACGGGCGTCGGGAACTTTTTTCCCGTGTCCCCATAGGGCCCGTTCTGGGTACGTGTACTGGTCCATGTACGGATCATGGAATCGTCTGTGCTTTTGCCATGTTTTCCATGCACGCGTGCAGCTCCGTCCATGACGGGCGTCGGGAACTTTTTTTCCCGTGTCCCCGTACGGCCCGTTCTGGGTACGTGTACTGGTCCGTGTACGGATCGTGGAATCGTCTGTGCTTCTGCCATGTTTTCCATGGCACGCGTGCAGCTCCGTCCACGACGGGCGTCGGGAATTTTTTTCCCATGTCCCCGTACGGCCCGTTCAGGGTATGTGTACTAGTCCGTGTACGGATCATGGAATCGTCTATGCTTTTGCCATGTTTTCCATGGCACGCGTGCAGCTCCGTCCATGACGGGCGTCGGGAACTTTTTTCCCCGTGTCCCCGTACGGCTCGTTCTGGGTACGTGTACTGGTCCGTGTACGGATCGTGGAATCGACTGTGCTTTTGCCCTGTTTTTCATGGCACGCGAGCAGCTCCGTCCACGACGGGCGTCGGGAACTTTTTTTCCCGTGTCCCCATATGGCCCGTTCTGGGTACGTGTACTGGTCCGTGTACGGATCATGAAATCGTCTGTGCTTTTGCCATATTTTCCATGGCACGCGTGCAGCTCCGTCCACGACGGGCGTCGGGAACTTTTTTTCCCGGGTCCCCGTAGGGCCCGTTCTGGGTACGTGTACTGGTCCGTGTACGGATCGTGGAATCAACTGTGCTTTTGCCCTGTTTTCCTTGGCACGCGTGCAGCTCCGTCCTCGACGGGCGTCGGGAACTTTTTTCCTGTGTCCCCGTACGGCCCATTCCGGGTACGTGTACTGGTCCGTGTACGGATCGTGGAATTGCCTGTGCTTTTGCCATGTATTCCATGGCACGCATGCAGCGCGGTCCATGACGGGCGTCGGGAACTTTTTTCCCGTGTCCCCGTACGTCCCGTTCTGGGCACGTGTACTAGTCCGTGTACGGATCGTGGAATCGTCTGTGCTTTTGCCCTGTTTTCCATGGCACGCGTGCAGCTCCGTCCATGACGGGCGTCGAGAACTTTTTTTCCCGTGTCCCCATACGGCCCGTTCTGGGTACGTGTACTGGTCCGTGTACGGATCATGGAATCGTCTGTTCTTTTGCCATGTTTTCCATGGCACGCGTGCAGCTCCGTCCACGACGGGCGTCGGGAACTTTTTTTCCGTGTCCCTGTACGGCCCATTCTGGGTATGTGTACTAGTCCGTGTACGGATCATGGAATCGTCTGTGCTTTTGCCCTGTTTTCCATGGCACGCATGCAGCTCCGTCCACGACGGGCGTCGGGAACTTTATTCCCGTGTCCCCATCCGGTCCGTTCTAGGTACGTGTACTGGTCCGTGTACGGATCATGGAATCGTCTGTGCTTTTGCCATGTTTTCCATGGCACGCGTGCAGCTCCGTCCACGACGGGCGTCGGGAACTTTTTTTCCTGTGTCCCCGTACGGCCCGTTCTGTGTATGTGTACTAGTCCGTGTACGGATCATGGAATCGTCTGTGCTTTTGCACTATTTTCCATGGCGCGCGTGCAGCTCCGTCCACGATGGGTGTTGGGAACTTTATTCCCGTGTCCCCGTACGGCCCATTCTGGGTACGTGTACTGGTCCGTGTACGGATCATGGAATCGTCTGTGCTTTTGCCCTGTTTTCCATGGCACGCATGCAGCTCCATCCACGATGGGCGTCAGGAACTTTTTTTCCCGTGTCCCCATACGGCCCGTTCTGGGTACGTGTACTGGTCCGTGTACGGATCATGGAATCGTCTGTGCTTTTGCCATGTTTTCCATGCACGCGTGCAGCACCGTCCAGGACAGGCGTCGGGAACTTTTTTTCTCGTCTACCCGTAGGGCCCGTTCTGGGTACATGTACTGGTCCGTGTACGGATCATGGAATCGTCTGTGCTTTTGCCCTGTTTTCCATGGCACGCATGCAGCTCCATCCACGACGGGCGTCGGGAACTTTTTTTCCCGTGTCCCCGTACGGCCCATTCTGGGTACGTATACTGGTACGTGTAGGGATCATGGAATCGCCTGTGCTTTTGCCATGTTTTTCATGGTACGCGTGCAGCTCCGTCCACGCGGGCGTCGGGAACTTTTTTTCCCGTGTCCCCATACGGCCCATTCTGGGTACGTGTACTGGTCCGTGTACGGATCATGAAATCGTCTGTGCTTTTGCCATGTTTTCCATGGCACGCGTGCAGCTGCGTCCACGACGGGCGTCGGGAACTTTTTTTCCCGTGTCCCCGTAGGGACCGTTCTGGGTACGTGTACTGGTCCGTGTACGGATCGTGGAATCATCTGTGCTTTTGCCCTGTTTTCCATGGCACGCATGCAGCTCCGTCCTCGACCGGCGTCGGGAACTTTTTTTCCCGTGTCCCCGTACGGCCCGTTCTGGGTACATGTACTGGTCCGTGTATGGATCGTGGAATCGCCTATGCTTTTGCCATGTTTTCCATG
Source organism: Triticum timopheevii (assembly GCA_963921465.1). Taxonomy (NCBI): domain Eukaryota; kingdom Viridiplantae; phylum Streptophyta; class Magnoliopsida; order Poales; family Poaceae; genus Triticum; species Triticum timopheevii. The sequence continues at coordinate 694,317,314 of OY997269.1, forward strand.
GCACGCGTGCAGCACCGTCCATGACAGGCGTCGGGAACTTTTTTTCCCCTGTCCCCGTACGGCCCGTTCTGGGTACGTGTACTGGTTCGTGTACGGATCGTGGAATCGTCTGTGCTTTTGCCTTGTTTTCCATGGCACGCTTGCAGCTCCGTCCACGACGGGCGTTGGGAACTTTTTTTCCCGTGTCCCCATACGGCCCGTTCTGGGTACGTGTACTGGTCCGTGTACGGATCATGGAATCGTCTGTGCTTTTGCCATGTTTTCCATGGCATGCGTGCAGCTCCGTCCACGATGGGCGTCAGGAACTTTTTTTTCCTGTGTCCCCGTACGGCCCATTCTGGGTATGTGTACTAGTCCGTGGACGGATCATGGAATCGTCTGTTCTTTTGCCCTGTTTTCCATGGCACACGTGTAGCTCCGTCCATGATGGGTGTCGGGAACTTTATTCCCATGTCTCCGTACGGCCCGTTCTGGGTACATGTACTGGTCCGTGTACGGATCGTGGAATCGTCTGTGCTTTTGCCCTATTTTCCATGGCACGCGTGCAGCTCCGTCCACGATGGGCGTCGGGAACTTTTTTTCCCATGTCCCCGTATGGCCCGTTCTGGGTACGTGTACTGGTCCGTGTACGGATCGTGGAATTGGCTGTGCTTTTGCCATGTTTTCCATGGCACGCGTGCAGCACCGTCCACGACGGGCGTCGGGAACTTTTTTTTCCCATGTCCCCGTACGGCCCGTCCTGGGTACGTGTACTGGTCCGTGTACGAATCATGGAATCGTCTGTGCTTTTGCCCTATTTTCCATGGCACGCGTGCAGCTCCGTCCACGACGGGCATCGGGAACTTTTTTTCACGTGTCCCCATCCGGCCCGTTCTGGGTACGTGTACTGGTCCGTGTACGGATCATGGAATCGTCTGTGCTTTCGCCATGTTTTCCATGGCACGCGTGCAGCTCCGTCCATGACGGGCGTCGGGAACTTTTTTTCCTGTGTCCCCGTACGGCCCGTTCTGTGTATGTGTACTAGTCCGTGTACGGATCATGGAATCGTCTGTGCTTTTGCCCTGTTTTCCATGGCACGCGTGCAGCTCCGTCCATGATGGGTGTCGGGAACTTTATTCCCGTGTCCTCGTACAGCCCGTTCTGGGTACATGTACTGGTCCGTGTATGGATCGTGGAATCGTCTGTGCTTTGGCCCTATTTTCCATGGCACGCGTGCAGCTCCGTCCATGATGGGCGTCGGGAACTTTTTTGCCCATGTCCCCACACAGCCCGTTCTGGGTACGTGTACTGGTCCGTGTACGGATCATGGAATCGTCTATGCTTTTGCCATGTTTTCCATGCACGCGTGCAGCTCTGTCCACGATGGGCGTCGGGAACTTTTTTTCCCGTGTACCCGTAGGGCCCGTTCTGGGTACGTGTACTGGTCCGTGTACGGATCATGGAATCGTCTATGCTTTTGCCCTGTTTTCCATGGCACGCATGCAGCTCCGTCCACGACGGGTGTCGGGAACTTTTTTTCACGTGTCCCCATCCGGCCCGTTCTGGGTACATGTACTGGTCCGTGTACGGATCATGGAATCGTCTGTGCTTTTGCCATGTTTTCCATGGCACGCATGCAGCTCCGTCCACGATGGGCGTCGGGAACTTTTTTTTCCCGTGTCCCCGTACGGCCCGTTCTGGGTACGTATACTGGTCCGTGTAGGGATCGTGGAATCTCCTGTGCTTTTGCCATGTTCTCCATGGTACGCGTGCAGCTCCGTCCACGACGGGTGTCGGGAACTTTTTTTCCCGTGTCCCCGTATGGCCCGTTCTGGGTACGTGTACTGGTCCGTGTACGGATCGTGGAATCGCCTGTGCTTTTGCCATGTTTTCCATGGCACGCGTGCAGCACCGTCCACGACGGGCGCCGGGAACTTTTTTTCCCGTGTCCCCGTACGGCCCGTTCTGGGTACGTGTACTGGTCCATGTATGGATCGTGGAATCGTCTGTGCTTTTGCCCTGTTTTCCATGGCACGCGTGCAGCTCCGTCCACGACGGGCGTCGGGAACTTTTTTTCCCATGTCCCCGTACGGCCCATTCTGGGTATGTGTACTAGTCCGTGTACGGATCATGGAATCGTCTGTGCTTTTGCCCTGTTTTCCATGGCACGCGTGCAGCTCCGTCCATGATGGGTGTCGGGAACTTTATTCCCGTGTTCCCGTACAGCCCGTTCTAGGTTCGTGTACTGGTTCGTGTACGGATCGTGGAATCATCTGTGCTTTTGCCCTGTTTTCCATGGCACGCATGCAGCTCCGTCCTCGACGGGCGTCGGGAACTTTTTTTGCCGTGTCCCCATATGGCCCGTTCTGGGACGTGTACTGGTCCGTGTACGGATCGTGGAATTGCCTGTGCTTTTGCCATGTTTTCCATGGCACGCGTGCAGCACCGTCCACGACGGGCGTCGGGAACTTTTTTCCTGTGTCCCCATACAGCCCGTTCTGGGTACGTGTACTGGTCCGTGTACTGATCGTGGAATCGTCTGTGCTTTTGCCCTGTTTTCCATGGCACGCGTGCAGCTCCGTCCTCGACGGGCGTCGGGAACTTTTTTCCCGTGTCCCCATACGGCCCGTTCTGGGTACGTGTACTGGTCCATGTACGGATCATGGAATCGTCTATGCTTTTGCCATGTTTTCCATGGCACGCGTGCAGCTCCGTCCACGACGGGCGTCCGGAACTTTTTTTCCCGTGTCCCCGTACGGCCCGTTCTGGGTACGTGTACTGGTCCGTGTACGGATCGTGGAATCATCTGTGTTTTTGCCCTGTTTTCCATGGCACGCGTGTAGCTACGTCCATGATGGGTGTCGGGAACTTTATTGCCATGTCCCCGTAGGGCCCGTTCTGGGTACGTGTACTGGTCCATGTACGGATCATGGAATCATCTGTGCTTTTGCCTTGTTTTCCATGGCACGCGTGCAGCTCCGTCCTCGACGGGCATCGGGAACTTTTTTCCCGTGTCCCCATACGGTCTGTTCTGGGTACGTGTACTGGTCCGTGTACGGATCGTGGAATCGCCTGTGCTTTTGCCATGTTTTCCATGGCACGCGTGCAGCACCGTCCACGACGGGCGTCGGGAACTTTTTTTCCCGTGTCCCCGTACGGCCCGTTCTGGGTACGTGTACTGGTCCGTGTACGGATCGTGGAATCGTCTGTGCTTTTGCCCTGTTTTCCATAGCACGCGTGCAGCTCCGTCCACGACGGGTGTCGGGAACTTTTTTTTCCCGTGTCCCCATACGCCGAGTTCTGGGTACGTGTACTGGTCCATGTCCGGATCATGGAATCGTCTGTGCTTTTGCCATGTTTTCCATGGCACGCGTGCAGCTCCATCCATGACTGGCGTCGGGAACTTTCTTCCCGTATCTCAGTACGGCCCGTTCTGGGTACGTGTACTGGTCCGTGTACGGATCATGGAATCATCTGTGCTTTTGCCCTGTTTTCCATGGCACGCGTGCAGCTCCGTCCACGATGGGTGTCAGGAACTTTATTCCCATGTCCCGGTACGGCCCGTTATGGGTACGTGTACTGGTCCGTGTACGGATCGTGGAATCGTCTGTGCTTTTGCCATGTTTTCCATGGCACGCGTGCAGCATCGTCCACGACGGGCGTCGGGAACTTTTTTCCCGTGTCCCCGTATGGCCCGTTCTGGGTACGTGTACTGGTCCGTGTAAGGATCGTGGAATCGTCTGTGCTTTTGCCATGTTTTCCATGGCACGCATGCAGCTCTGTCCACGACAGGCGTCGGGAACTTTTTTTCCCGTGTCCTCGTATGGCCCGTTCTGGGTACGTGTACTGGTCCGTGTACGGATCATGGAATCGTATGTGCTTTTGCCCTGTTTTCCATGGCACTCGTGTAGTTCCGTCCACGACGAGCGTCGGGAACTTTTTTCCCGTGTCCCCGTACGGCCCGTTCTGGGTACATGTACTGGTCCGTGTACGGATCGTGGAATCGTCTGTGCTTTTGCCCTGTTTTCCATGGCACGCGTGCAGCATCGTCCACGACGGGTGTCGGGAACTTTTTTTCCCGTGTCCCCATACGGCCCGTTCTGGGTACGTGTACTGGTCCGTGTACGGATCATGGAATCATCTGTGCTTTTGCCCTCTTTTCCATGGCACGGGTGCAGCTCCGTCCACGACGAGCGTCGGGAACTTTTTTCCTGTGTCCCCGTACGGCCCGTTCTGGGTACGTGTACTGGTCCGTGTACGGATCGTGGAATCGTCTGTGCTTTTGCCATGTTTTCCATGGCACGCATGCAGCTCTGTCCACGACAGTCGTCGGGAACTTTTTTTCCCGTGTCCTCGTAGGGCCCGTTCTGGGTACGTGTACTGGTCCGTGTACGGATCATGGAATCATATGTGCTTTTGCCCTGTTTTCCATGGCATGGGTGCGGCTCCGTCCACGACGGGCGTCGGGAACTTTTTTTCCCGTGTCCCCATAGGGCCCGTTCTGGGTACGTGTACTGGTCCGTGTACGGATCATGGAATCGTCTGTGCTTTTGCCATGTTTTCCATGGCACGCGTGCAGCTCCGTCCACGACTGGCGTCGGGAACTTTTTTTCCCGTGTCCCCGTACGGCCCGTTCTGGGTACGTGTACTGGTCCGTGTACGGATGATGGAATCGTCTGTGCTTTTGCCCTGTTTTCCATGGCACGCGTGTAGCTCCGTCCACGATGGGTGTCGGGAACTTTATTCTCGTGTCCCGGTACGGCCCGTTATGGGTACGTGTACTGGTCCCTGTACGGATCGTGGAATTGTCTGTGCTTTTGCCATGTTTTCCATGGCGCGCGTGCAGCTCCGTCCACGACGGGCGTCGAGAACTTTTTTTGCCGTGTCCCCATACGGCCCGTTCTGGGTACATGTACTATTCCGTGTACGGATCATGGAATCATCTATGCTTTTGCCCTGTTTTCTATGGCACGCGTGCAGCTCCGTCCATGACGGGCATCGGGAACATTTTTTACCGTGTCCCCGTACGGCCTATTCTGGGTACGTGTACTAGTCCATGTACGGATCATGGAATCGTCTGTGCTTTTGCCCTGTTTTCCATGGCACGCGTGTAGTTCCGTCCACGACGAGCGTCGGGAACTTTTTTCCCGTGTCCCCGTACGGCCCGTTCTGGGTACATGTACTGGTCCGTGTACGGATCATGGAATCGTCTGTGCTTTTGTCCTGTTTTCCATGGCACGCGTGCAGCATCGTCCACGACGGGGTGTCGGGAACTTTTTTTTCCGTGTCCCCATACGGCCCGTTCTGGGCACGTGTACTGGTCCGTGTACGGATCATGGAATCATCTGTGCTTTTGCCATGTTTTCCATGGCACGGGTGTAGCTCCGTCCACGACGAGCGTCGGGAACTTTTTTCCCGTGTCCCCGTACGGCCCGTTCTGGGTACGTGTACTGGTCCGTGTACGGATTGTGGAATCGTCTGTGCTTTTGCCATGTTTTCCATGGCACGCATGCAGCTCTGTCCACGACGGGCGTCGGGAACTTTTTTTTGCCGTGTCCTCGTAGGGCCCGTTCTGGGTACGTGTACTGGCCGTGTACGGATCGTGGAATCATATGTGCTTTTGCCCTGTTTTCCATGGCACGGGTGCGGCTCCGTCCATGACGGGCGTCGGGAACTTTTTTTCCCGTGTCCCCGTAGGGCCCGTTCTGGGTACGTGTACTGGTCCGTGTATGGCTCGTGGAACCGTCTGTGCTTTTGCCATGTTTTCCATGGCACGCGTGCAGCTCCGTCCACGACGGGCGTCGAGAACTTTTTTCCCGTGTGCCCGTAGGGCCTATTCTAGGTACGTGTACTGGCCGTGTACGGATCGTGTAATCGTCTGTGCTTTTGCCATGTTTTCCATGGCACGCATGCAGCTCTGTCCACGACAGGCGTCGGGAACTTTTTTTCCCGTGTCCTCGTATGGCCCGTTCTGGGTACGTGTACTGGTCCATGTACGGATCATGGAATCGTATGTGCTTTTGCCCTGTTTTCCATGGCACGCGTGTAGTTCCATCCACGACGAGCGTCGGGAACTTTTTTCCCGTGTCCCCGTACGGCCCGTTCTGGGTACATGTACTGGTCCGTGTACGGATCATGGAATCGTCTGTGCTTTTGCCCTGTTTTCCATGGCACGCGTGCAGCATCGTCCACGACGGGTGTCGGGAACTTTTTTTCCTGTGTCCCCATACGGCCCGTTCTGGGTACGTGTAGTGGTTCGTGTACGGATCATGGAATCATCTGTGCTTTTGCCCTCTTTTCCATGGCACGGGTGCAGCTCCGTCCACGACGAGCGTCGGGAACTTTTTTCCCGTGTCCCCGTACGGCCCGTTCTGGGTACGTGTACTGGTCCGTGTACGGATCGTGGAATCGTCTGTGCTTTTGCCATGTTTTCCATGGCACGCATGCAGCTCTGTCCACGACAGGCGTCGGGAACTTTTTTTCCCGTGTCCTCGTAGGGCCCGTTCTGGATACGTGTACTGGTCCGTGTACGGATCATGGAATCATATGTGCTTTTGCCCTGTTTTCCATGGCACGGGTGCGGCTCCGTCCACGACGGGCGTCGGGAACTTTTTTTCCCGTGTCCCCATAGGGCCCGTTCTGGGTACGTGTACTGGTCCGTGTACGGATCATGGAATCGTCTGTGCTTTTGCCATGTTTTCCATGGCACGCGTGCAGCTCCGTCCACGACTGGCGTCGGGAACTTTTTTTCCCGTGTCCCCGTACGGCCCGTTCTGGGTACGTGTACTGGTCCGTGTACGGATCATGGAATCGTCTGTGGTTTTGCCATGTTTTCCATGGCACGCATGCAGCTCTGTCCACGACGGGCGTCGGGAACTCTTTTTCCCGTGTCCCCGTAGGGCCCGTTCTGGGTACGTGTACTGGCCGTGTACGGATCGTGGAATCATATGTGCTTTTGCCCTGTTTTCCATGGCACGGGTGCGGCTCCGTCCATGACGGGCGTCGGGAACTTTTTTTCCCGTGTCCCCGTAGGGCCCGTTCTTGGTACGTGTACTGGTCCGTGTATGGCTCGTGGAACCGTCTGTGCTTTTGCCATGTTTTCCATGGCACGCTTGCAGCTCCGTCCACGACGGGCGTCGAGAACTTTTTTTCCCGTGTGCCCGTAGGGCCTATTCTAGGTACGTGTACTGGCCGTGTACGGATCGTGTAATCGTTTGTGCTTTTGCCATGTTTTCCATGGCACGCATGCAGCTCTGTCCACGACAGGCGTCGGGAACTTTTTTCCCGTGTCCTCGTATGGCCCGTTCTGGGTACGTGTACTGGTCCGTGTACGGATCATGGAATCGTATGTGCTTTTGCCCTGTTTTCCATGGCACGCGTGTAGTTCCGTCCACGACGAGCGTCGGGAACTTTTTTCCCGTGTCCCCGTACGGCCCGTTCTGGTTACATGTACTGGTCTGTGTACGGATCATGGAATCGTCTGTGCTTTTGCCCTGTTTTCCATGGCACGCGTGCAGCATCGTCCACGACGGGTGTCGGGAACTTTTTTTCCCGTGTCCCCATACGGCCCGTTCTGGGTACGTGCACTGGTTCGTGTACGGATCATGGAATCATCTGTGCTTTTGCCCTCTTTTCCATGGCACGGGTGCAGCTCCGTCCACGACGAGCGTCGGGAACTTTTTTCCCGTGTCCCCGTACGGCCCGTTCTGGGTACGTGTACTGGTCCGTGTACGGATCCTGGAATCGTCTGTGCTTTTGCCATGTTTTCCATGGCACGCATGCAGCTCTGTCCACGACAGGCGTCGGGAACTTTTTTTCCCGTGTCCTCGTAGGGCCCGTTCTGGGTACGTGTACTGGTCCGTGTACGGATCATGGAATCATATGTGCTTTTGCCCTGTTTTCCATGGCACGGGTGCGGCTCCGTCCACGACGGGCGTCGGGAACTTTTTTTCCCGTGTCGCCATAGGGCCCGTTCTGGGTACGTGTACTGGTCCGTGTACGGATCATGGAATCGTCTGTGCTTTTGCCATGTTTTCCATGGCACGCGTGCAGCTCCGTCCACGACTGGCGTCGGGAACTTTTTTTCCCGTGTCCCCGTACGGCCCGTTCTGGGTACGTGTACTGGTCCGTGTACGGATCATGGAATCGTCTGTGCTTTTGCCCTGTTTTCCATGGCACGCGTGCAGCTCCGTCCACGATGGGTGTCGGGAACTTTATTCTCGTGTCCCGGTACGGCCCGTTATGGGTACGTGTACTGGTCCCTGTACGGATCGTGGAATTGTCTGTGCTTTTGCCATGTTTTCCATGGCGCGCGTGCAGCTCCGTCCACGACGGGCGTCGAGAACTTTTTTTGCCGTGTCCCCATACGGCCCGTTCTGGGTACATGTACTAGTCCATGTACGGATCATGGAATCATCTATGCTTTTGCCCTGTTTTCCATGGCACGCGTGCAGCTCCGTCCATGACGGGCATCGGGAACATTTTTTACCGTGTCCCCTTACGGCCTATTCAGGGTACGTGTACTAGTCCATGTACGGATCATGGAATCGTCTATGCTTTTGCCCTGTTTTCCATGGCACGCGTGTAGTTCCGTCCACGACGAGCGTCGGGAACTTTTTTCCCGTGTCCCCGTACGGCCCGTTCTGGGTACATGTACTGGTCCGTGTACGGATCATGGAATCGTCTGTGCTTTTGTCCTGTTTTCCATGGCACGCGTGCAGCATCGTCCACGACGGGGTGTCGGGAACTTTTTTTTCCGTGTCCCCATACGGCCCGTTCTGGGCACGTGTACTGGTCCGTGTACGGATCATGGAATCATCTGTGCTTTTGCCCTGTTTTCCATGGCACGGGTGTAGCTCCGTCCACGACGAGCGTCGGGAACTTTTTTCCCGTGTCCCCGTACGGCCCGTTCTGGGTACGTGTACTGGTCCGTGTACGGATCGTGGAATCGTCTGTGCTTTTGCCATGTTTTCCATGGCACGCGTGCAGCTCTGTCCACGACGGGCGTCGGGAACTTTTTTTCCCGTGTCCTCGTAGGGCCCGTTCTGGGTACGTGTACTGGCCGTGTACGGATCGTGGAATCATATGTGCTTTTGCCCTGTTTTCCATGGCACGGGTGCGGCTCCGTCCATGACGGGCGTCGGGAACTTTTTTTCCCGTGTCCCCGTAGGGCCCGTTCTGGGTACGTGTACTGGTCCGTGTATGGCTCGTGGAACCGTCTGTGCTTTTGCCATGTTTTCCATGGCACGCGTGCAGCTCCGTCCACGACGGGCGTCGAGAACTTTTTTTTCCCGTGTGCCCGTAGGGCCTATTCTAGGTACGTGTACTGCCCGTGTACGGATCGTGTAATCGTCTGTGCTTTTGCCATGTTTTCCATGGCACGCGTGCAGGTCCGTCCACGGCGGGCGTCGAGAACTTTTTTTCCCGTGTCCCCGTACGGCCCGTTCTGGGTAAGTGTACTGGTCCATGTACGGATCGTGGAACCGTCTGTGCTTTTGCCCTGTTTGCGATGGCACGCGTGCAGCTCCGTCCATGACGGGCGTCGGGAACTTTTTTCCCGTGTCCCCGTACGGCCCGTTCTGGGTACGTGTACTGGTCCGTGTACGGATCATGGAATCATCTGTGCTTTTGCCCTGTTTTCCATGGCACGCGTGCAGCTCCGTCCACAACGGGCGTCGGGAATTTTTTTTCCGTGTCCCTGTACGGCCTATTCTGGGTACGTGTACTAGTCCGTGTATGGGTCGTGAAATCGTTTATGCTTTTGCTCTGTTTTCCATGGCACGCGTGCAGCTCTGTCCACGACGGGCGTCGGGAACTTTTTTTCCCGTGTCCCCGTACGGCCCGTTCTGGGTATGTGTACTAGTCCGTGTACGGATCATGGAATCGTCTGTGCTTTTGCCATGTTTTCCGTGGCACGCGTGCAACTCTGTCCACGACGGGCGTCGGGAACTTTTTTTCCCGTGTCCCCGTACGGCCAGTTCTGGGTACGTGTACTGGTCCGTGGACGGATCATGGAATCGTCTATGCTTTTGCCCTGTTTTCCATGGCACGCTTGCAGCTCCGTCCATGACGGGCATCGGGAACATTTTTTCCCGTGTCCCCGTAGGGCCTGTTCTGGGTACGTGTACTGGTCCATGTATGGATCATGGAATCGTCTGTGCTTTTGCCCTGTTTTCCATGGCACGCGTGTAGTTCCGTCCACGACGAGCGTCGGGAACTTTTTTCCCGTGTCCCCGTACGGCCCGTTCTGGGTACATGTACTGGTCCGTGTACGGATCGTGGAATCGTCTATGCTTTTGCCCTGTTTTCCATGGCACGCGTGCAGCATCGTCCACGACAGGTGTCGGGAACTTTTTTTTCCCGTGTCCCCGTATGGCCCGTTCTGGGTACGTGTACTGGTCCGTGTACGGATCATGGAATCATCTGTGCTTTTGCCCTGTTTTCCATGGCACGGGTGCAGCTCAGTCCACAACGAGCGTCGGGAACTTTTTTCCCTTATCCCCGTACGGCCCGTTCTGGGTACGTGTACTGGTCCGTGTACGGATCGTGGAATCGTCTGTGCTTTTGCCCTGTTTTCCATGGCACGCGTGCAGCTCCGTCCACGACGGGCATCGGGAAATTTTTTTCCCGTGTCCCCATACGCCCAGTTCTGGGTACGTGTACTGGTCCGTGTACAGATCATGGAATCGTCTGTGCTTTTGCCATGTTTTCCATGGCACACGTGCAGCTCTGTCCACGACTGGCGTCGGGAACTTTTTTCCCGTGTCCCCGTACGGCCCGTTCTGGGTATGTGTACTAGTCCGTGTACGGATCATGGAATCGTCTGTGCTTTTGCCATGTTTTCCGTGGCACGCGTGCAACTCTGTCCACGACGGGCGTCGGGAACTTTTTTTCCCGTGTCCCCGTACGGCCAGTTCTGGGTACGTGTACTGGTCCGTGGACGGATCATGGAATCGTCTATGCTTTTGCCCTGTTTTCCATGGCACGCTTGCAGCTCCGTCCATGACGGGCATCGGGAACATTTTTTCCCGTGTCCCCGTAGGGCCTGTTCTGGGTACGTGTACTGGTCCATGTATGGATCATGGAATCGTCTGTGCTTTTGCCCTGTTTTCCATGGCACGCGTGTAGTTCCGTCCACGACGAGCGTCGGGAACTTTTTTCCCGTGTCCCCGTACGGCCCGTTCTGGGTACATGTACTGGTCCGTGTACGGATCGTGGAATCGTCTATGCTTTTGCCCTGTTTTCCATGGCACGCGTGCAGCATCGTCCACGACAGGTGTCGGGAACTTTTTTTTCCCGTGTCCCCGTATGGCCCGTTCTGGGTACGTGTACAGGTCCGTGTACGGATCATGGAATCATCTGTGCTTTTGCCCTGTTTTCCATGGCACGGGTGCAGCTCAGTCCACAACGAGCGTCGGGAACTTTTTTCCCTTATCCCCGTACGGCCCGTTCTGGGTACGTGTACTGGTCCGTGTACGGATCGTGGAATCGTCTGTGCTTTTGCCCTGTTTTCCATGGCACGCGTGCAGCTCCGTCCACGACGGGCGTCGGGAAATTTTTTTCCCGTGTCCCCATACGCCCAGTTCTGGGTACGTGTACTGGTCCGTGTACAGATCATGGAATCGTCTGTGCTTTTGCCATGTTTTCCATGGCACACGTGCAGCTCTGTCCACGACTGGCGTCGGGAACTTTTTTCCCGTGTCCCCGTACGGCCCGTTCTGGGTACGTGTACTGGTCCGTGTACGGATCATGGAATCGTCTGTGCTTTTTCCCTGTTTTCCATGGCACGCATGCAGCTCCGTCCACGATGGGTGTCGGGAACTTTATTCCCGTGTCCCGGTACGGCCCGTTCTGGGTATGTGTACTGGTCCGTGTACGGATCGTGGAATCGTCTGTGCTTTTGCCATGTTTTCCATGGCACGCATGCAGCTCTGTCCATGACAGGCGTTGGGAACTTTTTTTCCCGTGTCCCCATACGGCCCATTCTGGGTACGTGTACTGGTCCGTGTACGGATCATGGAATCGTCTGTGCTTTTGCCCTGTTTTCCATGGCACGCGTGCAGCTCCGTCCATGACGGGCATCGGGAACATTTTTTACCGTGTCCCCGTACGGCCTGTTCTGGGTACGTGTACTGGTCCATGTACGGATCATGGAATCGTCTGTGCTTTTGCCCTGTTTTCCATGGCACGCGTGCAGCATCGTCCACGACGGGCGTCGGGAACTTTTTTCCCGTGTCCCCGTACGGCCCGTTCTGGGTACGTGTACTGGTCCGTGTAAGGATCGTGGAATCGTCTGTGCTTTTGCCATGTTTTCCATGGCACGCATGCAGCTCTGTCCACGACAGGCGTCGGGAACTTTTTTTCCCGTGTCCTCATATGGCCCGTTCTGGGTACGCGTACTGGTCCGTGTACGGATCATGGAATCGTATGTGCTTTTGCCCTGTTTTCCATTGCACGGGTGCGGCTCCGTCCACGACGGGCGTCGGGAACTTTTTTTCCCGAGTCCCCATAGGGCCCGTTCTGGGTACGTGTACTGGTCCGTGTACGGCTCGTGGAATTGTCTATGCTTTTGCCATGTTTTCCATGGCACGCGTGCAGCTCCGTCCACGACGGGCGTCGGGAACTTTTTTTCCCGTGTCCCCGTAGGGCCTGTTCTAGGTACGTGTACTGGTCCGTGTACGGATCGTGTAATCGTCTGTGCTTTTGCCAATTTTTCCATGGCACACGTGCAGGTCCGTCCACGACGGGCGTCGAGAACTTTTTTTCCTGTGTCCCCGTACGGCCCGTTCTGGGTAAGTGTACTGGTCCGTGTACGGATCGTGGAACCGTCTGTGCTTTTGCCCTGTTTGCCACGGCACGCGTGCAGCTCCGTCCATGACGGGCGTCGGGAACTTTTTTCCCGTGTCCCCGTACGGCCCGTTCTGGGTACGTGTACTGGTCCGTGTACGGATCATGGAATCATCTGTGCTTTTGCCCTGTTTTCCATGGCACGCGTGCAGCTCCGTCGACGACGGGCGTCGGGAATTTTTTTTCCGTGTCCCCGTACGGCCTGTTCTGGGTACGTGTACTAGTCCATGTATGGGTCGTGAAATCGTCTATGCTTTTGCTCTGTTTTCCATGGCACGCGTGCAGCTCTGTCCACGACGGGCGTCGGGAACTTTTTTTCCCGTGTCCCTGTACGGCTCGTTCTGGGTATGTGTACTAGTCCGTGTACGGATCACGGAATCGTCTGTGCTTTTGCCATGTTTTCCGTGGCACGCGTGCAGCTCCGTCCACGACGGGCGTCGGGAACTTTTTTTGCCGTGTCCCCGTACGGCCAGTTCTGGGTATGTTTACTAGTCCGAAAACGGATCATGGATTTGTCTGTGCTTTTTCCCTGTTTTCCATGGCATGCGTGCATCTCCGTCCACGACGGGCGTCGGGAACTTTTTTTCCCGTGTCCCCGTACGGCCCGTTCTGGGTACGTGTACTGGTCCGTGGACGGATCATGGAATCGTCTATGCTTTTGCCTTGTTTTCCATGGAATGCGTGCAGCTCCGTCCATGACGGGCATCGGGAACATTTTTCCCGTGTCCCCGTATGGCCTGTTCTAGGTACGTGTACTGGTACATGTACGGATCATGGAATCGTCTGTGCTTTTGCCCTGTTTTCCATGGCACGCGTGTAGTTCCGTCCACGACGAGCGTTGGGATCTTTTTTCCCGTGTCCCCGTACGGCCCGTTCTGGGTACATGTACTGGTCCGTGTACGGATCGTGGAATCGTCTATGCTTTTGCCATGTTTTCCATGGCACGCGTGCAGCATCGTCCATGACAGGTGTCGGGAAATTTTTTTCCCGTGTCCCCGTACGGCCCATTCTGGGTACGTGTACTGGTCCGTGTACGGATCATGGAATCATCTGTGCTTTTGCCCTGTTTTCCATGGAACGGGTGCAGCTCCGTCCACAACGAGCGTCGGGAACTTTTTTCCCGTATCCCCGTACGGCCCGTTCTGGGTACGTGTACTGGTCCGTGTACGGATCGTGGAATCGTCTGTGCTTTTGCCCTGTTTTCCATGGCACGCGTGCAGCTCCGTCCACGACGGGCGTCGGGAACTTTTTTTCCCGTGTCCCCATACGCCCAGTTCTGGGTAGGTGTACTGGTCCTTGTACAGATCATGGAATCGTCTGTGCTTTTGCCATGTTTTCCATGGCACGCATGCAGCTCTGTCCACGACTGGCGTCGGGAACTTTTTTCCCATGTCCCCGTACGGCCCGTTCTGGGTACGTGTACTGGTCCGTGTACGGATCATGGAATCGTCTGTGCTTTTGCCCTGTTTTCCATGGCACGCATGCAGCTCCGTCCACCATGGGTGTCGGGAACTTTATTCCCGTGTCCCGGTACGGCCCGTTCTGGGTACGTGTACTGGTCCGTGTACGGATCGTGGAATCGTCTGTGCTTTTGCCAAGTTTTCCATTGCGCGCGTGCAGCTCCGTCCACGACGGGCGTCGGGAACTTTTTTTCCCGTGTCCCCACACGGCCCATTCTGGGTACGTGTACTGGTCCGTGTATGGATCATGGAATCGTCTGTGCTTTTGCCCTGTTTTCCATGGCATGCGTGCAGCTCCGTCCATGACGGGCATCGGGAACATTTTTTACCGTGTCCCCGTACGGCCTGTTCTGGGTACCTGTACTGGTCCATGTACGGATCATGGAATCGTCTGTGCTTTTGCCCTGTTTTCCATGGCACGCGTGCAGCATCGTCCACGATGGGTGTCGGGAACTTTTTTTCCCGTGTCCCCGTACGGCCCGTTCTGGGTACGTGTACTGGTCCGTGTACGGATCATGGAATCATCTGTGCTTTTGCCCTGTTTTCCATGGCACAGGTGCAGCTCCGTCCACGACGAGCGTCGGGAACTTTTTTCCCGTGTCCCCGTACAGCCCGTTCTGGGTGCATGTACTGGTCCGTGTACGGATCGTGGAATCGTCTGTGCTTTTGCCATGTTTTCCATGGCACGCATGCAGCTCTGTCCACGACAGGCGTCGGGAACTTTTTGTCCCGTGTCCTCGTAGGGCCCGTTCTGGGTACGTGTACTGGTCCGTGTACGGATCATGGAATCATATGTGCTTTTGCCCTGTTTTCCATGGCACGGGTGCGGCTCCGTCCAGGACGGGCGTCGGGAACTTTTTTTCCCGCGTCCCCGTAGGGCCCGTTCTGGGTACGTGTACTGGTCCGTGTACGGCTCGTGGAATCGTCTATGCTTTTGCCATGTTTTCCATGGCACGCGTGCAGCTCCGTCCACGACGGGCATCGGGAACTTTTTCTCCCGTGTCCCCGTAGGGCCTGTTCTAGGTACGTGTACTGGTTCGTGTACGGATCGTGTAATCGTCTGTGCTTTTGCCATTTTTCCATGGCACGCGTACAGGTCCGTCCACGACGGGCGTCGAGAACTTTTTTTCCCGTGTCCCCGTACGGCCCGTTCTGGGTACGTGTACTGGTCCGTGTACGGATCGTGGAACCGTCTGTGCTTTTGCCCTGTTTTCCATGGCACGCGTGCAGCTCCGTCCATGACGGGCGTCGGGAACTTTTTTCCCGTGTCCCCGTACGGCCCGTTCTGGGTACGTGTACTGGTCCGTGTACGGATCATGGAATCATCTGTGCTTTTGCCCTGTTTTCCAGGGCACGCGTGCAGCTCCGTCCACGACGGGCGTCGGGAATTTTTTTCCGTGTCCCCATACGGCCTGTTCTGGGTACGTGTACTGGTCCGTGTACGGGTCGTGAAATCGTCTATGCTTTTGCTCTGTTTTCCATGGCGCGCGTGCAGCTCTGTCCATGACGGGCGTCGGGAAATTTTTTTCCCATGTCCCCGTACGGCCCGTTCTGGGTATGTGTACTAGTCCATGTACGGATCATGGAATCGTCTGTGCTTTTGCCATGTTTTCCATGGCACTCGTGCAGCTCCGTCCACGACGGGCGTCGGGAACTTTTTTTTCCGTGTCCCCGTACGGCCGGTTCTGGGTATGTGTACTCGTCCGTGTACGGATCATGGAATTGTCTGTGCTTTTGCCCTGTTTTCCATGGCATGCGTGCAGCTCCGTCCACGACGGGCGTCGGGAACTTTTTTTCCCGTGTCCCCGTACGGCCCGTTCTGGGTACGTGTACTGGTCCGTGGACGGATCATGGAATCGTCTATGCTTTTGCCCTGTTTTCCATGGCACGCGTGCAGCTCCGTCCATGATGGGCATCGGGAACATTTTTTCCCGTGTCCCCGTACGGCCTGTTCTGGGTACGTGTAGTGGTCCATGTACGGATCATGGAATCGTCTGTGCTTTTGCCCTGTTTTCTATGGCACGCGTGTAGTTCCGTCCACGACGAGCGTCGGGAACTTTTTTCCCGTGTCCCCGTACGGCCCGTTCTGGGTACATGTACTGGTCCGTGTACGGATCGTGGAATCGTCTGTGCTTTTGCCCTGTTTTCCATGGCACGCGTGCAGCATCATCCACGACGGGTGTCCGGAACTTTTTTTCCCGTGTCCCCGTACGGCCCGTTCTGGGTACGTGTACTGGTCCGTGTACGAATCATGGAATCATCTGTGCTTTTGCCCTGTTTTCCATGGCACGGGTGCAGCTCCGTACACGACAAGCGTCGGGAACTTTTTTCCAGTGTCCCCGTACGGCCCGTTCTGGGTACGTGTACTGGTCCGTGGACGGATCATGGAATCGTCTATGCTTCTGCCCTGTTTTCCATGGCACGCGTGCAGCTCCGTCCATGACGGGCATCGGGAACATTTTTTCCCGTGTCCCCGTACGGCCTGTTCTGGGTACGTGTACTGGTCCATGTACGGATCATGGAATCGTCTGTGCTTTTGCCCTGTTTTCTATGGCACGCGTGTAGTTCCGTCCACGACGAGCGTCGGGAACTTTTTTCCCGTGTCCCCGTACGGCCCGTTCTGGGTACATGTACTGGTCCGTGTACGGATCGTGGAATCGTCTGTGCTTTTGCCCTGTTTTCCATGGCACGCGTGCAGCATCATCCACGACGGGTGTCGGGAACTTTTTTTCCTGTGTCCCCGTACGGCCCGTTCTGGGTACGTGTACTGGTCCGTGTACGGATCATGGAATCATCTGTGCTTTTGCCCTATTTTCCATGGCACGGGTGCAGCTCCGTACACGACAAGCGTCGGGAACTTTTTTCCCGTGTCCCCGTACGGCCCGTTCTAGGTACGTGTACTGGTCCGTGTACGGATCATGGAATCGTCTATGCTTTTGCCATGTTTTCCATGGCACGCATGAATCTCTGTCCACGACAGGCGTCGGGAACTTTTTTTCCCATGTCCTCGTACGGCCCGTTCTGGGTACGTGTACTGGTCCGTGTATGGATCATGGAATCATATGTGCTTTTGCCCTGTTTTCCATGGCAAGGGTGCGGCTCCGTCCACGACGGGCGTCGAGAACTTTTTTTCCCGTGTCCCCGTAGGGCCCGTTCTGGGTACGTGTACTGGTCCGTGTACGGCTCGTGGAATCGTCTATGCTTTTGCCATGTTTTCCATGGCACGCGTGCAGCTCCGTCCACGACGGGCGTTGGGAACTTTTTTTCCCGTGTCCCCGTAGGGCCTTTTCTAGGTACGTGTACTGGTCCGTGTACGGATCGTGTAATCGTCTGTTCTTTTGCCATGTTTTCCATGGCACGCGTGCAGGTCCGTCCACGACGGGCGTCGAGAACTTTTTTTCCCGTGTCCCCGTACGGCCCATTCTGGGTACATGTACTGGTCCGTGTACGGATCGTGGAACCGTCTGTGCTTTTGCCCTGTTTTCCATGGCACGCGTGCAGCTCCATCCACGACGGGCGTCGGGAACTTTTATCCCGTGTCCCCGTACGGCCCGTTCTGGGTACGTGTACTGGTCTGTGTACGGATCATGGAATCATCTGTGCTTTTGCCCTGTTTTCCATGGCACGCGTGCAGCTCCGTCCACGACGGGCGTCAGGAATTTTTTTCCGTGTCCCCGTACGGCCTCTTCTGGGTACGTGTACTGGTCCGTGTATGGGTCGTGAAATCGTCTATGCTTTTGCTCTGTTTTCCATGGCACGCGTGCAGCTCCCCCCACGACGGGCGTCGGGAACTTTTTTCCCGTGTCCCTGTACGGCCCGTTCTGGGTACTTGTACTGGTCCGTGGACAGATCATGGAATCGTCTATGCTTTTGCCCTGTTTTCCATGCCACGCGTGCAGCTCCGTCCACGACGGGCGTCGGGAACTTTTTTCCCGTGTCCCCGTACGGCCCTTCTGGGTATGTGTACTAGTCCGTGTACGGATCATGGAATCGTCTGTGCTTTTGCCCTGTTTTCCATGGCACGAGTGCGGCTCCGTCCACGACGGGCGTCTGGAACTTTTTTTCCCGCGTCCCCGTAGGGCCCATTCTGGGTACGTGTACTGGTCCGTGTACGGCACGTGGAATCGTCTATGCTTTTGCCATGTTTTCCATGGCACGCGTGCAGCTCCGTCCACGACGGGCATCGGGAACTTTTTTTTCCCGTGTCCCCGTAGGGCCTATTCTAGGTACGTGTACTGGTCCGTGTACGGATTGTGTAATCGTCTGTGCTTTTGCCATGTTTTCCACGGCACGCGTGCAGGTCCGTCCACGACGGTCGTCGAGAACTTTTTTTCCTGTGTCCCCGTGCGGCCCGTTCTGTGTACGTGTACTGGTCCATTTACGGATCGTGGAACCGTCTGTGCTTTTGCCCTGTTTTCCATGGCACGCGTGCAGCTCCGTCCATGACGAGCGTCGGGAACTTTTTTCCCGTGTCCCCATACGGCCCGTTCTGGGTACGTGTACTGGTCCGTGTACGTATCATGGAATCATCTGTGCTTTTGCCCTGTTTTCCAGGGCACGCGTGCAGCTCCGTCCACGACGGGCGTCGGGAATTTTTTTCCGTGCCCCGTACGGCCTGTTCTGGGTACGTGTACTGGTCTGTGTACGGGTCGTGAAATCGTCTATGCTTTTGCTCTGTTTTCCATGGCACGCGTGCAGCTCTGTCCATGACGGGCGTCGGGAAATTTTTTTCCCATGTCCCCGTACGGCCCGTTCTGGGTATGTGTACTAGTCCATGTACGGATCATGGAATCGTCTGTGCTTTTGCCATGTTTTCCATGGCACGCGTGCAGCTCCGTCCACGACGGGCGTCGGGAACTTTTTTTCCCGTGTCCCCGTACGACCGGTTCTGGGTATGTGTACTAGTCCGTGTACGGATCATGGAATTGTCTGTGCTTTTGCCCTGTTTTCCATGGCATGCGTGCAGCTCCGTCCACGACGGGCGTCGGGAACTTTTTTTCCCGTGTCCCCGTACGGCCCGTTCTGGGTACGTGTACTGGTCCGTGGACGGATCATGGAATCGTCTATGCTTTTGCCCTGTTTTCCATGGCATGCGTGCAGCTCCGCCCATGACGGGCATCGGGAACATTTTTTCCCGTGTCCCCGTACGGCCTGTTCTGGGTACGTGTACTGGTCCATGTACGGATCATGGAATCGTCTGTGCTTTTGCCCTATTTTCTATGGCACGCGTGTAGTTCCGTCCAGGACGAGCGTCGGGAACTTTTTTCCCGTGTCCCCGTACGGCCCGTTCTGGGTACATGTACTGGTCCGTGTACGGATCATGGAATCATCTATGCTTTTGCCCTGTTTTCCATGGCACGCGTGCAGCATCATCCACAACGGGTGTCGGGAACTTTTTTTCCCGTGTCCCCGTACGGCCCGTTCTGGGTACGTGTACTGGTCCGTGTACGGATCATGGAATCATCTGTGCTTTTGCCCTGTTTTCCATGGCACGGGTGCAGCTCCGTACACGACAAGCGTCGGGAACTTTTTTCCCGTGTCCCCGTACGGCCCGTTCTGGGTACGTGTACTGGTCCGTGTACGGATCGTTGAATCGTCTGTGCTTTTGCCATGTTTTCCATGGCACGCATGCAGCTCTGTCCACGACAGGCGTCGGGAACTTTTTTTCCCGTGTCCTCGTACAGCCCGTTCTGGGTACGTGTACTGGTCCGTGTACGGATCATGGAATCATATGTGCTTTTGCCCTGTTTTCCATGGCAAGGGTGCGGCTCCGTCCACGACGGGCGTCGGGAACTTTTTTTCCCGTGTCCCCGTAGAGCCCGTTCTAGATACGTGTACTGGTCCGTGTATGGCTCGTGGAATCGTCTACGCTTTTGCCATGTTTTCCATGGCACGCGTGCAGCTCCGTCCACGACGGGCGTCGGGAACTTTTTTTCCCGTGTCCCCATAGGGCCTTTTCTAGGTATGTGTACTGGTCCGTGTACGGATCGTGTAATCGTCTGTGCTTTTGCCATGTTTTCCATGGCACGCGTGCAGGTCCGTCCACGACGGGCGTCGAGAGTTTTTTTTCCCGTGTCCCCGTACGGCCCATTCTGGGTACGTGTACTGGTCCGTGTACGGATCGTGGAACTGTCTGTGCTTTTGCCCTGTTTTCCATGGCACGCGTGCAGCTCCGTCCACGACGGGCGTCGGGAACTTTTTCCCGTGTCCCCGTACGGCCCGTTCTGGGTACGTGTACTGGTCTGTGTACGGATCATGGAACTGTCTGTGCTTTTGCCCTGTTTTCCATGGCACGCGTGCAGCTCCGTCCACAACGGGCGTCAGGAATTTTTTTCCGTGTCCCCGTACGGCCTGTTCTGGGTACGTGTACTGGTCCGTGTATGGGTCGTGAAATCGTCTATGCTTTTGCTCTGTTTTCCATGGCACGCGTGCAGCTCCGTCCACGACGGGCGTCGGGAACTTTTTTCCTGTGTCCCTGTACGGCCCGTTCTGGGTACTTGTACTGGTCCGTGGATGGATCATGGAATCATCTATGCTTTTGCCCTGTTTTCCATGCCACGCGTGCAGCTCCGTCCACGACGGGCGTCGGGAACTTTTTTTCCCGTGTCCCCGTACGGCCCGTTCTGGGTATGTGTACTAGTCCGTGTACGGATCATGGAATCGTCTATGCTTTTGCCCCGTTTTCCATGGCACGCGTGCAGCTCCGTCCATGATGGGTGTCGGGAACTTAATTCCCGTGTCCCCGTATGGCCCGTTCTAGGTACGTGTACTGGTCCGTGTACGGATCGTGGAATCATCTATGCTTTTGCCCTGTTTTCCATGGCACGCGTGTAGCTCCGTCCTCGACGGGCGTCGGGAAATTTTTTTCCTGTGTCCCCGTACGGCCCGTTCTGGGTACGTGTACTGGTCCGTGTACGGATCGTGGAATCGCCTGTGCTTTTGCCATGTTTTCCCTAGCATGCGCGCAGCACCGTCCATGACGGGCGTCGGGAAATTTTTTCCCGTGTGCCCGTACGGCCCGTTCTATGTACGTGTACTGGTCCGTGTACGGATCGTGGAATCGTCTGTGCTTTTGCCCTGTTTTCCATGGCACCCGTGCAGCTCCGTCCACGACGGGCGTCGGGAACTTTTTTCCCGTGTCCCCATACGGCCCGTTCTGGGTACGTGTACTGGTCCATGTACGGATCATGGAATCGTCTGTGCTTTTGCCATGTTTTCCATGGCACGCGTGCAGCTCCGTCCACGACAGGCGTCGGGAACTTTTTTTCCCGTGTCCCTGTACGGCCCGTTCTGGGTACGTGTACTGGTCCGTGTACGGATCGTGGAATCATCTGTGCTTTTGCCCTGTTTTCCATGGCACGCGTGCAGCTACGTCCACGACGGGCGTCGGGAACATTGTTTCTCGTGTCCCCGTAGGGCCCGTTCTGGGTACGTGTACTGGTACGTGTACGGATCGTGGAATCATCTGTGCTTTTGCCCTGTGTTCCATGGCACGCGTGCAGCTCCATCCTCGACGGGCGTCGGGAACTTTTTTCCCGTGTCCCCGTACGGCCCTTTCTGGGTACGTGTACTGGTCCGTGTACGGATCGTGGAATCGCCTGTGCTTTTGCCATGTTTTCCATGGCACGCGTGCAGCACCGTCCATGACGGGCGTCGGGAACTTTTTTCCCGTGTCCCCGTACGCCCGTTCTGGGTACGTGTACTGGTCCATGTACGGATCCTAGAATCGTCTGTGCTTTTGCCCTGTTTTCCATGGCACGCGTCCAGCTCCGTCCACGACGGGCGTCGGGAACTTTTTTCCCGTGTCCCCATATGCCCAGTTCTGGGTATGTGTACTGGTCCGTGTATGGATCATGGAATCGTCTGTGCTTTTGCCATGTTTTCCATGGCACGTGTGCAGCTCCGTCCACGACGCGCGTCGGGAACTTTTTTCCTGTGTCCCCGTACGGCCCGTTCTGGCTACGTGTACTGGTTCGTGTACGGATCGTGGAATCGACTGTGCTTTTGCCCTGTTTTCCATGGCACGCGTGCAGCTCCATCCATGATGGGTGTCGGGAACTTTATTCCCGTGTCCCGGTATGGCCCGTTCTGGGTACGTGTACTGGTACGTGTACGGATCGTCGAATCGTCTGTGCTTTTGCCATGTTTTCCATGACGCGCGTGCAGCTCCGTCCACGACGGGCGTCGGGAACTTTTTTTCCCGTGTCCCCATACGGCCCGTTCTGGGTACGTGTACTGGTCCGTGTACGGATCATGGAATCGTCTGTGCTTTTGCCCTATTTTCCATGGCACGCGTGCAGCGCCGTCCATGACGGGCATCGGGAACGTTTTTTCCCGTGTCCCCGTACGGCCTGTTCTGGGTACGTGTACTGGTCCATGTACGGATCATGGAATCATCTATGCTTTTGCCCTGTTTTCCATGGCACTCGTGTAATTCCGTCCACGACGAGCGTCGGGAACTTTTTTCCCGTGTCCCCGTACGGCCCGTTCTGGGTACGTGTACTGGTCCCTGTACGGATCGTGGAATCGTCTGTGCTTTTTCCCTGTTTTCCATGGCACGCGTGCAGCTCCGTCCACGACGGGCGTCGGGAACTTTTTTTCCCGTGTCCCCGTACGGCCCGTTCTGGGTACGTGTACTGGTTCGTGTACGGATCATGGAATCGTCTGTGCTTTTGCCATGTTTTCCATGGCACGCGTGCAGCTCCGTCCACGACGGGCGTCGGGAACTTTTTTTCCCGTGTCCCCGTACGGCCTGTTCTGGGTATGTGTACTAGTCCGTGCACGGATCATGGAATCGTCTGTGCTTTTGCCCTGTTTTCCATGGCACGCGTGCAGCTCCGTCCACGATGGGTGTCGGGAACTTTATTCCCGTGTCCCCTTAGGGCCCATTCTGGGTACGAGTACTGGTCCGTGTACGGATCGTGGAATCATCTGTGCTTTTGCCCTATTTTCCATGGCACGCGTGCAGCTCCGTCCTTGACGGGCGTCTGGAACTTTTTTCCCGTGTCCCCGTACGGCCCGTTCTGGGTACGTGTACTGGTCTGTGTACAGATCGTGGAATCGCCCATGCTTTTGCCATGTTTTCCATGGCACGCGTGCAGCACCGTCCACGACGGGCGTCGGGAACTTTTTTTCCCGTGTCCCCGTACGGCCCGTTCTGGGTACGTGTAATGGTCCGTGTACGGATCGTGGAATCGCCCGTGCTTTTGCCTTGTTTTCCATGGCACGCGTGCAGCTCCGTCCATGACGGGCGTCGGGAACTTTTTTTCCCGTGTCCCCATATGGCCCGTTCTGGGTACGTGTACTAGTCCGTGTACGGATCATGGAATCGTCTGTGCTTTTGCCATGTTTTCCATGGCACGCGTGCAGCTCCGTCCACGACGGGCGTCGGGAACTTTTTTTCCCGTGTCCCCGTACGGCCTGTTCTGGGTATGTGTACTAGTCCGTGTACGGATCATGGAATCGTCTGTGCTTTTGCCCTGTTTTCCATGGCACGCGTGCAGCTCCGTCCACGATGGGCGTTGGGAACTTTTTTTCCCGTGTACACGAACGGGCCGTATGGGGACACGGGAAAAAAACTTCCCGACGCCCGTCGTGGACGGTGCTGCACGCGTGCCATGGAAAACATGGCAAAAGCACAGGCGATTCCACGATCCGTACACGGACCAGTACACATACCCAGAACGGGCCGTACGGGGACATGGGAAAAAATTTCCCGACGCCCGTCAAGGACGGAGCTGCACGCGTGCCATGGAAAATAGGGCAAAAGCACAGATGATTCCACGATCCGTACACGGACCAGTACTCGTACCCAGAATGGGCCCTAAGGGGACACGGGAATAAAGTTCCCGACACCCATCGTGGACGGAGCTGCACGCGTGCCATGGAAAACAGGGCAAAAGCACAGACGATTCCATGATCCGTGCACGGACTAGTACACATACCCAGAACAGGCCGTACGGGGACACGGGAAAAAAAGTTCCCGACGCCCGTCGTGGACGGAGCTGCACGCGTGCCATGGAAAACATGGCAAAAGCACAGACGATTCCATGATCCGTACACGGACTAGTACACGTACCCAGAACGGGCCATATGGGGACACGGGAAAAAAAGTTCCCGACGCCCGTCATGGACGGAGCTGCACGCGTGCCATGGAAAACAAGGCAAAAGCACGGGCGATTCCACGATCCGTACACGGACCATTACACGTACCCAGAACGGGCCGTACGGGGACACGGGAAAAAAAGTTCCCGACGCCCGTCGTGGACGGTGCTGCACGCGTGCCATGGAAAACATGGCAAAAGCATGGGCGATTCCACGATCTGTACACAGACCAGTACACGTACCCAGAACGGGCCGTACGGGGACACGGGAAAAAAGTTCCAGACGCCCGTCAAGGACGGAGCTGCACGCGTGCCATGGAAAATAGGGCAAAAGCACAGATGATTCCACGATCCGTACACGGACCAGTACTCGTACCCAGAATGGGCCCTAAGGGGACACGGGAATAAAGTTCCCGACACCCATCGTGGACGGAGCTGCACGCGTGCCATGGAAAACAGGGCAAAAGCACAGACGATTCCATGATCCGTGCACGGACTAGTACACATACCCAGAACAGGCCGTACGGGGACACGGGAAAAAAAGTTCCCGACGCCCGTCGTGGACGGAGCTGCACGCGTGCCATGGAAAACATGGCAAAAGCACAGACGATTCCATGATCCGTACACGAACCAGTACACGTACCCAGAACGGGCCGTACGGGGACACGGGAAAAAAAGTTCCCGACGCCCGTCGTGGACGGAGCTGCACGCGTGCCATGGAAAACAGGGAAAAAGCACAGACGATTCCACGATCCGTACAGGGACCAGTACACGTACCCAGAACGGGCCGTACGGGGACACGGGAAAAAAGTTCCCGACGCTCGTCGTGGACGGAATTACACGAGTGCCATGGAAAACAGGGCAAAAGCATAGATGATTCCATGATCCGTACATGGACCAGTACACGTACCCAGAACAGGCCGTACGGGGACACGGGAAAAAACGTTCCCGATGCCCGTCATGGACGGCGCTGCACGCGTGCCATGGAAAACAGGGCAAAAGCACAGACGATTCCATGATCCGTACACGGACCAGTACACGTACCCAGAACGGGCCGTATGGGGACACGGGAAAAAAAGTTCCCGACGCCCGTCGTGGACGGAGCTGCACGCGCGTCATGGAAAACATGGCAAAAGCACAGACGATTCGACGATCCGTACACGTACCAGTACACGTACCCAGAACGGGCCATACCGGGACACGGGAATAAAGTTCCCGACACCCATCATGGATGGAGCTGCACGCGTGCCATGGAAAACAGGGCAAAAGCACAGTCGATTCCACGATCCGTACACGAACCAGTACACGTAGCCAGAACGGGCCGTACGGGGACACAGGAAAAAAGTTCCCGACGCGCGTCGTGGACGGAGCTGCACACGTGCCATGGAAAACATGGCAAAAGCACAGACGATTCCATGATCCATACACGGACCAGTACACATACCCAGAACTGGGCATATGGGGACACGGGAAAAAAGTTCCCGACGCCCGTCGTGGACGGAGCTGGACGCGTGCCATGGAAAACAGGGCAAAAGCACAGACGATTCTAGGATCCGTACATGGACCAGTACACGTACCCAGAACGGGCGTACGGGGACACGGGAAAAAAGTTCCCGACGCCCGTCATGGACGGTGCTGCACGCGTGCCATGGAAAACATGGCAAAAGCACAGGCGATTCCACGATCCGTACACGGACCAGTACACGTACCCAGAAAGGGCCGTACGGGGACACGGGAAAAAAGTTCCCGACGCCCGTCGAGGATGGAGCTGCACGCGTGCCATGGAACACAGGGCAAAAGCACAGATGATTCCACGATCCGTACACGTACCAGTACACGTACCCAGAACGGGCCCTACGGGGACACGAGAAACAATGTTCCCAACGCCCGTCGTGGACGTAGCTGCACGCGTGCCATGGAAAACAGGGCAAAAGCACAGATGATTCCACGATCCGTACACGGACCAGTACACGTACCCAGAACGGGCCGTACAGGGACACGGGAAAAAAAGTTCCCGACGCCTGTCGTGGACGGAGCTGCACGCGTGCCATGGAAAACATGGCAAAAGCACAGACGATTCCATGATCCGTACATGGACCAGTACACGTACCCAGAACGGGCCGTATGGGGACACGGGAAAAATGTTCCCGACGCCCATCGTGGACGGAGCTGCACGGGTGCCATGGAAAACAGGGCAAAAGCACAGACGATTCCACGATCCGTACACGGACCAGTACACGTACATAGAACGGGCCGTACGGGCACACGGGAAAAAATTTCCCGACGCCCGTCATGGACGGTGCTGCGCGCATGCTAGGGAAAACATGGCAAAAGCACAGGCGATTCCACGATCCGTACACGGACCAGTACACGTACCCAGAACGGGCCGTACGGGGACACAGGAAAAAAATTTCCCGACGCCCGTCGAGGACGGAGCTACACGCGTGCCATGGAAAACAGGGCAAAAGCATAGATGATTCCACGATCCGTACACGGACCAGTACACGTACCTAGAACGGGCCATACGGGGACACGGGAATTAAGTTCCCGACACCCATCATGGACGGAGCTGCACGCGTGCCATGGAAAACGGGGCAAAAGCATAGACGATTCCATGATCCGTACACGGACTAGTACACATACCCAGAACGGGCCGTACGGGGACACGGGAAAAAAAGTTCCCGACGCCCGTCGTGGACGGAGCTGCACGCGTGGCATGGAAAACAGGGCAAAAGCATAGATGATTCCATGATCCATCCACGGACCAGTACAAGTACCCAGAACGGGCCGTACAGGGACACAGGAAAAAAGTTCCCGACGCCCGTCGTGGACGGAGCTGCACGCGTGCCATGGAAAACAGAGCAAAAGCATAGACGATTTCACGACCCATACACGGACCAGTACACGTACCCAGAACAGGCCGTACGGGGACACGGAAAAAAATTCCTGACGCCCGTTGTGGACGGAGCTGCACGCGTGCCATGGAAAACAGGGCAAAAGCACAGATGATTCCATGATCCGTACACAGACCAGTACACGTACCCAGAACGGGCCGTACGGGGACACGGGAAAAAGTTCCCGACGCCCGTCGTGGACGGAGCTGCACGCGTGCCATGGAAAACAGGGCAAAAGCACAGACAGTTCCACGATCCGTACACGGACCAGTACACGTACCCAGAATGGGCCGTACGGGGACACGGGAAAAAAAACTCTCGACGCCCGTCGTGGACGGACCTGCA
This sequence comes from Triticum timopheevii, assembly GCA_963921465.1. Lineage (NCBI taxonomy): Eukaryota > Viridiplantae > Streptophyta > Magnoliopsida > Poales > Poaceae > Triticum > Triticum timopheevii. Next base: position 694,344,941 of record OY997269.1, read on the forward strand.
CGCGTGCCATGGAAAACATGGCAAAAGCACAGACGATTACACGATCCGTACACGGACCAGTACACATACCTAGAAAAGGCCCTATGGGGACACGGGAAAAAAAGTTCCCGACGCCCGTCGTGGACGGAGCTGCACGCGTGCCATGGAAAACATGGCAAAAGCGTAGACGATTCCACGAGCCATACACGGACCAGTACACGTATCTAGAACGGGCTCTACGGGGACACGGGAAAAAAAGTTCCCGACGCCCGTCGTGGACGGAGCCGCACCCTTGCCATGGAAAACAGGGCAAAAGCACATATGATTCCATGATCCGTACACGGACCAGTACACGTACCCAGAACGGGCTGTACGAGGACACGGGAAAAAAAGTTCCCGACGCCTGTCGTGGACAGAGCTGCATGCGTGCCATGGAAAACATGGCAAAAGCACAGACGATTCCACGATCCGTACACGGACCAGTACACGTACCCAGAACGGGCCGTACGGGGACACGGGAAAAAAGTTCCCGACGCTTGTCGTGTACGGAGCTGCACCCGTGCCATGGAAAACAGGACAAAAGCACAGATGATTCCATGATCCGTACACGGACCAGTACACGTACCCAGAACGGGCCGTACGGGGACACGGGAAAAAAAGTTCCCGACACCCGTTGTGGATGATGCTGCACGCGTGCCATGGAAAACAGGGCAAAAGCATAGATGATTCCATGATCCGTACACGGACCAGTACATGTACCCAGAACGGGCCGTACGGGGACACGGGAAAAAAGTTCCCGACGCTCGTCCTGGACGGAACTACACGCGTGCCATAGAAAACAGGGCAAAAGCACAGACGATTCCATGATCCGTACATGGACCAGTACACGTACCCAGAACAGGCCGTACGGGGACACGGGAAAAAATGTTCCCGATGCCCGTCATGGGCGGAGCTGCACGCATGCCATGGAAAACAGGGCAAAAGCATAGACGATTCCATGATCCGTCCACGGACCAGTACACGTACCCAGAACGGGCCGTACGGGGACACGGGAAAAAAAGTTCCCGACGCCCGTCGTGGACGGAGCTGCACGCATGCCATGGAAAACAGGGCAAAAGCACAGACAATTCCATGATCCATACACGGACTAGTACACATACCCAGAACCGGTCGTACGGGGACACGGGAAAAAAAGTTCCCGACGCCCGTCGTGGAAGGAGCTGCACGCGTGCCATGGAAAACATGGCAAAAGCACAGACGATTCCATGATCCGTACATGGACTAGTACACATACCCAGAACGGGCCGTACGGGGACATGGGAAAAAAATTTCCCGACGCCCGTCATGGACAGAGCTGCACGCGTGCCATGGAAAACAGAGCAAAAGCATAGACGATTTCACGACCCGTACACAGACCAGTACACGTACCCAGAACAGGCCGTACGGGGCACGGAAAAAAATTCCCGACGCCCGTCGTGGACGGAGCTGCACGCGTGCCCTGGAAAACAGGGCAAAAGCACAGATGATTCCATGATACGTACACGGACCAGTACACGTACCCAGAACGGGCCGTATGGGGACACGGGAAAAAAGTTCCCGACGCTCGTCATGGACGGAGCTGCACGCGTGCCATGGAAAACAGGGCAAAAGCACAGACGGTTCCACGATCCGTAAATGGACCAGTACACGTACACAGAACGGGCCGCACGGGGACACGGGAAAAAAAGTTCTCGACGACCGTCGTGGACGGACCTGCACGCGTGCCGTGGAAAACATGGCAAAAGCACAGACGATTACACAATCCGTACACGGACCAGTACACGTACCTAGAATAGGCCCTACGGGGACACGGGAAAAAAAAGTTCCCGATGCCCGTCGTGGACGGAGCTGCACGCGTGCCATGGAAAACATGGCAAAAGCATAGACGATTCCACGTGCCGTACACGGACCAGTACACGTACCCAGAATGGGCCCTACGGGGACGCGGGAAAAAAAGTTCCAGACGCCCGTCGTGGACGGAGCCGCACTCGTGCCATGGAAAACAGGGCAAAAGCACAGACGATTCCATGATCCGTACACGGACTAGTACACATACCCAGAAGGGCCGTACGGGGACACGGGAAAAAAGTTCCCGACGCCCGTCGTGGACGGAGCTGCACGCGTGGCATGGAAAACAGGGCAAAAGCATAGACGATTCCATGATCTGTCCACGGACCAGTACAAGTACCCAGAACGGGCCGTACAGGGACACGGGAAAAAAGTTCCCGACGCCCGTCGTGGGGGGAGCTGCACGCGTGCCATGGAAAACAGAGCAAAAGCATAGACGATTTCACGACCCATACACGGACCAGTACACGTACCCAGAAGAGGCCGTACGGGGACACGGAAAAAAATTCCTGACGCCCGTCGTGGACGGAGCTGCACGCGTGCCATGGAAAACAGGGCAAAAGCACAGATGATTCCATGATCCGTACACAGACCAGTACACGTACCCAGAACGGGCCGTACGGGGACACGGGATAAAAGTTCCCGACGCCCGTCGTGGATGGAGCTGCACGCGTGCCATGGAAAACAGGGCAAAAGCACAGACGGTTCCACGATCCGTACACGGACCAGTACATGTACCCAGAATGGGCCGTACGGGGACACGGGAAAAAAAGTTCTCGACGCCCGTCGTGGACGGACCTGCACGCGTGCCATGGAAAACATGGCAAAAGAACAGACGATTACACGATCCGTACACGGACCAGTACACGTACCTAGAAAAGGCCCTACGGGGACACGGGAAAAAAAGTTCCCAACGCCCGTCGTGGACGGAGCTGCACGCGTGCCATGGAAAACATGGCAAAAGCATAGACGATTCCACGAGCCGTACACGGACCAGTACACGTACCCAGAACGGGCCCTACGGGGACACGGGAAAAAAAGTTCTCGACGCCCGTCGTGGACGGAGCCGCACCCTTGCCATGGAAAACAGGGCAAAAGCACATATGATTCCATGATCCATACACGGACCAGTACACGTACCCAGAACGGGCCGTACGAGGACACGGGAAAAAAAGTTCCCGACGCCTGTCGTGGACAGAGATTCATGCGTGCCATGGAAAACATGGCAAAAGCATAGACGATTCCATGATCCGTACACGGACCAGTACACGTACCTAGAACGGGCCGTACGGGGACACGGGAAAAAAGTTCCCGACGCTTGTCGTGTACGGAGCTGCACCCGTGCCATGGAAAATAGGGCAAAAGCACAGATGATTCCATGATCCGTACACGGACCAGTACACGTACCCAGAACGGGCCGTACGGGGACACAGGAAAAAAAGTTCCCGACACCCGTCGTGGATGATGCTGCACGCGTGCCATGGAAAACAGGGCAAAAGCACAGACGATTCCACGATCCGTACACGGACCAGTACATGTACCCAGAACGGGCCGTACGGGGACACGGGAAAAAAGTTCCCGACGCTCGTCGTGGACGGAACTACACGCGTGCCATAGAAAACAGGGCAAAAGCACAGACGATTCCATGATCCGTACATGGACCAGTACACGTACCCAGAACAGGCCGTACGGGGACACGGGAAAAAATGTTCCCGATGCCCGTCATGGACGGAGCTGCACGCGTGCCATGGAAAACAGGGCAGAAGCATAGACGATTCCATGATCCGTCCACGGACCAGTACACGTACCCAGAACGGGCCGTACGGGGACACTGGAAAAAAGTTCCCGACGCTTGTCGTGTACGGAGCTGCACCCGTGCCATGGAAAACAGGGCAAAAGCACAGATGATTCCATGATTCGTACACGGACCAGTACACGTACCCAGAACGGGCCGTACGGGGACACGGGAAAAAAAGTTCCCGACACCCGTCGTGGATGATGCTGCACGCGTGCCATGGAAAACAGGGCAAAAGCACAGACGATTCCACGATCCGTACACGGACCAGTACATGTACCCAGAACGGGCCGTACGGGGACACGGGAAAAAAGTTCCCGACGCTCGTCGTGGACGGAACTACACGCGTGCCATAGAAAACAGGGCAAAAGCACAGACGATTCCATGATCCGTACATGGACCACTACACGTACCCAGAACAGGCCGTACGGGGACACGGGAAAAAATGTTCCCGATGCCCATCATGGACGGAGCTGCACGCGTGCCATGGAAAACAGGGCAAAAGCATAGACGATTCCATGATCCGTCCACGGACCAGTACACGTACCCAGAACGGGCCGTACGGGGACACGGGAAAAAAAGTTCCCGACGCCCGTCGTGGACGGAGCTGCACGCATGCCATGGAAAACAGGGCAAAAGCACAGACAATTCCATGATCCGTACACGGACGAGTACACATACCCAGAACCGGCCGTACGGGGACACGGGAAAAAAAGTTCCCGACGCCCGTCGTGGACGGAGCTGCACGAGTGCCATGGAAAACATGGCAAAAGCACAGACGATTCCATGATCCGTACATGGACTAGTACACATACCCAGAACGGGCCGTACGGGGACATGGGAAAAAAATTTCCCGACGCCCGTCATGGACAGAGCTGCACGCGCGCCATGGAAAACAGAGCAAAAGCATAGACGATTTCACGACCCGTACACGGACCAGTACACGTACCCAGAACAGGCCGTATGGGGACACGGAAAAAAATTCCCGACGCCCGTCGTGGACGGAGCTGCACGCGTGCCCTGGAAAACAGGGCAAAAGCACAGATGATTCCATGATCCGTACACGGACCAGTACACGTACCCAGAACGGGCCGTACGGGGACACGGGAAAAAAGTTCCCGACGCCCGTCATGGACGGAGCTGCACGCGTGCCATGGAAAACAGGGCAAAAGCACAGACGGTTCAACGATCCGTACACGGACCAGTACACGTACCCAGAACGGGCCGTACGGGGACACGGGAAAAAAAGTTCTCGACGCCCGTCGTGGACGGACCTGTACGCGTGCCATGGAAAAATGGCAAAAGCACAGACGATTACACGATCCGTACACGAACCAGTACACGTACCTAGAACAGGCCCTACGGGGACACGGGAGAAAAAGTTCCCGATGCCCGTCGTGGACGGAGCTGCACGCGTGCCATGGAAAACATGGCAAAAGCATAGACGATTCCACGAGCCGTACACGGACCAGTACACGTACCCAGAACGGGCCCTACGGGGACGCGGGAAAAAAAGTTCCCGACGCCCGTCCTGGACGGAGCCGCACCCGTGCCATGGAAAACAGGGCAAAAGCACATATGATTCCATGATCCGTACACGGACCAGTACACGTACCCAGAAGTATGTGAGAGAGCGC